>JBBGZY010000081.1:8855000-9190000 GCA_037952925.1 Lithobates clamitans
AGAATTGATCTTTAAACCAAAAATAGTTATGTTGGGTTGCAAACTTCAGCAGTTCCATAATGAAATTCTGTTGAATTATGGGAAGAGTTGAGTTCTTGGATAGATAGTGTTCAACTGCTGCAAAACCCCAATCATGGGGGATGCAGGTATAGAGGACGGCAACATCGGCTGTTGCCAGTATCATACCTTCCTGATATTCCACTGTTTCTAAAAGTCTAATGGTGTCTTGAGTGTCCTTGAGATAGGAAGGAACCAGTCTGACCAATGGGTGAAGGTGAAAATCTATATACCGTCCTATTCTGGACGTGATCAAGTCAATCCCGCTGACTATGGGGCATCCAGGGGGATTGACTGGGTTTTTATGTACCTTTGGGAGGTAATACATTACTGGGATGCGTGGAGCTAGGGGTACTAAAAATTATTTTTATTTTTTATCCAGAATGCCCAATGATGAGCCTTCATTGACAAGTTCTACCAGGGCTTGGATTCTTAGAAATAAGGTCATATATCATATGGTTATCAAGTATCTTATTCATCTCCCTAATATATTCATCTTTGACCAATACGACAATCCCACCGCCTTTATCAGTGGGGCGGATGATCAGATTTTTTCGTTCACATAATAGTTTTAATCCAGCTGTAATGGCTGAATTAGTGTGAATTCTTTTATTTGTTAGTTTGTCTGAATCTTGCAAGACTAGACTACGGAATACGTTAATGGAAGGTGCCATAGTGCCTGGGGGGTTAAACAGAGATGGGTTTGACAGACCTGAATGTATGTTGCTATCTCTCCCTGACACCATTCATGGTTCGGTGAGAGTACTTTTACATCTACTACCTACATCTGTATCATTCCGCAACCGGGTTCCAGTTCCATCCTGTCCCGTGGGAGTTCCAGAGCACAGCATTGGAGTTCCAGGCCTTGGTCGCCATAAGCTCGCTTGACCCACTGCCGCTGGCATGTGAGTCCACCCTGTCCAGTAAGAGTATTCATCTATATTCCCCGGGTGGAGGATAGACTATCTCTGGTGTTACATCGGCCAGTCTTATTTCATCTCACTACCAAAAGTGTTTTTTTCTAAAAGTGGATCCAAAGTCCTCCTTATTTGTGGGCAATTTGCCTTTATGAACTCACTACATTGGTGACTCTACATATCACTGGCTACAGCCACTGGACTTTACACTTTCTTTATATACTAATATTTTATGTTTATATCATTTTTAATGCACTGTGTAACATGATGCTCTTATGAAGGTTTATAGCGCTACACTGTGTTTTCACTTATTTTAAAGTGTATCTATAGTAAAAATGTAAAATAATATATTAATTTTCACATTATTTTTTAATTATTTCTAGCCTACTGCTAATAATCTGAATGATCTTTATGTTTGCAAATATACCTTTTCAGGAGAACTTTTGAGGAGCTTCCTTGAATTCTGAGACACATATTTAATATGCCCTTTGGAAATGTACTGCTGTGCCACTGAATTCACTGAATTCACTGCCTCCTGATCTACAGAGGTGCAAAGAGGAGAAAATTCAGGAGGCAGTACAGGAATCACTGCTTGCAGGCAGCAAGATATTATGGGTTATTTAGTACTTAGAGGTCAAAAGTAAACAAAATGAATGCGCAAAGAAAGTGCAAAGCATGCAGGGAATCCTGGAAGTCATTGGAAGACATGATCAGCAAACAGGCAGCACTCACAACACGAAAGAACTTTTAAGTAAGTTTATATTAAATGTAAGAAAAAATATTGTTTTTGTTGATATTATAAAGCTGGTGTTATAAAATGAAAGTGTATGCTGTAGCTATAGATCTCCATTAATGAAAGCTTCAGATTTAAAAATAGGCTTTTGAAATTACAATAACATGCTAAAGCTTTTAGAGCTTGGGTTAGGATTTACTTTAAAATTAATCAATTCTGAATTAGGATTCAGCAGTGCATTTTTAAAGTAATATTAGTATTAGCCTTAATATACTAATATATATAGTATTAGCCTTAATATACTAATATAGAAGTTTATTTTATTCTAGAAAGAGTAAATAATAGGGTAATAAATATGGCAATGTCTCCAGCAACATTTTGAAAGAACTGAAAATGTAATGCACAAAGTTAGGTAATTTAATGCCATTTGGATATTATTTCGCATAGTAGTCAAAAGTCAAAGCAAATGTTCCATTACAAATTATATTAATTTGCTCAGATGTGAATTTGATTGTTAATTCAGTTTCACATTTACCAATATAACTTTTGATGACATATTTAAAAAAATATATATGTATATATAGTGTCTATGTATATCTATATATACAGTATCTCACAAAAGTGAGTTCACCCCTCACATTTTTGTAAATATTTTTATAACTTTTCATGTGACAACACTGAAGAAATGACACTTTACTACAATGTAAAGAAGTGAGTGTACAGCTTGTATAACAGTGTAAATTTGTTGTCCCCTCAAAATAACCCAACACACAACTATTATTGTCTAAACCACTGGCAACAAAAGTGAGTACACCCCTAAGTGAAAATGTCCAAATTGGGCCAAAAATGTCAATATTTTGTGTGGCCACCATTATTTTTCAGCACTGCCTTAACCCTCTTGGGCTTGGAGTTCACCAGAGCTTCACAGGTTGCCACTGGAGTCCTCTTCCACTCCTCCATGACGACATCACAGAGCTGGTGGATGTTAGAGACCTTGTGCTTCTCCACCTTCCATTTGAGGATGCCCCCAGTCTGGAGACATGCTTGGCCAGTCCATCACCTTCACCCTCAGCTTCTTTAGCAAGGCAGTGGTCGTCTTGGAGGTGTGTTTAGGGTCGGTGTCATGTTGGAATACTGCCCTGCGGTTCAGTCTCCGAAGAGAGGGGATCATGCTCTGCTTCAGTAAGTTACAGTACATGTTGGCATTCATGGTTCCCTCAATGAACTGTAGCTCCCCAGTGCTGGCAGCACTCATGCAGCCCCAGACCATGGCACTCCCACCACCATGCTTGACTCTAGGCAAGACACACTTGTTGCCGCTACACATGCTCGACACCATCTGGACCAAATAAGTTTATCTTGGTCTCATCAGACCACAGGACATGGTTCCAGTAATCCATGTTCTTAGTCTGCTTGTCTTCAGCAAACTGTTTGAGGGCTTTCTTGTGCATCATCTTTGGAAGAGGCTTCCTTCTGGGACGACATCCATGCAGAACAATTTGATGCAGTGTGCGGCTAATGGTCTAGGCACTGAAAGGCTGACCCCTTAGCCCCTCAACCTCTGCAACAATGCTGGCAGCACTCATATGTCTATTTCCCAAAGACAACTTCTGGATATGACTCTGAGCACGTGCACTCAACTTCTTTGGTCTGGTAAAGCCTGTTCCCTATGGAACCTGACTTGTTAAACCGCTGTATGGTCTTGGCCACCTTGCTGCAGCTCAGTTTCAGGGTCTTGGCAATCTTCCTATAGCCTAGGCCATCTTTATGTAGAGCAACAGTTCTTTTTTTCAGATCCTCAAAGAGTTCTTTGCCATGAGGTGCCATGTTAAACTTTCAGTGACCAGTATGAGAGCGATAACACCAAATTTAACACACCTGCTCCCCGTTCACACCTGAGACCTTGTAACACTATCGAGTCACATGACACCAGGGAAGGAAAATGGCTATTTGAGCCTAATTTGGACATTTGCACTTAGGGGTGTACTCACTTTTGTTGCCAGCGGTTTAGACATTAGTGGCTGTGTGTTGAGTTATTTTGAGGGGACAACAAATTTACACCGTTATACAAGCTGTACACTCACTACTTTACATTGTAGCAACGTGTCATTTCTTCAGTGTTGTCACATGAAAAGATATAATAAAATATTTACAAAAACGTGAGGGGTGTACTCACTTTTGTGAGATAATGCATATATATATATATATATATATATATATATATATATATATATATACTGTATATTTCAAATATATATGTATATTTCAAACTTTTCTGGCCAGTTAATAGTATAAAGGTAGGAAATATAGCAGGTTAAGTGACTGAGATGCAATACTCTGCATGTTTCTGCACTCCATTTGGCAGTGCTGAGAATGCAAGCCTAATGCTAGCCATACACGTATTTGACTATTCAATTGAAATGGTTTATAAAATGAATATGTAGATTAAATATTTGATTCAACACTAATTGTTTCCTGTACCAGCATAAAAGTGATTGTAAAGTCTTGTTTTTTTTTTCTATAAAAATAACAAACGTGTTATACTTACCTACTCTGTGCAGTGGATTTGCACAGAGCAGCCTGCATCCTCCACTTCTTGGTTTCCTCTCCTGTGCTCCTGGCCCCTCCCTCCTGTTGAGTGCCCCCACAGTAAGCAGCTTGCTATGGGGGCACCCAAGCTGAGCTGCAGCTCTGTGTGTCCATTCAGACATGGAGCTGCAGTTTGGCCTGCCCCCTCTCTCTCCTGATTGGCTAACTGACTTTGATTGACAGCAGCAGGAACCAATGACCAATCGTTTCACTGACAACCCATTTAAGGGAGCTACTGACCTCCAACAGCAAATAGTTTTGTCATATTGAATACCCCTGGGTGTCAAACAAGTGGCCACAATTTTATTTTTGTATTTATTTTTATGTCTTGTGTAATGTTTATACCAATGTACCATGAGCTGTCGATCTACTAATTATTTATTGGGGGGTTCCCTGAGATCTAAAAGGATTACCTCACAAAGTTGTCACAATATACAGTAAAAATACAGTATATATATATATATATATATACTGTATATAGCCAGCCAGTGCATCTCTACATTTTTTACCAGGACGGCATGGAAAATCCACAAGGATAAACGTTGCCAATTCTTTAAAAAAAGGCAACATCTATCTTGCTTCAGCAGGCACTGGAGGGTAGAGTTCCTGCTTCCACAGATCAACTGGGTTGTGCATGGGACACCTAATGCTGAGGACCCCCCCCAGGAGTGGACTTTGTCATGTTTGAGGGTTGAGTCAGTTGAAACAGCTGTTCCATTGACTGACAAGTCATGGGTTTGGCTAGCCTGGTCATGATCTCATTCCTTTGTATATCAATTAACCACTTGAAGACCAGGCCTATTCAGACACTTTTTGTTTACATGTAAAAATCTATATTTTTTTGCTAGAAAGTTACTTAGAACCCCCAAACATTAAATTTTTTTTTTTGCAGAGGCCCTAGAGAATAAAATGGTGGTCGTTGCAATTTTATATATCACATGGTATTAGGGTTGCCATTGATGCCTTTAAAACTGAAATCAAATTAATTACACAGGCTCTGTAGCTGATTAACCACTTCCCAACCGCCTGCTGTACATATACTGTGGCAAGGCGACTCTATTACGCAAAATCACATACTTGTACGTGATTTTGCTAATTGCCACTGGGGGCACTCGTGCCGCCGGAGCCACAATTGCGTGCTGATTGGCCACAGGGGGAGCCAATCAGACCGCCATGCTGTCAGGCATGGACACTTTGATCTAGAGTTCCTGCTAATCAGGAATCAGGAACACGGATCAGAGTGTCCATGCAGTGAGTCCATCCCCCCACACAGTTAGAAACACACTGAGGGAACACAGTTAACCCTTTGATTGCCCCTGATGTTAACCCTTTCCCTGCCAGTGTCATGTATACAGTGTCAATGCATATTTTTAGCACTGATCACTATAATAATGTCACTGGTTCCCAAAACAGTATCAAAAGTGTCAGCTAGTTGTCCACCGCAATGTCGCAGTCCCGCTAAAAATCGCTGATCACCGCCTTCACATTTAAAAAAAATAAAATAAAATAAAATTGCCATAAATATATCCCATATTTTGTAGACGGTATAACTTTTGTGCAAACCAATCAATATACGCTTATTGTGATTTGTTTTACCAAAAATTTGTAGCAGAATACATATTGACCTAAACTGTGGAAGAAATTCGATTTTTTAAATGTTTTTGTTGGATATGTTTTATAGCAGAAACATAAATTTTGTTTGGGTACAGCGTCGCTCGACCGCGCAATTGTCAGTTAAAGCGACGCAGTGCTGTATCGCAAAAAATGGCCTGGTCCTTAGGGGGGTAAAAACCCTTCCATAGCTGAAGTGGTTAAGGTGGCAATTAAACTCACTTAGAGCCTTTACTGCATTAAATTAGCCTCAGAACCTGTGTAATTAATATGTGTTTGGTTTTAAAGGTATGAGGTGGCAACCCTACATGGTATTTGCACAGAGGTTTTTTCAAACTCAATTTTTTTGGATGATGTTTGATGAAAAAAAAAATATATAACCCAATTTTTTGATAAAATATAAAAGATGGTGTTACGCTGAGTAAATAGATACCTAACATGTCTTGCTTTAAAATTGCACATGCTCATGGAATGGCGACAAACTGCGATACTTAAAAATCTCCATAGGCGATGCTTTAAAAATGTTTACAGGTTACCAGTTTAGAGTTACAAAGGAGGTCTAGTACTAGAATTATTGCTCTCACTATAATGCTTGTGATGGTACCTCACATGTGTGGTACATACACAGTTTACATCTGCGTGCACGACCTACTTATGCATTTGGCACGCGAAAACAAGAGAGTGGGGGAACTTTAAAACATTTACTTATTTATTTTATTACAATTTTTTTTTATTTTTCATTGTCCCATTATTTTTTTATTACTTTTATTCCTATAACAAGAAATGTAAACATTCATTGTGATAGAAATACAACATGACAGGTCCTCTTTATGAAGACATCTGGGATCTATAAGACCCCAAATTTCTCCTCTACTTTTGAAAGCATGAGATAAAAAAAAAAATAAAAAAAACATTGATCTCATGCTTTCCAGAAAAAAAAAAAAATAGAGGAATAAAAAAAAGAGAAACCATAGAGGTGATTGGATCCGGTCTCCAAACACCTCTACCGCTGGATCGGATGCCGGGCTCCCGCCGGTGCTGGAGAGCCCAGAGAGCCACTGGAGGGTGGCAGGAGGGGGAGGGACCACCTTACGCTGCCTGTAAAAGTAATTCAGTGGCTAATTATCCACTAGGATTGCTTTTACTTTGTAGAGCATCTCCGGCTCTAAAAAACAATATACCGCTGCAGCCATAACCCTGATATAACCACTTGAAGTCAATCACGTACACGTATGTGCTTTTGCGGAAAGTGGTTAAGATTGTTAAGAGTTTAGATGTCTGTAACATTAGTAACAAGCACTAATAAGTGGCACTATAATGGCCAATAGCCAGAGCTTCCTATTACACCCAAGACATGCATAACCAGTCCATCTTTCACAGTAAACTTTAACACCAATCAGAAATAATCCTAATTTAGAAGTACCAAATAGTTTACATTTTTATTTTGCCTCGATGATTATGAAGATGCAGTAGTTATGTAAAGTCTACTAAGCACACTGTGTACTTGTAGAAAGCCATAAAAAGCAAAGCTGGCATTATTATTATTATTATACAAAATTTACATAGTGTTAAATATATATGCTGTTGAGCATATACCTCCGCGCCACACCTATGTGATTACATATTGTATACTAAGGCAGCTGCTGTTATAACTAGAAAAGTAATGCTTGATAAACACACTGAATGAATTCTGTGCCTAAACAGCTCTTGCTATTTTGAATGCAATCCTATATATACCGTGATAATTTAATAAACCATATATTGTTGAAGTGTCAATTTGTGAAATTAAATAAATCAATGTGATATATGTAATGCTGTGACTAATAAATAATACAACAAGAAGTGTTCTAGTCTATTTATTAAAACAAACTCTGTGTAGAGATATTGTAACCAACACTGATGGGATCTAGTATGATAAGGGAACAATGAAATCCTATAATGTAGGATGGGGGTTGGTTGATCTAGCTGTCTTTGTTCCTGTGTAGACGACTCCAACAGGTGTAACAGGAGTCCTGACCACACACACCCTTAGTGCCGGTTCACACAGGGGCGACTTGTCAGGCGACCTAGCCGCCTGACAAATCGCCTCCCGTTCTGTACTACGGAACCGTTCTAATAGGAGCGACGCAAGTTGCTCCGACTTAGAAAAAGGTTCCTGTAGCATTTCTGGGGCGACTTCAGGCGACTTGCATAGACTTCTATACAGAAGTCGTTTTGCAAGTCGCCGTGGAAGTCGTGTGCAGGTCGCCACAGCAAGTCGTGCCGCCCCTGTGTGAACCGGGGCTTACTATTCACACATTTTTTTTGTGCATGACTTCCAAAAACAACAGGCAAAAAAATTGGGATATGGGTCCATACTCATCAGATCCTATTGACCCTCTCTACCCTACGACAGGAGGAGTCAAACTGGGCTTGTATGGTCACTGTGACCAACTGCAGATCTTCAGCCAGGATATCTTGTCCTTTCTGCACACCAGATGGTTCAGGTATGGGCTTCCACCAACACTCCTCCTTCCTGCACAGCAAACGGGAAAAAACTCCTCATAGCGTAAAATTGCTTTATTTAAAAACTGACATCAATAAAAATTGTTTTGCATTAGCCAAATGGCTGCAAGACAGTTGCAAAAAGTTTTCAATGCAATATAAAAAAAATACAAAGGGCTTTGGAACCAGCAAACAATCCTCCTGGTTCAGCTGACTTGCACCCTGCATCTAGGCTTGACGTGTTTTGTCATTAGTATGACGTCATCAAAAGCTGTTTATTGATGTCAGTTTTTAAATAAAGCAATTTTACGCTATGAGAAGTTTTTTTCCCTTTTTCCATGGTTCATTGTGTCATATGTGAGACATTGCTTGTGGCATTACAATTTGGTAGGGCAAAATCAACATGGTTCTCTGGAGGAAAATCAGCATCCAGTCACGGCGACCCCACGAGCCAGATCTAGCTTGGTTCCCTGCTGTGCAGGAAGGAGGACGAGTGTTGGTGGAAGCCCATACCTGAACCATCTGATATGCAAGAAGGATGAGATATCCTGGCTGAAGATCTGCAGTTGGTCACTGTGACCATACAAGCCCAGTTTGACTCCTCCTGTCGTAGGGTAGAGAGGGTCAATAGGATCTGGTGAGTAGGGACCCAGGTCCTAATTTTTTGGTCATTTTTTGTCTTTTTTGGAAGTCATGCATAAAAAAATGTGTGAATAGTAAGGGTGTGTGTGGTCAGGACTCCTGTTACACCTGTTGGAATCGTCTACATGTGAACAAAAAGACAGCTTGATCAACCAACCCCCATCCTACATTGTTTTTCATTGCTACCTTATCATACTAGATCCCATCAGTGTTGGTTACAATATCTCTACACAGAGTTTGTTTTGATACATGGACTAGAACACTTCTTGTTGTATTATTTATTAGTCACAGCATTACATATATCACATTGATTTATTCAATTTCACAAATTGACACTTTTCAACAATACATGGTTTATTAAATTATCACGGTATATATAGGATTGCATTCAAAATAGCAAGCACTGTTTAGGCACAGAATTTATTCAGTGTGTTTATCAAGATTTATATAGTGCCAACAGTTTTCGCAGCGCTTTACAGTATGTAAGTTAAGGCCACGGTGTCACAGCGCGGGCTGAAACACAGCAGAAATCAGTTTGAGTAGTTAATGCTGCCAAATTACCAAATATTTGACAGTGAAAAGCCAGTTACTTTTGTTACAATATCTGTCAGTTTTACAGAAATTTTGGAGAAAAACATGATGCTTTATGGAATCATTAATCTGCTGATTGTTGAAGCATTTTGTTTGTTAAAGATTGATCTCTTTCAAGGTGGGGGGGGGTAATGTACTATATACATACTGATCACCAGCCAGGGTGCAGGTCCAATACACACCAAATAATTTTAATTTGCAGTCAAAACACCTGGATGTTGAATGTTCTATTTGCATGTTCTTATCTCTACAGTGAATGTATATCTGCTATTGCCAGCCTCAAACAAAGTGGTACATCTGGAAACCTATACCAATCAGCAGTGTGTATCCCTGGGAGATAAGACGACTGTGTGCCTCAAACAAGAAACTGCTGAATCTTTTTATGCTGTGGTGCAAAAATGCACAACCTTTAGTACATCCATATCGAATAAAGAATTTGGATGGCTTCCAGAGTGCACGTTCTTTCCATATACCCACATCCCTTAAAATGACCTAAAGTCACATACACACGGGCAGACTTTTCGACCGGACTGGTCCGACGGACTTTCTGATGGACTTTCATTGGACTTTTGACGGACTTCCGACGGGCTTTTTAACGAACGGACTTGCCTACACATGATCACACCAAAGTCCGACGAATTCGTACGTGATGACATACACCGGACTAAAATAAGGACGTTGATAGCCAGTAGCCAATAGCTGCCCTAGCGTCGGTTTTTGTCCGTCGGACTAGCATACAGACGAGCGGATTTCTGGGTCCGGCGGAGTTACGGCGTAAAAATTTAAAGCATGTTCCAAATCTAAAGTCCGTCAGATTTTCGACTGGAAAAGTCTGCTGAAGGTCCGATGAAGCCCACACAGGATCGGATGGTCCATCGGACCAGTCTGGTTGAAAAGTCCGACCGTGTGTACGCTGCATAACTTAGTAACATGAAAGGACCTACAAAGGGACACTTTTTAAAAAGTTTAAGTTTTAGCCAGTCTTGTAAATATTTTCTTGATCAAGCAATGAGTCACAACTAACCTGCTGCCATTTGTATAAAAAGGTCTATGAAACAAACATAATTTTGTGGTCTAAAGGAAAATAACAGACCCAAAGGTCCACCTGTGAGGTGTAGCAATTAACCTTTGTTTAACATGGATCATTGATGTAACAACTTTACATTAATTTCCAAAAGAATATTGATTTCCAGAATAAATGCATGCTGCCAAATTCTTGGATTCTGTGCTTTTGTAAACAACTGATCTAGATGAACTAGATTCAGAAAAGAAGAAACTGCTGAATGTCGGTCGTTACAAATTGTATAACACCGCCAGATTTGTAGGTCAACAAATACAACGCCTGACACATTTTAGAAACTACAAGTTACGAGAAACTACAAGCTACAAGTTTTGTTAACAAAAGTGTACTACCTACAAAGGTTTAAAAAGTACTAGAAATATTCCAGGTGTGTTTTACTTTACAACGGTCTTTACTGACATAGAGCACATTAAACAGAACCGTTTGTCAGATAATAAACAACGTTACATGTGTCAGCAAGGAAAGTTACACTTCCACTACAAACAGAATTGTGCACAGAAGGGTCAATGATAGGACCTGTGCATACTTGAAATTGTACAATCAATATACGAGGAACAGTATAACTCTGGTAAAGAGATCCAATAAATCAGAATGAGAAACAAAGCTGTCCAGGTTAGTTTTAATATAGGCATGTAATAGTTCCTAATTTTATGACCTCTGATCAGCTTTAAGCTATAAAAAACACAGAGAATGTTTTGTTTTTGTTGTAGCTTTATTCTAGAAACTATTGTAACTATCAATATGTGCTAATTTATAAGTCGTTGAGATGGTTAGATACATGGTCGGCGTGAGTTACCAAAACTTCCTTTTTGACCTCTGTAGCGGAAAACTATAATTACCTGCTTTAAATAGAGTATTCTTAGAACAGATCTGTGCTGCCTAAAATAAATCAATAAGATAGACTACAATTAACATGACACACAATAATAACTCTAGGAACTTGTCTATACCACAACAAAACTTCGCTATTTTAATTCTGAAAATAAAAAGTAGGCAATATATTTTATGTATGGGAATAAATAAATGAAATGCAAAAAATGTTTTTGCAAAACACATACATAGTTTATGTATAGTTGACTTTAAGTATGAAAAGAAAGAGTCATTGGCAAGTTAGAAATAAAACAATTCTGTTCTTCAGTAGAATAAGATAATTAGGGGAATGTCTATAAAATAGTGAATGTGACATGTGCAAATATTTACTGTACTTGAATCTAACTGGTGCATGTATTTTAGATTACAGGGAATAATTACCCACCTGCAAATGTTTGGTTGGTGTCACATTTGATGCTTTATAAATACGCCCTTTACTATCCATAGTATATTACATACCAAATTTATAACTATATTGACATGAAATGTTATTTAATCAATTGTGCACCAATTTGGCATAAATGAAAACAAATGAAAAAAAAAACTATTGCTGCAATGTAGCTGTAGGAGAAAATATGATTAGCTTCAAAATAAGATCACGCTATAGCATCTTTATGAAATGTGTAGGATATACACATTCATTGCTTACCTGCCATTTTTATAGTTGTGAAGTTGGTAAGAAAGCATTCATTTACAGTATGTAAAATACAGGTGTTTTGCTTTGTTCAAAGATGGGCTGTGTGCATGATTATTTGGTGCATTCCAGTTTTGATGCAGAATTATCATACAGGAAGTAAGGAGACCAAAGTTAGAAACTAAACCCTTTTATGTACATTTTTGTCTCTGCAAATGATTTGCTTTGTTCAGCAGTATCAGCGGATTCTATCAATGAAGAAAATAGGTCAAGCCACACCTAAAGTGTTATTTTTGCAGAGTAACAACCATATGGCTTACTATAATTTCACTGCACATCATTAGCTTCCCACACAACAGGGACTAAGAGGAACTTTTCCCAAGAGAGGGCAATTCTCATCTTGGACAGTTGTCATCAGAACATTTGTACTGTTTAGGATTTCCCCAAACTGATTGCTCTGATGAAGCTTCTAAAATTCTTACTTAGGATTTCAATATACAGTATCTCACAAAAGTGAGTACACCCCTCACATTTTTGTAAATATTTTATTATATATTTTCATGTGACAACACTGAAGATATTACACTTTGCTACAATGTAAAGTAGTGAGTGTACAGCTTGTATAACAGTGTAAATTTGCTATCCAGTCAAAATAACTCAACACACAGCCATTAATGTCTAAACCGCTGGCAACAAAAGTGAGTACACCCCTAAGTGAAAATGTCCTAATTGGGCCCAAAGTGTCAATATTTTGTGTGGCCACCATTGTTTTCCAGCACTGCCTTAACCCTCTTGGGCACGGAGTTCACCAGAGCTTCACAGGCTGCCATTGGAGTCCTCTTCCACTCCTCCATGACGACATCACTGAGCTGGTGGATGTTAGAGACCTTGCAATTCTCCACCTTCTGTTTGAGGATGCCCAACAGATGCTCAATAGAGTTTAGGTCTGGAGACATGCTTAGCCAGTCCATCACCTTTACCCTCAGCTTCTTTAGCAAGACAGTGATGGTCTTGGAGGTGTGTTTGGGGTCGTTATCATGTTGGAATACTGCCATGTGGGCCAGTCTCTGAAGGGAGAGGATCATGCTCTGCTTCAGTATGCCACAGTACATGTTGGCATTCATGGTTCCCTCAATGAACTGTAGTTCCCCAGTGCCGGCAGTATTCATGCAGCCCCAGACCATGGCACTCCCACTACCATGCTTGACTGTAGGCAAGACACACTTGTCTTTGTACTCCTCACCTGGTTGCCGCCACACACACTTGACACCATCTGAACCAAATAAGTTTATCTTGGTCTCATCAGACCACAGGACATGGTTTTAGTAATCCATGTCCTTAGTCTGCTTGTCTTCAGCAAACTTTTGCAGGCTTTTTTGTGCATCATCTTTAGAAGAGGCTTCCTTCTGGGATGACAGCCATGCAGACCAGTTTGATGCAGTGTGCGGCGTATGGTCTGAGCACTGACAGGCTGACCCCCCACCCCTTCAACCTCTGCAGCAGTGCTGGCAGTACTCATATGTCTATTTCCCAAAGACAACCTCTGGATATGACACTGAGCATGTGCACTCAACTTCTTTGGTCGACCATAGAGAGGCCTGTTCTGAGTGGAACCTGTCCTGGTGTGGAGTGGAACCGCTGTATGGTCTTGGCCACCATGCTGCAGCTCAGTTTCAGGGTCTTGGCAATTTTTCTTCTTTATGTAGAGCAACAATTCTTTTTTTCAGATCCTCAGAGAGTTCTTTGCCATGAGGTGCCATGTTGAATTTCCAGTGACCAGTATGAGATTGAGACCGATAACACCAAATTTAACACACCTGCTCCCCATTCACACTTGAGACCCTGTAACACTAACGTGTCACATGACACCGGGGAGGAAAAATGGCTAATTGGGCCCAATTTGGACATTTTCACTTAGGGATGTACTCACTTTTGTTGCCAGAGGTTTAGAGCCCTTTCACACTGGGGCGGTTTGCAGGCGTTATTGCGCTAAAAATACCGCCTGAAAACCGACCCTAAACAGCCGCTGCTGTTTGTTCAGTGTGAAAGCCAGAGGGCTTTCACACTGAAACGGTGCGCTGACAGGAGAAGAAAAAAACTCCTGCAAGTTGCATCTTTGGAGCGGTGAAGGAGCGGTGTATTCACCGCTCCTAAACCGCTCCTGCCCATTGAAATCAATGGGGCAGCGCGGCTATACCGCTGCAATACCGCTGCTATAGCCGCGCTATATGAGCAGTTTTAACCCTTTTTCGGCCGCCAGCGGGGGTTAAAACCGCACCGCTAGCGCCCAAATACCACGGTAAAGCAGCGCTAAAAATAGCGCTGTTTTACCGCCGACGCCCCCTACTGCCCCAGTGTGAAAGCAGCCTTAGACATTAATGGCTGTGTGTTGAGTTATTTTGAGGTGACAGCAAATTTACACTTTTATACAAGCCGTACATTTCACTACTTTACATTATAGCAAAGTGTAATTTCTTCAGTGCTGTCGAATGAAGAGATGTAATAAAATATTTACAAAAACGTGAGGGGTGTACTCACTTTGGTGAGATACTGTACATTCTATCTCAATAACAACAGTCAACAGTATAAATAGAGTAGTGAATCCAAACCCCAATAAAAACAGAGAGTTTAACCCTTTCCCAATTTATCCAAGACAAAAAAAAGGTTTTGATCTTACATACATGGAAATTTATGCTAATCAAAGTAGACTAATTGTATAAGCAATGCAGAAATGAAGTTAGGCTGAAGACAGCCAATAACAAATTTTGAGTTAAATATAAACAAGCCTCATAAAATATAGTTTAGTTATTGCAAGTGTAACTTGGAATGTAGCTGATACATGCTGCAGAACTTGTTCCTTTGCTGTCTTCTGCAGCATGGACAAGGTTAAACTGAATATTCATTCATGCAGAAGTGCGGCAGCCATATTTAAGGAGACCACATTGCAATGCTCATTTATGGAGTGTCTAGAGTACAGGGGGCAGCCATTTTGGCTGGGTCTGGATTGATGCAACAAATCAAGGAGAAGTGTGTGTCTGCAAGCTGCTGGGAGGAAAGAAGAGGACAGTCTTAAAGCTACATAGTTACATCTATCTAGTTAGTATGGCGGAAAAAAGACACAAGTCCATCTAGTTAAACCAATAAAAGGGAAACAAATTACAATCCTATATACACAATCCCATACCCGCAGGTAATCCAGAGGAAGGCAAAAAAAAACCCCAGCAAAGCATGACCAAATTTGCTCCAGCAGGGAAAAAGAACCTTCCTGTTCCCCCAAAAGGCAATTGGATATTCCCTGGATCAACTTCACCTATAAATGTTAGTATTCGGTTATATTATGTACATTTAGGAAAGAATATAGGTCTTTTCTAAAGCAATCTACTGAGCTGGAAAGAACCAGCTCTTAAGGGAGTCTATTTCACATGTTCAGAGCTCCTACTGTGAAGAAGCCTTTCTGTATTTGGAGATTAAATCTTTTCTCCTTCAGACGTAAAGAGTGCCCCCTTGTCCTCTGTGATGACCATAAAGTGAATAACTCAACACCAAGTTCACTATATGTATTTATACATGTTAATTATCCCCCCCCCCCCCCTTATCTCCTCTTCTCAAGAGAGAATACATTTAGTTTCACTAATCTTTCCTCCATGCTTCTTACCAGTTTGGTTACCTTTCTCCCAATATTCTCTCAATATGCTTTTTGTGAGCTGGTGACAAAAACTTAACTGCATATTTCAAATGAGCTCTTACTAATGTTTTGTACAGGGGCAGCTAGCAGGGGGTAAGAGAAAGAGACTGGGCTTCTGGCTGAAGAGAACTCTGCCATAGCTGTCCACAATCAGGAGAGACCTCAGAGAAGACTCTCATTGTGCAGGATCTTGCCTCAGAGACCAGGAACTTTCTCCCTGGGAGGGTGTGAGGTATGATTTGAATGTGTGCTGTGATCTGACTGTACGAGAGCGCACCCCAACCGCTTGTAAGAAAGGAAAGAAGGGACTGTCTCAGCAGGATTGAAAAAGAGAAACCACAGCAACTTCTATCTCTGTCTGAGAAACTTGAACTGAATTAAAGCACGTGTCCGGAGACCCAAAAGTTAGCACCCTGGGTCTGGTAAGAGATTGACACTGCACAAGGTAATCTGTTGTTTGCTGGGAACTATTGTGTTTTCTTTAAGGGCTCCAGTGTGATAAAATAGGGACTGTTATGGTAAGTCAGGACTATCTTTATAGGGCGGTATTAGTCAGAATACTGCAGGTGTTTAACCATATCTCTCAAAGTAACATAATTGTCTTTTTGATTGCTTATATAAGTACACTTGTTAACCCTCTATTTTTTTTAGGCTATGCTTGGTGTAATAAATTCTTTGAAATACCTCAAGGTGTGTCGGTAAGTGCTGGGTGTGTGAGGTGTGTCATCTTCAGGTGTGCTGAGAAATCACAAAACAATTCAGTGGCTCCTCTGGGGCTGGCGCTACAAGTGGGGGCTTATTCGAGGATTTGAATTTGGGACTAAGAAAACGAGTGATGTGTGCCTCTGCCAGCCAATCCACCTGTCACTGCTGCTGAGTGGTGTGAAGAGAAGAATGGCAGATTTGGGCTCTGTGTAGTTATGGGCCTCACTGGTGTCACCTGGAGAGACAAACAGATGCAGTGAATGGTATTCACATTGGTACCTGACTGGAAAGCAATTGTAGTGAACACAAAAGTTAACCAGGCAGCCTCTTGCACTTATGATTTATTGGAATGGAGGAAAGAAATCCCAACTGGCTTTCAAAGGGATAGCTTATAGCTACCTAAGGATCTTGGAGTTTAGCTTGCATAGTCAAGCATTCCGAACAGACACTCAGAAAGTTCAATAGCGTCAGATTCAGGAGTACCAGCTACTGCTTCCACCCCATCCTCAGGGTTCTCCCTTGCTTCATTATTTAGCAATATGGGAAGGCTAGTAGAAACCCTAGTTCATAATTCAGCAGCATCCAACAATTATGGGTATTACAAGCTGAGGTTTTATTCTGCAAAAGTCCCAGTGATATCAGGCAAATAAGATTTTTGGACCTGGATAGATCAAGTGGTCCAGGCTGTGGAAGAGTAGGAAGTTGCTGACACAGTCAAGAGGTAGAGGTTAACCACTTGCCACCCACGCTATAGCCGAAATATGGCTACAGTGCAGGCTTAAATTGCCGGGAGGGCATACATGGACGTTCTTGCCCTTTACCAAGTGATCAACTGTCAGCCAATGACAGCTGATCACAGAAATAAACAGATGGCGGTTATCATTTTTTTTTCTTCACAGCTTCTGTTAGAGAGATTAGAGGGACATTGTTCCCCCTAGCACCCGCATGTGCTGCTAATCAGTGCCATCTATCAGTGCCCACCAGTGCCACACATCAGTGCACACAAGTGCCATGTATCAGTGCCCACCAGTGCCACCTATCAGTGCTGCCAATCAGTGCCTCATCATCAGTGCTGCCTATCAGTGCCGCCTACCAGTGCCTATCAGTGCCCATCAGTACCGCCTAATAGTGCCCATCAGTGCCACCTATCAGTGCCAGTTCTTTGTGCTGCCTATCAGTGCCCATCAGTGCCACCCATCAGGCCAGCCTCATCCGTGCCTCCTGATCAGTGCCCACCAGTGAGGCCATTAGTGCCACCTATTAAAGCAACGTCCTCAGTGACCATCAGTGCAGGCTATCAGCGTACATCAGTGAAGGAGAAAAATTACCTGCTTGCAAAATGTTATAACAAAATATGAAAAACTTTTTTTTTTGTTCAAAATGTTTGGTCTTTTTTGTTTGTTTAGAAAAAAATAACCCAGTGGTGATTAAATACTACCAAAAGAAAGCTCTATTTGTATGGAAAAAAATGATGGGTGCAGTGTTGCATGACCCAGCAATTGTCATTCAAAGTGTAAGAGCTGAAAATTGGCCTGGGCGGGAAGGGGGTACAAGTGCCCAGTAAGCAAGATCGTTGATTGAGAGTCTAAGAACTCCTGTTTAAGTGTTTATGATGTTGTCTAGAAGTTAAAAAAAAGACAAGCCAGGCTGCATGGCTACTGAGTGTCTAAAAGCCTTGCAAGAGATTTCCGGGAGAGTGGAAGACTGGTCCAAATTGGTTTACATGTTCTCACACACCTATCAAAATGAGGAAGAGGCGTTGTCCGCCTATGTTATGCGGCTGGACGAGATTCTATCTATACCATATCATTCTGAAAGGTGGCATGGAGCCAGGCAACACAAGTAAGGCTTTGTTGAAGCAGACTCTTAAAAGGGCACTTCCATTAGATCCCATAATGTTGAAACTTGAACCAGGGGCCAGAATGAGATGTTAACCCACTCCAAATTGATTAAAACTATTCAAGAAGAAGAGGTTCTGTGTAAGGCCCGATGCATCTGTTGTGGAGATGGGAACTGTGGGGGACAGTGGAGATCAAGTCCAGAAGAGCCGCTTTAAAAAGACACAGATGATGGAATTAATGACTGTGCTGTCTGCCAGGATTGTTACACCTTTGGGGGAGAATGCTCCTACCTACTCAGAGAGAGATCGCAGAATGCTACAATTGAAAAAACATCCAGATCATTGGTCTGCTATAAGTATGGGGGCATTAGTCACTACCACCATGATTGTCCCAGCCCACCAAGGTTACAAAGAGAAAATTGCAAGCTGGTGCAAAACTTCACAGGGCCCTGGTGGAGGAGTCCAACTGAGTGAGTCTTCTCCAGTTCTTAGATTCAAAACAAAGGGTGGGTGAGGCCCAAACCTTTGTGGTAGGTCTCTTCTGAAGCCTTGATTAGTTTGCCCAAATTACCTTCAGATTCAGGCCTCAGATAATGGGAGATCAATGCAGACCAAAGACAAAACCATTGGCCCAGATGGCAGAAGAACAGCCATCAAAACAAAAGAGGGGCTTGAACTCAATCAGCGGAACAAGTCAACGCAACTCCTCCAAGCAAGTCCACTGACTAGCTGGTGGGCACTTCTCCTATTGTGCCTCTTCAGATGGAAAGTGTATACACCAAAGCTCTTCTGAACTCTGGAGTTCAAGTGACCGTAATCTCCTGTGACTTCTATGACAAACACCTGAACCACTAAGGAAGTTAGAAGATCTAGAGGGACTAAGAAGCTCCCCTATGATGGGTACCTTACAGTCAAACTTGAATTTGTTCCCCCAATGGTAGCACAGCCAAAGCCTTCTGACCAATTGGTCATCGTGTATCTAGGGGCTTATCGGAGTTTCAGGATAGTGTGGACAAACACTGACTTGGTCCAACTGTTACTCCCAATGTTTTAGAGAGTGATACCATCCCTGAAAATGTACATCCCATGCTGTTGTCAGTGTACCAGCATTCAGTTCAAGAGCAGAAGGCACCAGCTGAAGGAGTAAGAAAGCTATGGAAGTTTGACAAAACGGAAAGGTCTTGCAGCCAGTTGAAGTAATCTGGAGAACCCATGGAAAAGTTCTTGTCGGTGTACACTATAAAAGTGTTTCTCAACATTTTACGGTGAAGTACCCCTGCAGCTCTAAAAGAATTTCCTAAGTCCCTGTCTCGATAAAGTAATTTCTGTTGTTTGGGTGTCACGGTTTCTGTGTGTGTGTAATGTCAGCATGTGTTTGTAATGATTTCTGTGTGTGTTTGTGATTGTTTTGTTCATGTGCAATATCATTGTAAGTGTGCATGCTGCAATGACAGATAAACACGCACACATACATATATATACTGATAGATAAACACACATAATCCCAAACAATGACACCCACACATACAATCCCAAATTAACACATTGACAGCCACACAATCCCAAACTAACACACTTGCAGACACACAAATACCCACAAAATCCCAAATTAACAGACTGGCAGACACACAAATTGCCAAATTAACACACTGGCAGACACACATAACCTCAAATTAACACATTGGTAGACACACACACACACACACAAAATCCAAAATTAACATACTTGGAAGCATACACACACACACAATCCCAAATTAGCACACTTGCAGACACATATATAATCCTAAATTAACACACTGGCAGACACACAAACACACATAGAGTTCCAATTTAACACACTTGCAGACACATGCACGTACATGAAGCCTACCAGTGCAGTGCCCACTGTTCTGTCTCAAGGAGCAGATAGCTAAACCTTCTTATCCAAATAACTGTAGATACCATATTTCTTTGATCTCAGTTTTATTAGAACAAGCCAGGTGAAACTACAAAATAACAGAAATAGACCTCAATAAGTATAATATTGCATACAATACAGCATACGTTGCATAAACAAAGATATACAGTACAAGATGAGATAATAACTTACTTTTTAAGTTCTCTAAGGGGTGATGGCGATAGAGAAATACATGTGTTGTTTCCTGAATGTCTTCTCACAGAATAGTGACTGGTTCACTTCCTCCTAAGATTCTACCCAGAATTCCCTGCTTGCTGACAACTTCCTTACACATACAAATAAACAAAGAAATAAACAGAACTGCAGCAATACCAAAAAGGAACACTAGATGGAGCCTGCACACCACATATGATTGTCTTAAAGTGGGGGTTCACCCACACCGCCAAAAAAAAAAAATATATTAAAAGCCAGCAGCTACAAATACTGCAGCTGCTGACTTTTAATACATGGCCACTTACCTGTCCCAGGGTCCAGCGATGTCAGCAGGGGACGCAGAGAACCCGCTCGGTTCTCGGCAGCTGCCGCCGCCATCCTAGGTGAGGGAATCAGGAAGTGAAGCATTGCGGCTTCACTTCCCGGTTCCCTACTGCGCATGCACGAGTCACGCTGCGCGTCCCTAGTGGTCCCCGCTCTCTCCTGGGAGCTGTGTGTTCCCAGCAGACAGCGCGGTCGGGACGGGAAGAGGCATAGACTCCCATGGGAGTCTATGCCGGAAGTGGGTGCAAATACCTGTCTTAGACAGGTATCTGCACCCCCCTCCCCCCTGAAAGGTGCCAAATGTGACACCGGAGGGGGGGAGGGTTCCGAAAAGCGGAAGTTCCATTTTTGTGTGGAACTCCGCTTTAAGTAAATTACACACTTTACATGTAAATTTAACAGCACAGGTACAAATAACCAGTATAAAACATCTGGTGGACAGAACACTCCCCGCCTGACATCAAGTGATGTCACTAACAGAGTCCTCCGTAGAAAGCAACAGAATAAGTTCAGTATTTGTGTGCGTGTCACCGGCGCAAAACCAAACTTCAATATCCTCTACTAAGTCCCAAGTGTTGGGTATGCTACACTCAAAAACGACCCTTAAATGGGTAAAAATATTAGTGAATGTATGTGAGTGCGCTGCCCCCCTTTTTATTATATATCACCACCTGTATTCCTTATCAACTACCAATGATCAATATTACATGTGCATATATTCAAACTTTAGGTCAATAAATCATAAATATCACAAAAAATATCACAAAAAAACGTCCTTCAGACATGTAGCCAAAATCTTGAATCCTTTAAAGTGACTGGCGTGCTCCTATGTTACTTCAATATGTGACTGAGTGGGACCCTCCACCATTCAGATTGGCCACTCACCAGATGTTTCACTAGGGGTACGCCTTTGGTTCATTCAGGGATAACCATTCCACACAGGTACCACTTCTCACCCGTTTACAACTGTGCTCTAATACTCCTCATGGGAAAGCATAGGAACAGAAGGCGATCATAGCGTAATATGTTTAAATCATTTATTTTAAAAGGGTTCAAAGATTAAAAACACTCACATTTGCAGGTGCCCTTTTGCCGGCACTAAGCTTATCCAGCAGTTACGGACGGGTATCTAGTAGCATGGTTCGCCTGGTGTTATAAGCGGTCTCCACGCTTGGCTTGCACTCCAAGCCTCGTTTTCGTTTTCGTCCGGTCACGTGATGCGTCAAAATCTCCCAGCAGCCTCTACGCGTTTCGCATCATCAAATGCGTCATCAGGAAGCTGCTGTTTGATTGGTGCCCTCTCTATTTATACTATGTGTGGCCGGAAGTGTCCATTCCGCCATTTTAACTAAGGTAATGCTCCCATCTGTGACTTCCTTCCTGTTATCGCCATTTTGACTAAGGGTTTCGTTCCCTTTTGTATAGTACACGCTTAAATCACTAATTCCCCTTTACATTTTCTTAGTTTTCATTTACATTTTCTTAGTTTGTATTCCGGTTGATGGGGATATTAACCCATCTATATCTGCTGGAGAGGCTTTTACAATGTCTCAAACACATAACACATTTTTTAAAATTTAAATTTTCTGTCCATTCTGCCCTAGCCGTTCGTCCATGTGCAATATGGGACAGCAAAAAAACCATTCTTTGCAATAATCAAACAAAGTTCAAACAGATATTCTAAAAACCATATGTGATTTATATGCATGACCCCTGTTCTATACTTTTCTATATATACAATCGAAAAAACCTAAACATAAAAAAACCAAAAAATAAAATAAAAAATAAAAAATTAAAATAAAAATAAATAAAAATAAAAATAAAAATAAATAATAATAATAATAAAAATAAAAATAAATAAAAATAAAAATAAAAATAAAAATAAAAATAAAAATAAAAAATAAGAAATAAAAAATAAAAAATAATAAAAAATAAAAAATAAAATAAAATAAAATAAAAATAAAAATAAAAATAATAAAAATAAAAATAAAAATAAAAATAAAAAAATAAAAAATAAATATCCAAAATGAAATTAAAATCTTTCCATGCTAGTTAGTAATTTTCTATGTAGCAGTTGATGTCGAGCTCCACGTTCATCCCTTTTGGTTTCATAGTTTCCATTTTAAATATCCAATGGGTTTCATTTCTTGATACCTCCCTTCTCATATTAGTGTTTCTCCAATCTTTTTCTATTCTATCTATTCCATAGAATTTTAAATGTTGGGGGTTTCTACCATGTACATCCCTGAAGTGTTTAGATACACTATGGTGTTTAAATCCTTTTTTGATGTTTCTAACGTGTTCTCCTACTCTCACCGATAGGGCTCTGGTTGTTCTGCCCACGTATTGCAGCCCACAACTGCACTCCAATACGTAGGTAACATGTGTGCTAGCACATGTTATGAGTTTATCAATTTTAAAGGTTTGCTTGTTACTGTTTGATACAAAATTAGTTGTTTTTCTATCACTTTTCTTGGTAGACCTGCACGCTTTGCATTTTCCACACCTAAAGAACCCCTCCTGCTCAAAGAAGGTTGTCATCCTTTTAGGGGGGTCTGGTACATTTTTTACTATTTTATCCCTGATCCTCCTAGCTCTCCTGTATACGAACGCTGGTTTATTTGGCAGGACCTTGCTCAACTGTGGATTATTACTAATTATAGGCCAATGTTTTGTTATAATTTTTTCTAATATCTTATATTGTTTATTGAATGCTGTTATAAATGGTACTTTATCCTTGTGTTTATGATTTCTAATTTTATTAGTTAATGTTAGCTCTCTATCCATATTGGCTATTTTGAGACGCGTATCCTCCAGTGTGTCTTTGTGGTACCCCTTGTCTATAAATCTTTTAATTTTATATATCTGTCTGTTGAAAATAATCCTCTATTAGGTCACAGTTTCGTCTTATCCTAATAAACTGGCTTTTTGGGATTGCTTTTTTCCAATGGGGAAGGGGAATTAGTGATTTAAGCGTGTACTATACAAAAGGGAACGAAACCCTTAGTCAAAATGGCGATAACAGGAAGGAAGTCACAGATGGGAGCATTACCTTAGTTAAAATGGCGGAATGGACACTTCCGGCCACACATAGTATAAATAGAGAGGGCACCAATCAAACGGCAGCTTCCTGATGACGCATTTGATGATGCGAAACGCGTAGAGGCTGCTGGGAGATTTTGACGCATCACGTGACCGGACGAAAACGAAAACGAGGCTTGGAGTGCAAGCCAAGCGTGGAGACCGCTTATAACACCAGGCGAACCATGCTACTAGATACCCGTCCGTAACTGCTGGATAAGCTTAGTGCCGGCAAAAGGGCACCTGCAAATGTGAGTGTTTTTAATCTTTGAACCCTTTTAAAATAAATGATTTAAACATATTACGCTATGATCGCCTTCTGTTCCTATGCTTTCCCATGAGGAGTATTAGAGCACAGTTGTAAACGGGTGAGAAGTGGTACCTGTGTGGAATGGTTATCCCTGAATGAACCAAAGGCGTACCCCTAGTGAAACATCTGGTGAGTGGCCAATCTGAATGGTGGAGGGTCCCACTCAGTCACATATTGAAGTAACATAGGAGCACGCCAGTCACTTTAAAGGATTCAAGATTTTGGCTACATGTCTGAAGGACGTTTTTTTGTGATATTTATGATTTATTGACCTAAAGTTTGAATATATGCACATGTAATATTGATCATTGGTAGTTGATAAGGAATACAGGTGGTGATATATAATAAAAAGGGGGGCAGCGCACTCACATACATTCACTAATAGAATAAGTTCAGTCACTGGTCTCAAGAATACTTTAACCTCATTCTGTTGAAAGATCTTGACCTCGACCTTATGGACATGATTATCCTTGCTTGCCAGTACTTTGGTGATCAAACCTAAAGGCCACATATTCCTTAGTGCCTGGCAATCTTTCATGAGCACAACATCACCAGGGCTTTTCAGTGTGCCACTTTCTCCTTACCTGTAGAGTGAATATATATTGTTCCCTCCACCGGTTCCAGAAGGTATTGGCAAGGGTTTGTACTTGTCTCCATTGATGTTTGTAAAGGTCCTTCTCACAAAACTCTCCAGCTGGAGCACCGACAAGACTAGTTTTTTGTGAGAGTAACATGGCAGGTGTGAGGACTACTGGATCTTCAGAGTCATTTGAAATGGATGTCAAAGGTCTGGCGTTAATGATAGCTGTAACCTCTGCCAAAAATGTCACTAAACATTCGTTAATAAGCCTTGCAGTTCCTACTTGTAGGAAGATATAATCAAGAATTCTGCGGGCTATGCCTATCATCCTCTCCCAAACACCTCCCATGTGAGAAGAGTGAGGTGGGTTGAAGATCCACGTGCAGTCTTGTTCACTCAAGTATCTTTTTACTCTGAGAACGTCCAAATTAGAAGGAATTTTAAGTTCTTTTACTGCTCCTACAAAGTTAGACCCTCTGTCAGAGCGAATAAGTTTCACTGGGCCTCTGATTGCAATGAACTCTAGCCATAGGTTCTTCTTGTCGGTGGGGAGAGGGTGGTCCCAATCTAGCGACTCACAGGTTAGGTCTCTCAGTAGTGCTTTACCATGGATGGGGACAGGTGCTGCAAAGCCTAAGGGATCATACAGGCTGTTTATGGTAGACAGGACACCTCTACGGGTAAAGGGTTTTTCTTCTGTGTTTACTTGGAAAGTAAACGTGTCAGATCTTAAGTCCCAAAGCAAACCAAGGCTGCATTGCATGGGAAGTGAGTCTGTGCCTAGATCTAAGTCCTTTAACTCGTTAGAACAGGAAAGGCTTCTAAAACTTCTCTACTGTTGGAAGCAATCTTATGGAGTTTTAAGTTGGAACAAGCAAGCATTGCTTAAGTTCTTTTGAGAAGACTGATTGCAGCTTCATTTGTGAGTAGTGATTTCAAGCAATCGTCTACATAGAAATCCTTGTCCACAAACTGTCTGACATCTGACCCATACTCTGACTCTCCCACTCTAGCAGAGTGTCTGAGGCCATATATAGAAACTGCAGGGGAAGGACTGTTGCCAAATATGTGCACCCTCATGCGGTATTCTGTGATGTCTCCAGAGGGGTTGTTGTCCCTGAACCAGGGAAACCTCAGAAAGTTTTGGTGTTCTTCTTTAACAAGACAGCAATAGAACATTTGCTGTATGTCTGCCATGAATGCGACTGAATCTCTGCAAAAGCGAAGAAGTACTCCTAATAGTCTGTTGTTAAGATCAGGGCCAGAGAGGAGGGCATCATTTAGAGAGACACCCTCATGTTTGGCGCTGGAATAGAACACCACTCTAATCTGCCCTGGCTTCTTAGGGTTATAGACCCCAAATATAGGTAAGTACCAGCATTCCTCTTAGTCTTTGAGGTTTAGGGCTATCTCAGCATGACCATTCTGGAATATTTTCTCCATGAAGGAAAATAAATGTTCTTTCATCTCTGGTTTCCTTTGAAGATTGTGTCTAAGGGAAGTGAGACGTTTATATGCTAGTTCTCTGTTGTTAGGCAAACGTTGTCTTTGTGGTCTAAAGGGAAGAGGTGCAACCCAGCTACTAGTCCCGTCTTTCTCTATACTCCCTTCCATAACTTCTAGGAAGAGCCTATCCTCAATGGACATTGCTACCTGGTTATCTTTCTTTGTTCTCCGGAACACCTAAGTCGCTTTGGTTGTTGTCATAGGTATTGCTGTCACAGAGGATCTTAGGAAGGGAAGAGGTACAGGGTTGTTGTGTGGTAGCTCCTTTATGATGATGTGATTCTGACAGGGTTGGAAAAGAGTAGGACGACCATTCTCGAGGGTACTAGTGAGCAGGTTATTAACAGATGCAGGTTTGTGTGCACCTCCCAGGCAAACATCACCTATAATGACCCACCCGAGATCCAATTTTTGAGCATATGGGGCATTTTTAGGACCGTTGATCAGTTTTCTTACTTTGTAGACTTGCAAGATATGCCTTCCTAGGAGTAAGATTATCTGAGCCTGATCATCTAGTTCTGGTATGAGATGTGCTATGTGATTCAAGTGAGTCTGGTGAGCTGCTGCGTCTGGTTTGGGAATCTCTGATCTGTTGTCTGGCATCTGGTTGCACTCTATTATGGTCGGTAAGGGTAGGCATGTCTTACCATCCATAGATTCAATTTGTAGGCCGTCAGCTCCTCTCCCCGCCGTTTCCACTGTACCGGCACAAGTCTTAAGGGAGTAAGGACTGCTGGGGCCTTTAAGGTTTAGAATGTCAAAAAACATAGATCTAGCTAGTGACTTATTACTCTGATCATCCAAGATAATGTAGAGCTTGACTGCTTTGTCTCTGCGTCCTTTTGGATAAACTCTCACAAGACAGATTTTAGAGCAGGATCTGCCACCTGTACTTCCTTTGCAGACTTCAGCACACTGTGAAGTAATTGCTATGGCGTCTGTGCTAGAGTCTTTGGTCTCCCCGCCTTGCTCCTTGTCCCTATGAACAGGTGAGAAAGTTCTTGGAGTGGGCCTTGGGTGTAGAGCTGTGTTGTGCTCTGTGCTGTCACATTCTGTACATTTGACACTGACCTTACAGTCCTTGGCGAAATGTGTGGCCGAAGAGCAGCACTTGTAACAGATGTTGTTCTCTTTGAGGAAAGCTTTACAATCCTTGATGGTCTTTGTCCTGAAGGCTCTGCATTCCAGAAGAGGATGTGGCATCTTATGTAGTGGGCAGAACTTAGCAGGGTCGCTGTCTTGATCCTCTGGCTGAGACTCTGCAAATCTGTGGGAAGAAATGTTAGTTTTGTGTACTGCTACTGGAGCTCTGAGTTGTTTAGGGCCAGAAGAAGTGGTATAAGACACTGAAAAAATGAAGCTGGGGTCATCTTTCATTCCTGCTTGTCTGTCTACAAAGTCGACAAACTCACTAAAGGGTGGAAAAGGCACATTGTGTTTTCGTTTGTAGTTACAGCCATGAGTAATCCATCTTTAGTGTAACTCATAAGGAAGTTTTTGTGCTAAGGAATTAATACCTCTAGCAGAGTCAAGATACGAAATGCCAGGTAAAGCCCTTCTGCTTTAGCCACTTGTAACTCCATACACAGGTCACTGAATTCTCTGAGTCTTTGGTAACCTCTGCTAGGTATTTTTGGTAAGTCTTCTATCCTTTTAAACAGTGTACTCTCTATAGCCTCTGGTGAGCCATAACATCTATCCAGTCTGTTCCAGATGTTTGTAAGGCCTATCTCAGGGTGGTTTATATTAATGTCTCTGATTCTTTTGGCATGTTCAGCAGAATCATTGCCAAGCCACTTTACGAGGAGTTCTATCTGTTCCCTGCAGGATAGATCTAGACCTTGAATGACACTCTGGAAAGCGGATCGCCACGCCCTGTAGTGTTGAGGGCGATCAGTAAATTTGACAAGTCCTTGGGTAACTAACTCTCTTTTGGCCAGGAACTTGGCAAAGTCTACAGTAGCCTGATTGGCATTGGGGTAGGCTGCTGGTGTATTGTGGTGCGGTGTAAAGGCATACCTGGTAAAAGTCTCTTCTTTAGACGGGTTCAAACTTACATAAGGTTGGCAGTTCGTACCGGCTCGATGCATACACCTTTTGAGTGAAGACTGGTGTTTGATGCTTGTATGAAGGCTGGGTACCTTGTGGAGCAGAAGGTTTGGTTGGGACTGGAAAGTCTGGAACTCTGTCAGATTTTTCTTACTTGTAGCGCTGGGGTCCCAGGTCATCTTGTTGCTGCTTTATTTGATGTGACTCACTGACATCATGTTTTGTTTTTTTAACAAAGTTTTTTATTGAGCATATTGACATGTTACATCACATTCTTCAAACAATAGGTTGGCATACATTACATTAAAGATATCACATTATCTCTAATCACAAAAAAAATCAAGCTTCACTTTTTAATAGTTCTTCCTGTTTATGGTAGAGATCCCTTTACTTCATCCAACCTGAGTGTTTGCTCTCTTTTTTTTTTATAAAGAAACACTAAAAGAAAAGAAAGAAAAGAGCGTCGGAACACTCGACACTAACCATAGAAACATAGTTTCAACCAAAAAAACAGATGGATCCCCCCCCCCTTCCCTCCCCCCTTCATTATTAATCTGCTCATAATATTGTATGCATCCTTTCCTTTATCACATTACTGTTTACATTCATCATTGCCTACGTTCGTTCATCTCTATTGCCCCCGTCCTCTTCTTCTGTTAAAGTATTTTTGGACTCAGTCCACCTATACCACACTTTCCTAAATTTTTGGGGGGCTCCCCTCGCCTCATATGTCATTACTGACATCATGTTTAATCTCCTGTTGTGGGATGCTGCTTGGGTCACAGTGCTGGTAGACATAATCTGACGTGCGTTGCGAAGAATCTTGTTGGTCCTCTTCTAGACCCCGTATGCTGCTGCCTACTCTCGGCTCATTGTAGACGGCTGCTTCTAAAGCTTCTGCTTCTGCAATGGCAGCGGCAGCGTCTCTTTCTACTGCCAACTTCTCCATTTTAGCTTCTAAGATAGCTTGCTGCAATTTCAGAGATGCTTCCTGCTGGGCTAGCTCTTCCTCTAGGCGTATTCTTTCCTTCTCTCTCTTTTGTTCCATGTGTAGTCTTTCTTGCTCTCTCTCTTGTTCCAAGCATACTCTTTCCTTCTCTCTCTCTTGTTCCTGTCTCACCTTTTCTGCATCAAGGTGGGCCTTTTCTTTTTTCATCTGCAACTCTTGGTCTGCGAATGCAGTCCTGACTTTTGCTGCTTCGGCTTTTGAACGGGCGATAGCTGCTGCATTTGCGACAGATGACTTAAATGAGCTTGTTCGTGAACGTGTTTTGTAAGAAGATGTCCCCACTGTGAGACATGGCTTTTCAGACCCAATCTCTGTAACACAGCGGGAGATACTCGCTGTGTGTCCCACACACAAGGAGAGGTGCAGGAGGAGGGAGGGGAGGACCAGTGGCGTCACTAGGGTTGGTGTCATCTGGTGTGGTAAAACATTGTGTCATCCCCCCTAACTATAGTCGCCCCTCAGCAGAGACCCCCTCAGTACAGATCCCCCCCAGTATAGACCCCTTACCATCAATACAAATCACCCCCCTCCATCAGTACAGACCTCTCCTCAGGATAAACCACCCCCCTACTCCATCAGTGCAGAACACCCCAGGATAAACCACCCACCTCCTTCATCAGTACACACCCCCCCCAGAATAAACCACCCCACTCCATCAGTGCAGACCCCCCTCCATCAGTACCGGATGTCCTCCCCCTCAGGATACCCTCCTCTATCAGTGCAGACCTCCCCTCAGGACAGCCCCCCCTCCATCAGAGCAGACCCTCCCTCAGGACAACCCCCCCTTTCATCAGTGCAGACCCTCCCTAGGATAACCCCCCTCCATCAGTGCAGACCCTCCCTTAGGATAATCCCCCCTCCATCAGTGCAGACCCTCCCTCAGGGCAATCCCCCATTTCATCAGTGCAGACTAGAGCTGCTTGGTTAATCGTAAAAAAATCATGATCTTGATTCAACCCCCTCACAATCTCTATGCAGAATTTCCCGATTCATTCATGTAGCAAGTCTAGAGAGTTCTCTGCTCACTCAGCTGTCAAAAGAAAAATAATGGGCAATCTGCCAAGTTTTTCACAACTTGTCAGTGCTAGTAGATAACTATAAAATTTTTCCTTCTTAGATCAAAAGGGATGAACTTCGGTGTGTAAATGAAGGAAGTTTACCACTTAATCACTTAAGGACCAAGCCTCTTTTTGAGATTTGTTGTTTACAAGTTAAAAACTGTTTTTTTTGCTAGAAAATTACTTAGAACGCCCAAACATTATATAATTTTTTTCTAACACCCTAGAGAATAAAATGGTGGTCGTTGCAATACTTTCTGTCACACCGTATTTGCGCAGCGGTCTTGCAAGTGCACTTTTTTGGGGAAAAATACACTTTTTTGAATTATAAAATAAGAAAACAGTAAAGTTAGGCCAATTTTTTTTATATTGTGAAAGATAATGTTACGCCGTTAAATTGATACCCAACATGTCACGCTTCAAAATTGCGCCCGCTTGTGGAATGGCGACAAACTTTTACCCTTAAAAACCTCCATAGGTGTTGTTTAAAAAATTCTACAGGTTGCATGTTTTGAGTTACAGAGGAGGTCTAGAATTATTGCTCTCACTCTACCGATCGCGGCGATACCTCACATGTGTGTTTTTTTATTTTTTATTTTACTTTTTTATTTTTTATTTTACTTTTTTATTTTTTATTTTTAAACTGTTCTTTAAAAAAAAAAAAAAGTGTCACTTTTATTCCTATTACAAGAAATGTAAATATCCGTTGTAATAGAAAAAAAGCATGACAGGACCACCTAAATATGAGATCTGGGGTCAAAAAGACCTCAGATCTCATATTTACACTAAAATGCAATTTTAAAAAAATGGCCCTTTAACCACTTGCCGACCGCCGCACGACGATGTACGTCGACAAAGCGGCACGGGCAGGCAAAAGGGCTTACCTGTATGTCCCTGCCTGCCCGCGGGTGGGGGGTCCGATCGGACCCCCCCCCGGTGCCTGCGGCGGTCGGCAAATGTCCCCCGCCGATCGGTGGTGAGGGGGAGGCCATCCATTAGTGGCCCCCCCCTCGCGATCGCTCCCAGCCAATGGGATCATTTCCCTGCCTCTGTATTGTACACAGAGGCAGAGGAAATGATGTCATCTCTCCTCGGCTCGGTATTTTCCGTTCCGGGCCGAGGAGAGAAGACTGTAATGTGAGTGCACCAACACACACACACACAGTAGAACATGCCAGGCACACATTACACCCCGATCCCCCCCCCCCCCGACCGCCCCCCGATCACCCCCCCCCCCCTGTCACAAACTGACACCAAGCAGGTTTTTTTTTTTTTTTTTTCTGATTACTGTATTGGTGTCAGTTTGTGACAGTTAGTGTGTTAGGGCAGTGAGTGTTAGGCCCCCTTTAGGTCTAGGATACCCCCCTAACCCCCCTAATAAAGTTTTAACCCCTTGATCACCCCCCGTCACCAGTGTTGCTAAGCGATAATTTTTCTGATCGCTGTATTAGTGTCGCTGGTGACGCTAGTTAGGGACGTAAATATTTAGGTTCGCCGTCAGCGTTTTATAGCGACAGGGACCCCCATATACTAACTAATAAATGTTTTAACCCCTTGCTTGCCCCCTAGTTAACCCTTTCACCACTGATCACCGTATAACCGTTACGGGTGACGCTGGTTAGTTCGTTTATTTTTTATAGTGTCAGGGCACTCGCCGTTTATTACCGAATAAAGGTTTAGCCCCCTAATCGCCCGGCGGTGATATGCGTCGCCCCAGGCAGCGTCAGGTTAGCGCCAGTACCGCTAACACCCACGCACGCAGCATACGCCTCCCTTAGTGGTATAGTATCTGTACGGATCAATATCTGATCCGATCAGATCTATACTAGCGTCACCAGCAGTTTAGGGTTCCCACAAACGCAGTGTTAGCGGGATCAGCCCAGATACCTGCTAGCACCTGCGTTTTGCCCCTCCGCCCGGCCCAGCCCAGCCCACCCAAGTGCAGTATCGATCGATCACTGACACTTACAAAACACTAAACGCATAACTGCAGCGTTCGCAGAGTCAGGCCTGACCCTGCGATCGCTAACAGTTTTTTTGGTAGCGTTTTGGTGAACTGGCAAGCGCCACCGGCCTAGTACACCCCGGTCGTAGTCAAACCAGCACTGCAGTAACACTTGGTGACGTGGCGAGTCCCATAAGTGCAGTTCAAGCTGGTGAGGTGGCAAGCACAAGTAGTGTCCCACTGCCACCAAAAAGACAAACACAGGCCCGTCGTGCCCATAGTGCCCTTCCTGCTGCATTCGCCAATCCTAATTGGGAACCCACCGCTTCTGCAGCGCCCGTACATCCCCCATTCACATCCCCAACCAAATGCAGTCGGCTGTATGAGAGGCATTTATATGTCCTCCCGAGTACCCCTACCCAGCGAACCCCCCCAAAAAAGATGTCGTGTCTGCAGCAAGCGCGGATATAGGCGTGACACCCGCTATTATTGTCCCTCCTGTCCTGACAATCCTGGTCTTTGCATTGGTGAATGTTTTGAACGCTACCATTCACTAGTTGAGTATTAGCGTAGGGTACAGCATTGCACAGACTAGGCACACTTTCACAGGGTCTCCCAGGATGCCATCGCATTTTGAGAGACCCGAACCTGGAACCGGTTACAGTTATAAAAGTTAGTTACAAAAAAAAGTGTAAAAAAAAAAAAAAACACAAACAAAAATATAAAATAAAAAAAAAAATAGTTGGCGTTTTATTGTTCTCTCTCTCTCTCTATTCTCTCTATTGTTCTGCTCTTTTTTACTGTATTCTATTCTGCAATGTTTTATTGTTATTATGTTTTATCATGTTTGCTTTTCAGGTATGCAATTTTTTATACCTTACCGTTTACTGTGCTTTATTGTTAACCATTTTTTTGTCTTCAGGTACGCCATTCACGACTTTGAGTGGTTATACCAGAATGATGCCTGCAGGTTTAGGTATTATCTTGGTATCATTCTTTTCAGCCAGCGGTCGGCTTTCATGTAAAAGCAATCCTAGCGGCTAATTAGCCTCTAGACTGCTTTTACAAGCAGTGGGAGGGAATGCCCCCCCCCAACGTCTTCCGTGTTTTTCTCTGGCTCTCCTGTCTCAACAGGGAACCTGAAAATGCAGCCGGTGATTCAGCCAGCTGACCATAGAGCTGATCAGAGACCAGAGTGGCTCCAAACATCTCTATGGCCTAAGAAACCGGAAGCTACGAGCATTTTATGACTTAGATTTCGCCGGATGTAAACAGCGCCATTGGGAAATTGGGAAAGCATTTTATCACACCGATCTTGGCGTGGTCAGATGCTTTGAGGGCAGAGGAGAAATCTAGGGTCTAATAGACCCCAATTTTTGCAAAAAAGAGTACCTGTCACTACCTATTGCTATGATAGGGGATATTTACATTCCCCGAGATAACAATAAAAATGATTAAAAAAAAAAAAAATGAAAGGAACAGTTTAAAAATAAGATAAAAAAATAATAATAATAATGAAAAAAAAAAAAAAAAAAAAAGCACCCCTGTCCCCCTTGCTCTCACGCTAAGGCGAACGCAAGCGTCGGTCTGGCGTCAAATGTAAACAGCAATTGCACCATGCATGTGAGGTATCACCGCGAAGGCCAGATCGAGGGCAGTAATTTTAGCAGTAGACCTCCTCTGTAAATCTAAAGTGGTAACCTGTAAAGGCTTTTAAAGGCTTTTAAAAATGTATTTAGTTTGTCGCCACTGCACGTTTGTGCGCAATTTTAAAGCATGTCATGTTTGGTATCCATGTACTCGGCCTAAGATAATCTTTTTTATTTCACCAAACATTTGGGCAATATAGTGTGTTTTAGTGCATTAAAATGTAAAAAAGTGTGTTTTTTCCCCAAAAAATGCGTTTGAAAAATCGCTGCGCAAATACTGTGTGAAAAAAAAAAATGAAACACCCACCATTTTAATCTGTAGGGCATTTGCTTTAAAAAAAAAATAATGTTTGGGGGTTCAAAGTAATTTTCTTGCAAAAAAAAATTATTTTTTTATGTAAACAATAAGTGTCAGAAAGGGCTTTGTCTTCAAGTGGTTAGAAGAGTGGGTGATGTGTGACATAAGCCTCTAGATGTTGTGCATAAAATGCCAGGACAGTTCAAAACCCCCCCAAATGACCCCATTTTGGAAAGTAGACACCCCAAGCTATTTGCTGAGAGTCATGTTGAGTCCATGGAATATTTTATAATGTGACACAAGTTGCGGGAAAGAGACAATTTTTTATTTTTTTTATTTTTTTTTTGCGCAAAGTTGTCACTAAATGATATTTTGCTCAAACATGCCATGGGAATATGTGAAATTACACCCCAAAATACATTCTGTTGCTTCTCCTGAGTACGGGGATACCACATGTGTGAGACTTTTTGGGAGCCTAGCCGCGTACGGGACCCCGAAAACCAAGCACCGCCTTCAGGCTTTCTAAGGCCGTAAATTTTTGATTTAACTCTTCACTGCCTATCACAGTTTCGGAGGCCATGGAATGCCCAGGTGGCAAAAAACCCCCCCAAATGACCCCATTTTGGAAAGTAGACACCCCAAGCTATTTGATGAGAGGTATAGTGAGTATTTTGCAGACCTCAGTTTTTGTCACAAAGTTTTGAAAATTGAAAAAAGAAAAAAAAAATTTTTTTTCTCGTCTTTCTTTATTTTCAAAAACAAATGAGAGCTGCAAAATACTCACCATGCCTCTCAGCAAATAGCTTGGGGTGTCTACTTTCCAAAATGGGGTCATTTGGGGGGGGTTTGTGCCACCTGGGCATTCCATGGCCTCCGAAACTGTGATAGGCAGTGAGGAGTAAAATCAAAAATGTACGCCCTTAGAAATCCTGAAGGCAGTGATTGGTTTTCGGGGCCCCGTACGCGGCTAGGCTCCCAAAAAGTCTCACACATGTGGTATCCCCATACTCAGGAGAAGCAGCTAAATGTATTTTGGGGTGCAATTCCACATATGCCCATGGCCTGTGTGAGCAATATATCATTTAGTGACAACTTTTTGTAATTTTTTTTTTTTTTTTGGCATTATTCAATCACTTGGGACAAAAAAAATGAATATTCAATGGGCTCAACATGCCTCTCAGCAAATTCCTTGGGGTGTCTACTTTCCAAAATGGGGTCATTTGTGGGGGTTTTGTACTGCCCTGCCATTTTAGCACCTCAAGACATAGGCAGTCATAAATTAAAGGCTGTGTAAATTCCAGAAAATGTACCCTAGTTTGTAGGCGCTATAACTTTTGCGCAAACCAATAAATATACACTTATTGACATTTTTTTTACCAAAGACATGTGGCCGAATACATTTTGGACTAAATGTATGACTAAAATTGAGTTTATTGGATTTTTTTTAGAACAAAAAGTAGAAAATATCATTTTTCAAATTTTCGGTCTTTTTCCGTGTATAGCGCAAAAAATAAAAATGGCAGAGGTGATCAAATACCATCAAAAGAAAGCTCTATTTGTGGGAAGAAAAGGACGCAAATTTCGTTTGGGTAGAGCATTGCATGACCGCGCAATTAGCAGTTAAAGCGACGCAGTGCTGAATTGTAAAAAGTGCTCTGGTCAGGAAGGGGGTAAAACCTACCGGGGCTGAAGTGGTTAAGAGCTATGGGCAGAAGTGATGTGCTTCCGCCCTGCAATGATATGGAGATGGGTGGGGGCCATCTTCCCCTCACTCGTCTCCATACCAAGCCAGGAAAAGGATCCGATCACCTCCGCTGCTACCGACGGCTCCAGTAAGCAGCGGAGGGCATCGGAGCGTAGCGGGAGGGTGGGAGGTCCCTATGCCTCTCCTATTGTGGTGGTGAGGAAGAAAAACATATCACTGAGAATGTGTATTGACTATCGCACCATCAACAAAAGAATTATCCCAGACCAGTACACCACTCCTTGAATAGAAGACGGTCTTCAATGTCTATAGAAGGCCAAATGGTTTAGCGCGTTGCACCTGATAGCGTCAGATCCCCATGCACCCTGACGATAGGGAAAAAATGCTTTCACCTGCCCGGTGGGGTTCTTTGAGTCTGGGTGGGACTGGGTATGTCAGGAGTCAGTAGCTGGATGACTAGATATACACTATATTACCAAAAGTATTGTGACGCCTGCCTTTACACCCTCATGAACTTTACTGTCATCCCAGTTTTAGTCCGTAGGGTTCAATATTGAGTTGGCCCACCCTTTACAGCTATAACAGCTTCAACTCTTCTGGAAAGGCTGTCCACAAGGTTTAGGAGGTGTCTATGGGAATGTTTGACCATTCTTCCAGAAGCGCATTTGTGAGGTCAGGCACTGATGTTGGTGAGAAGGCCTGGCTCGCAGTCTCTGCTCTAATTCCTCCTAAAGGTTTTCTATCGGGTTGAGGTCAGGGCTCTGTGCAGGCCAGTCAAGTTCCTCCACCCCTAACTCGCTCATCCATATATTTGTGGACCTTGCTTTGTGCACAGGTGCGCAGTCATGTTGGAAACGGAAGATGGCCCCTTCTTGTTCCAACATGACTGTGCACAAACAAGGTCCATGACATGACTGAGCAAGTTTGGTGTGGAGCAACTTGACTGGCCTGCTCAAATTCCGACAACGGATTTTGTTGTCGGAAAATTTTATAGCCTGCTTTCAAACTTTGTGTGTCAGAAAATCCGATGGAAAATGTGTGATGGAGCCTACACACGGTCGGAATTTCCTACAACAAGGTCCTATCACACATTTTCCGTCGGAAAATCCGACCGTGTGTGCGGGGCATAAGACTGGGATGCCAATAAAGTTCATATTACATATATACATAGTTACATAATTACATAGTAGGTGAGGTTGAAAAAAGACACAAGTCCATTAAGTCCAACCTATGTGTGTGATTATGTCAGTATTACATTGTATATCCCTGTATGTTGCGGTCGTTCGGGTGCTTATCTAATAGTTCCTTGAAACTAACAATGCTCCCTGTTGAGACCACCGCCTGTGGAAGGGAATTCCACATCCTTGCCGCTTTTACAGTAAAGAACCCTCTACGTAGTTTAAGGTTAAACCTCTTTTCTTCTAATTTGAATGAGTGGCCACGAGTCTTGTTAAACTCCCTTCCCCCTATTGTGGGGTCACCAGTATAGTATTTGTATATTGAAATCTTATCCCCTTTCAAGCGTCTCATCTCCAGAGAGAATAAGTTCAGTGCTCACAAATTTTCCTCATAACTAATATCCTCCAGACCCTTTATTAGCTTTGTTGCCCTTTTTTGTACTCACTCCATTTCCAGTACATCCTTCCTGAGGACTGGTGCCCAGAACTGGACAACATACTCTAGGTGCGGTCAGACCAGAGTCTTGAAGAGCAGGAGAATAATTGTTTTATCTCTGGAATATGTTTGCTTTGTTTGCAGCAGCTTGGCATTGCATGCCATTGCTGAGCCTATCATCAACTAGAACCCCCAGGTCTTTTTCCATCCTAGATTCCCCCAGAGGTTCTCCCCCCAGTGTATAGATTGCATTCATATTTTTGCCACCCAAACGCATTATTTTACATTTTTCTACATTGAACCTCATTTGCCATGTAGTTCCCCACCCCATTAATTTGTTCAGATCTTTTTGGAAGGTTTCGACATCCTGTGTAGAAGATATTGCCCTGCTTAGCTTAGTATCCTCAGCAAATACAGAGATTGAACTGTTTACCCCATCCTCCAGGTCGTTTATGAACAAATTAAATAGGATTGGTCCCAGCACAGAACTCTGGGGCACCCCACTACCCACCCTGACCATTCCCAGTACTCCCCATTTATCACCACCCTTTGAACTTGCCCTTGTAGCCAGTTTTTTAGTCAATGTACTCACCCTATGGTCCATGCTAACGGACCTTATTTTGTACAGTAAACTTTTATGGGGAACTGTGTCAAATGCTTTTGCAAAATCCAGATACACCACGTCTAAGGGCCTTCCTTTATCTAGATGGCAACTCACCTTCTCATAGAAGGTTAATAGATTGGTTTGGCAAGAACGATTCCTCATGAATCCATGTTGATTACTGCTAATGATGCCGTTCTCATTACTAAAATCTTGTATATAGTCCCTTATCATCCCCTCCAAGAGTTTACATACTGTTGATGTTAGGCTAACTGGTCTGTAATTCCCAGGGATGTATTTTGGGCCCTTTTTTAAATATTAGTGCTACATTGGCTTTTCTCCAATCAGCTGGTACCATTTCAGTCAGTAGACTGTCAGTAAAAATTAGGAACAATGGTCTGGCAATTACTTGACTGAGTTCCCTAAGTACCCTCGGGTGCAAGCCATCTGGTCCCGGTGATTTATTAATGTTAAGTTTCCCAAGTCTAATTTTAATTCTGTTCTCTGTTATGTGCATGTAAAGGCAGGTGTCACAATACATTTGGTAATATATTGTATGTAGCTACACCAAGAAACCGGGACCAGACCATACAGTATGTATACGTCTTTAAAGTAAGATTTATTTACAGTGAAACAAAAGACAGATCACACACAAGCAAGCAATTCACATGAGTATGCAATCGAATCAAAACTAAATGACAAAATGCATAACCAGCAACCTAACAAAATCTATACATTATATATACAAATGAGATACACACAAGGCAGGGGAAAACTGGAGGAGCAGGGAGCAGATGGGAAGGGGGAAACAATACTTGGGAAAGTAACAGCAGGGAACAAGCCAGCAGGATACTGAGTGCAGGGCACAAAGTCTGGCAGCAACAGGGCAATCTGGGTTCAAGGCAGGAGGAGCCAAAACATGTGCTAGTGGGAGAAGCATGAAATATCCTCCTATCAGCTGAGACCAGGTGGAGCTGATTGCTGGAACCTGCTGACTACTAGGAGACACACGCTGGTGGACACTAGAACTGCAACTTTCCGCCCCGGGAAGCATATTGCCACCAGCAGACAAACCAGGTCCTGACTGTTCCCCTGCCTTAAGGAGCAGCCTCCAGACATTCCACCGTGCCCCACCACTGGGGTCCAGAAACTGACTAGGTATGCCACCGCCGGGGTCTGAAAACTGTCTGGGCTCCCTGCTGGTCAAATCCCTGAAGAGGCGTAAACGTTAGAGCTAATAATTCTGTAATGCAGCATACAGTACATCCCAATGCTGGGATTCTGAAGGCAACCTAAAGGATTAACACCGGAGTCCTTGGTCCATACAGGTACCCTGACGACAGGGTGTCCCATCACAACTGGACCTTCCCCAATCTCGGTTACTAGAGACTACTCCGGTTTACCTGCCACTCAGAGATAACACCTGGGCCAGGACAAGATTCATTTGGAACTCTGCCCTTCCCCAGAAGACCACTACTGCTGGGGCTGTAATAGCAGATGCAGCTCTCATGTTCAAAGTGGGTATCTGGACCTCCCGGCCTTGGCACAACAGGATCAACTGGCAGCAGAAAGAACACAGGACAGGCAACAGTAGGGATCTTAAACCAAACATACAACCCATTCAAGCCACATGACAATGGAAATTTAGAAGCCTCAGAAACATCAGCAGGCAGGAGCTTAACCCGGTCAACAGAGTCCAGCTGGGCAGAAGTCCAGGAATCTGCACAGTCCAGCTGAGTAACAGACAGCAAGTCACCAAAGGCAGGCTTGGCAGCAGACCAAAAGATCAGAGATGGGCCTGGCAACAAGCAGCAGGTCACCAGTAGCAGGCTTGTGACCAGTGCTGATGTTCTATCAAAAAGACCCTATGCCTTTGAGACTCCTAAGAAAGAGTAGACTCAGAGCTGAAATGATAAGAAATCCAAACTTTGTGTCAAGGAATGGAATACAGAGCCAGAGGGGCAACAGGGGCACTGTGGCTTGTACAGTGTAAATCAGTGGTTTGTTTTTGTGGCTGGAGCCGCCTGGAGCAGTGTGCAAGCAGCCTATGTTATGATATGGAGATACAGCAGCTGTGCGAACACAGCCACAGTTTGTAATTTGACAGGTACATGGGTGCAGGTGTATGCCCCCAAACAAGCAGTGTGCATTCAGGGCTACTCACCCACAGCTGTCAAATTAGGACCTGAGGGTGTGTTTATACAGCTGCAGTGTCCAACTGCTACCCCCGATACCGCTACCCCCATCAGTTGAATGCACTGATTGGATCTTCCCCGCTATAGCCTGCAATGCTAATCAAGTGGGGAAAATCCAACAGGACGATTGTACAAAAGTCGATCGGTAGATCGACTTCTGTACACCCACAATGCCCAGACATGGATCAAACTTCTGCTCGTCCGAGCTGAACCAGGCAAATTACGATCCATGTATGGCCAGCTTTAGAGTTCTAAGCAGATCAGGCTACTCTGCTGGAGGTATATTCTTGCATATGGTGAGTGACCTGCAGTTCCAGTATCTGGGACTTTTTTTGTCACATGCGTCTCTCCATCTTTCTCAGGATACTCTCATTTACAAATCAACCTTCCCACCTTATGCAGACAGCAGGTGTGAAGTGCATGTGCATGGGCTTTTCCCCTTATAAAACTCAATAAGCAGACCAAAGATTCACTTTCATGTGCTGCAGACTGTGAGAGGGTCACTCTTGTTAGGTAGGCAGGAACACTTACATTAAGGTATTACAGTGCAGGAAACTCTAACTGCTGTTCTGTCTTCTTTTGTGGTTTACGGTCATTTCTATTTTAAAACTGCAAGTTGCATTTTACATTAGCATCTTAGACTGACCAGCATGACCACAATATCTGTGTGATAGCTTACACAGGACTTTGAAAGAAGACCATAAATTTAACAGTTTTGTCATATTGACGTTGATAAAATTAGAAGACCTTTGCCTAGGAAAACTACATGTTTAACCATATTTTTTTTTCTTGCTTTATTTCCTTACTTGGAAGTCTATTGGGTTTTAAAAAATTTTAAGTTGAAATATTGAAATATACAGTATATATATATATATATATATATATATATATATATATACACACACACAGTATCTCACAAAAGTGAGTATACCCCTCCTCACATTTTTGTAAATATTTTATGACACTTTGCTACAATGTAAAGTAGTGAGTGTACAACTTGTATAACAGTGTAAATTTGCTGTCCCCTCAAAATAACTCAACATACAGCCATTAATGTCTAAACTGCTGGCAACAAAAGTGAGTACACCCCTAATTGAAAATGTCCAAATTGGGCCCAATTAGCCATTTTCCCTCCCCGGTGTCACATGACTCGTTAGTGTTACAAGATCTCAGATGTGATCGGGGAGCAGGTGTGTTAAATTTGGTTTTATCGCTCTCACTCTCTCATACTGGTCACTGGAAGTTCAACATGGCACCTCATGGCAAAGAACTCTCTTAGGATCTGAAAAAAAGAATTGTTGCTCTACATAAAGATGGCCTAGGCTATAAGAAGATCGCTAAGACCTTGGAACTGAGCTGCAGCGCGGTGGCCAAGACCATACAACAGTTTAACAGGACAGGTTCCACTCAGAACAGGCCTCGCCGTGGTCGACCAAAGAGGTTGAGTGCACATGCTCAGCGTTATATCCAGAGGTTGCCTTTGGGAAATAGACGTATGAGGGCTGCCAGCATTGCTGCAGAGGTTGAAGGGGTGGGGGGTCAGCCTGTCAGTGCTCAGACCATACGCCGCACACCGCATAAAATTGGTCTGCATGGCTGTCGTCCCAAAAGGAAGCCTCTTCTAAAGATGGTGCACAAGAAAGCCTGCAAACAGTTAGCTGAAGACAAGCAGACTAAGGACATGGATTTTATTTGGTTCAGATGCTGTCAAGCGTGTGTGGCAGAAACCAGGTGAGGAGTACAAAGGCAAGTTTGCCTTGCCTACAGTCAAGCATGGTGGTGGGAGTGTAATAATCTGGGGCTGCATGAGTGCTGCCGGCACTGGGAAGCTACAGTTCATTGAGAGAACCATGAATGCCAACATGTACTGTGACATACTGAAACAGAGCATGATGCCCTCCCTTCGGAAACTGTGCCACAGGGCAGTATTCCAACATGATAATGACCCCAAACACACCTCAAAGATGACAGCTGCCTTGCTAAAAAAGCTGAGGGTAAAGGTGATGGACTGGCCAAGCATGTCTCCAGACCTAAACCCTGTTGAGCATCTGTCGCAAGGTCTCTAACATCCACCAGCTCCGTGATGTCGTCATGGAGGAGTGGAAGAGGACTCCAGTGGCAACCTGTGAAGCTCTGGTGAACTCCATGCCCAAGAGGGTTAAGGCAGTGCTGGAAAATAATGGTGGCCACACAAAATATTGACACTTTGGGTCCAATTTGGACATCTTCACTTAGAGGTGTACTCACTTTTGTTGCCAGCGGTTTAGACATTAATGGCTGTGTGTTGAGTTATTTTGAGAGGACAGAAAATTTTCACTGTTTACCATGTCGCCAACGGAAAAAAATAATAAAAAAACTAAACAGAATGCTGAGTGGACAGAACAGACTGCTGGGAAAGGATATAAAAGGGCTGGCGGGGCCTAGATCTTTCTCTTGGGATGCCGTTTGACTCTGCCAGCAGGAGGTCTGTGTGATAGTGAGCTGCTGTTGATTTGCGGCCTACACAGCGGAGCCGTTCAGATATACTCAGAGGGAGTTCTGTGGACAGCATTGCTTCTTCCTTGCAGCGGACGGGAGGGTGTTCTCGGTCATCCAGAGACAACTACGCTTCAGATCCAAGTAGATAGATAAAGTATTTGTAAGTGTGCCTTTTTATTATCTTACAGTATTGAGATATACTTATTTCTGACACAGTAAACAAGCTTGAACTGTTTCATTGATGCTGTGTGAGTCTCTCCTTATTAATACAGTTGGTAAGATGACTGAACCCAGGGTGTCAGAAGTAATGGAGGATTTGCAGAGTCAAGGTAATCAGTGGGGTACAGAGTCTATTAGCAGCCCTCATGGGGGGTATCACTACATACAATATATTGTCAAGAGTACTAGGATGCCTGCCTTTACACACACATGAACTTAAATGGCATTCCATTCTTTGTCCATAGGGTTCAATATTGAGTTGGCCCACCCTTTACATCTATAACAGCTTCAACTCCTCTGAGAAGGCTGTCCACAGGGTTAAGGAGCGTTTCTATGGGAATGTTTGACTATTCTTCCAGGAGCGCATTTGTGAGGTCAGGCACCGATGTTGGATGAGAAGGCCTGTCTCGCAGTCTTCACTCTAATTCATTCCAGGAACGCATACATTAAGGTATTACAGTTAAGGAAACTCTAACTGCTGTTCTGTCTTCTTTTGGTGTTTACAGTCATTTCTATTTTAAAACTGCAAGTTGCATTTTACATTAGCATCTTAGACTGACCAGCATGACCACAATATCTGTGTGATAGCTTACACAGGACTTTAAAAGAAGACCATAAAGTTCACAGTTTTGTCATATTGACGTTGATAAAATTACGAGACCTTTGCCTAGGAAAAGTACATGTTTAACCATATTTTTTTTTTCTTGCTTTATTTTCTTATTTGGGAGGTAATTGCGTTTTAACATTTTTTAAGTTGAAATATATATATATATATATATATATATATATATATATATATTACACACTTGTCTCTAACTAGTGTAATTGGGTTTTTGATCTGTTTTCACTTATACTTTCAAGGTGATAAGAATACCACTCCATTGCCGTTTTTTTGGGCTATATTTTACTACTTTGTTCTTTTCGGGTTATGGTATGAAGTGTGTTCCTGGCCTACTGCAATCAGCTAGTAAAATAGTTGAGCACATACATGTAGACAGGAGCTGGCTTTTATGCCTGCATCTCAGAGACATGTTGTTGCTGTGTTATTAATGTGGGGTTGGCTCCCTCTAGTGTTTGCTGGACTCTATGTGTCATTTCCTTTTCTTGTGACAAAATTCAGGTCAAAGCATCGTGGGATGTGTAGTTCAGAATGCTGAAGTTTCAATGCCAGCCGGACTGATCTGAACTAAAAATTAACAGAATGCTGAGTGGACAGAACAGACTGCTGGGAAAGAATATAAAAGGGCTGGTGCGGCCTAGATCTTTTTCTTGGGATGCCGTTCGACTCTGCCAGCAGGAGGTCTGTGTGACAGCGAGCTGCTGTTGATTTGCGGCCTACACAGGAGGGAGCCATCAAGCTATATCCAAAGGGACTTCTGTGGATAGCATCGCTTCTTCCCTACAATGGTCGGGAGGGTGTTCCAGGTCATCCAGAGACACCTGCGCTTCAGATCCAAGTAGGCCACAGCATGGTGCGGCGGGTGCCATTTCCCAGAGCCAGGATACAGAGAGTTCCTGATAGAGTCTTCTTCATCACCTACATCGTTGCCAGCTGTATCTGAGTTCCAGAGTGGTGAGCGGACATAGCCTTGTCTTGTTGTTATAAGACACTGTTTTCGGACATCATTCACACAGTTCAGCTTGGTGGTACTTGTAGTTCCACTGGAAGTCAGTTCTAATGCTATAACGAACACTGAAAGCAGACATCTATGCCTTGTTAACTTTATTGATTCTTGTAGCTGTGCTGGATAACACCATTAGGATCATATGAGAACAAGTTACATACATATACAACAAGGATACCTTAAAGTTCTGCCAAATTTGCTATACCCTATTATCAAGGATTACCTTAGTTACAATACAACAAGGCTAGCTGAAGACACCTGGATTTCAAGGAATACCCTTTTACCTTTTGTTATCCTTTTCCTCATCTGCTTTAATTTCATTGGACTTCAATTAAAAGGAGCCAGCAAATTTGAATATAATAGTCTGCATATTGGTTTCTTTATGTTGTGCAAGTTTTAATGGCCTATGGGTTGAGGAGACAGAAGGGGGAGCCTGACACAGAAAATACAGTGCCAGCTCTCTACCCTCCTGCTGACCTGTCCACATAGGTGTCTGTGATTGGGTTAATATCTGTGTTCATTTTCAGTTGAAGGAACTTCAAATCACTATGTTGCCTTTTTCATAAGTATGGATAAAGTATTTGTAAGTGTGCCTTTTTATTATCTTACAGTATTGAGATACATTTATTTCTGTGTTCCCACTAATACAGCAAACAAGCTTGAACTGTTTCATTGCTACTGTGTGAGTCTCTCCTTATTAATACAGTTGGTAAGATGACTGAACCCAGGGTGTCAGAGGTAATGGAGGATTTGCAGAGTCAAGGTAATCAGTGGGGTACAGAGTCTATTGGCAGCCCTCATGGGGATACCGCTACATACACTATATTGTCAAAAATACTAGGACGCCTGCCTTTATACACACATGAACTTAAATGGCATTCCAGTCTTTGTCCATAGGGTTCAATATTGAGTTGGCCCACCCTTTGCAGCTATAACAGTTTCAACTCTTCTGGGAAGGCCGTCCACAAGGTTTAGGAGTGTGTCTATGGGAATGTTTGACCATTCTTCCAGAAGTGCATTTGTGAGGTCAGGCACTGACGTTGGACAAGAAGGCCTGGCTCGCAGTCTTCACTCTAATTCATCCCAAAGGTGTCCTATCGGGTTTAGGTTAGGACCCTATGCAGGCCAGTCAAGTTCCTCCACCCCAAACTCACTCATCCATGTTTTTATGGACCTTGCTTTGTGCACTGGTCTGCAGTCATGTTGGAACAGGAAGGGACCATCCCCAAACTGTTCCCACAAAGTTGGGAGCATGAAATTGTCCAAAATGTCTTGGTATGCTGATGCCTTAAAAGTTCCCTTCACTTGAACTAAGGGATCAAGCCCAACCCATTAAAAACAACCTCACACCATAATCCCCCCTCCACCAAATGATTTGGACCAGTGCACAAAGTACATAAAGACATGGATTAGCAAGTTTGGGGTGGAGGAACTTGACTGGCCTGCACAGAGTCCTGACCTCAACCTGATAAGAACACCTTTGGGATGAATTAGAGTGGAGACTGCGAGCCAGGCCGCTTTGTCCAACATCAGTGCCTGACCTCACAAATGTGCTATTGGAAGAATGGTCAAACATTCCCATAGACACACTCATAAACCTTGTGGACAGCCTTCCAAGAAGAGTTGAAGCTGTAATAGCTGCAAAGGGTAGGCCAACTCAGTATTGAACCCTACAGACTAAGACTGGGGTGCTACCCTGTTTCCCCGAAAATAAGACCTAGCGTGATTGTCGGTTATGACTGCAATATAAGCCCTACCCTCCAAATAAGCCCTACCCTGTTTCCCCGAAAATAAGCCCTACCCTGAAAAGAAGACCTACAAGGACTTTAACTAGGGCTTATCTGGGGGGTAGGGCTTATATTGCAGCCATCACCGACAATCACGCTAGGTCTTATTTTCGGGGAAACAGGGTATTAAAGTTCATGTACATGTAAAGGCAGGTGTCCCAATACTTTTGACAATATAGTATTTTTTTTTTAACACCTGTGCCCCATGCTTTGTCCAGAATAGAAAATTAAAGAGGAACTTCAACATTATCCTAAAAATTGTCAGCAATGACATCTACAAACAGATATTTATAGATAATTGAAAGGTTTTTATTCTTTGCATGCCTTAGTTATATTTTTCTCCCAAATCTTTTCACAGTAGACATTTTCACTGAGGGTAGATGGATCTATCTCCCTTTACTTCTGGTGGGGGATTCTGAACCTGGCTTCAGTCAGGCTACAGGCCTAAAGGTGGTTATGATAATCTTTCCCTCAGCTCCTCTAGCTAGAGGGTAAAGAAACAAGAATGTGTGAGAAGTGCTGAATGTTTCTTATTTTAGGCATAGGAAACACTAGAGAGTCTCATACCCAACCAACTTGTTATACAGTAGGTAAGAGAGACTCAAAATCTTGCTATCTTGCTCTAAGTGAGCTTGTTATGTTTATGCAATATTACTATTCTCCAAAAATGTACAGTCTTGGAGGTCCAGAGGGTTGCATAAGTGGGTTTGGTTGTTAATTCTGAGGGGTATTTCATATGTTAATCTACTTTTTGCATAGATGATCAAAATGGTACAAATGCAGTATAACACTTCCTTGAACTCACACACATGAATGCACATCATCTGAAGGGCAAAGGTGATGTAGCCTTCCAAGGATGCATCTGTGAGTCTCTGCTTACATCACCAGTGCCTCACTCAACCAGGAAGTGAAAAAAAGTAATTGTAAGTGAAATCAAAACTTTTTCATTTAACCACTACAATACAGGTCACGTTTATCCCCTTCCTGCCCAGGAAATTTTCAGCTTTCAGCACTGTCCCACTTCAAATGACAATTGCACGGCCATACAACACTGCACCCATATGAAATTTTTATCATTTTTTTTTTCACACAAATAAAGCCTTCTTTTGGTGGTATTTAATCACTACTGGGCTTTTTATTTTTTACTAAAAGAACAAAAAATACCACAAATTCTGAAATTAAACGTGCTTTTCTTCATTTCTGTTACTAAATTTTGCAAATAAATAATCTTTCTTTATAAATTTAGGCCAAATTGTATTCTGCTACATTTCCTTGGTGAAAATAACTCAAATCAGTATTTATTATTTAGTCTGTAGGAAAGTTATAGAGTGCACAATCTATACGACTGTATATTCAGTATATATGAAAATCGATCAATCCTGATGTACTGACAGCTTAATTTCTTGAGGGAATTCCCCTTTTGAAGGGAGGCAGGAAAAAAAATCTGACTGGGGTTATAACAATCCCTTGCTCTATCCAAAAAAAAAAAAAGTTTTGCCTACAGTTCTACTTTAAAGCGGAGTTCCACCCAAAAGTGGAACTTCCGCTTATTTGTCTCCTCCCCCCATCCAGTGCTACATTTGGCACCTTTCGGGGGGGAAGGGGGAGCAGATACCTGTGTTTGACAGGTATCCTGTCCCCACTTCCGGGAGGCCGGGCCATGGCAAATTACGTCAGCAGCTCGGCTCCCTCCTCCTTACCCCGCCACCGGGCCAGTAGGAGAGCGCAGCAGTGCCTCGCACATGCGCAGTAGGGACCCGCGACAAAGCCGCATTCCATCACTGCTGGGTTGCCCTACCGGCAATGGTGGCGGCAGCACCCGACAGCTGATGGAAACATCAGCTGCGGTGCCAACATTGCTGGACTCTAGGACAGGTAAGTGTCCTATTATTAAAAGCCAGGAGCTACAGTATGTGTAGCTGCTGGCTTTTAATTTTTGCAGGGGTGGGCAGACCTCCACTTTAAATAAAAAACATTTTTTTTGGCATGATCAGTCATATTTTCAATATCATATGTCAAAATTTCACGATTTCTGCCGGGGTATGCAAACTTTTGAGTACAAATATATATTGAACATTATGTGCGGCCCTATGGGGATGTCAGGGACTGCAGTTAAGGCCCCCTTTTGCTCATAAGCTGACAACCATTGGTGTAGTGTCTTCTTTACAGGTATGGCTAGGTTGTTTCATCTCTCCCCTCTTCTCTGCCCAAAATTGGGCAAAAGTTGAATTAGTAGAGGTATGCACACTTAAATAATGCAAATGATACAAGCAGCAGGGCTTTTCACAGAAAAAACATGTCAAAACATTAATAGAATGTGATGCCACAACTATTCATTGCTATACGTTTTTTATTCCATACATTTTGTATATCATTGTAATAATACAAACAATTTTCTTTCTACATGTGTGATACAGATCATCCAAAGACAAATGTCTGTTGTTAGGGTCAAACAATGTTCTAGCTACGCAAAGTGCATATTAGGGATGTCACTAGCACCAGGCACCCAGGGCATGTGCCCTGTATCTCACGTGGGGTGCCCTGGGTTCCCAACACCTTGTTTCTCTGCATTGTTCTCCACCACCTGTCAGTCACAGACTTCAAAGCTTAGGAAAGCTTCATTTAGGTTCCTCCTTGGCTCTGATGTATCACATGACACATATGAGGAGCAGCCTGGGAAGAAGGAAATCTTCCATGTCACACTGTATCTGAGGTCTGTAAATTCAGGGGGGAGGGGAGGGGGATTGTACTGGAGGACAGACTGACCTGCGAAGTATAACTCAGATGGGTGTTGGGGGTGAGGGTATTGGGAGGGTTTAGAGGGAAATAAATCAAGTTAGGCTACATTTGCACAGGCGATTTGCCACTGTGCGAATGACAGCGGCAAGAATCTGCTGATTCTTGCTGCTGTTTTTGACAGGTGTAAGCGGCTAGATGTGGCCCCCAGCCCATACACTTCAATTGAAATATTCATGGTTGTTTACACAGCCAGAGATTATCTGCGGTGATCACAATCACTGCTGGGTGCACTTTAAAAAAATGAGTGTGCTGAGGTTTATACATGCGCAGCGTGTCATTAGGTCAAGCGCCCTCCCTTGAGCTAGGCTCTGCAGAGGCTTGCTGAGGAGTACTAACACCACTTCTCATCACAGAAGAGCCTTAGGATTGGTGCCCAATTTCTTTAAAAAACAAAGGACACTGCATGCAGACATCGTAGCTGTTTCCCTGAAGTAATTTGTTGGAGAACTTTGTGCTACACTTACTTTCAACTGAGCAGCCACATTGGTCACCCTGCTTGCCCAGACACAATGGCATCACTAGGGGGGGGCAGAGGGGGCCCTGACCCCCCAACATTATGCTGTGCCCCACCATGTGCCCCCCCAATTTAAAAAAACATTTTTATTTTTTTTTACAAAAAGGCAATGTCTAAGAGGGACAGCGTCCCCAATCAGCTCCTGCGGGTGTTTCCTCCCCCCTCCCTCTGCTCACTGACACTGCATAATGCGAGCGCTCACACAACCACAGCCAACTGAAAAAACAGATTGATTTCTCCCATCCTTAGGACAGGAGAACCAGTCTGTAAATTCCAAGAGATGCCAGACCAGCACTGTCAATAGCAGGGGCAGGACAGCAAGGGGAGGCTGGGGAACCCCACAGTGGCAGAACACCAGGGCCCGGTGGCAAGACAAACTTTGCAACCCTGGTAGCTCTCCCACTGCTTTGGACCCTTATATTTTCTTGGTATGCTGGTGACATATATCTCTTGTATTCTGCCACCTTGGGAGGGGGGGCCCAATACAGACGGAAGGGAGCTCACTGCAGAACATGTGAAAGGGCCGTTGTGGGATCATAGTAAATGGCCTTAGGATATATATATATATATATATATATATATATAATTGCATTTTATATTTGCCCCCCTACTTTTGTCCCTGTCCCCCCACCATGTGCCCCCCTAAATATGAAAGCTGGAGACGCCACTGCCCAGACATTGATTGTAAGCCTACTTTATCTGATTCTGAAGACACAAGACATCTGCTAATTTTGAGGGATTACAATATATCTCCCCACCCCTCAAGGGATAAGTGCCACTGGCGCCTTAACGGCCCAAGCTTACACTTAGAACTTAATCACTGAAAGAGCAAATTTACAAACTTAATGGGGTTTTAAATTTAGAATGGATTCTACGCATTAAGATAAAAACCTTCTGTGTGCAGCAGCCGCCCCAGCATCCCCTAATACTTACCTGAGTCCCATCTCAATCCAGTGATGTCCACGAGTGCCTCGGCCATCCGGGACTTTCCTCCTGATTGGCTGAGACACAGCACCGGCACCATTGGCTACCGCTGCTGTCAAAGTCAGTTAGCCGAATTGGGGCTCTGTGTCTGAAAGGACACAGGGAGCTGTGACTCGGCTAAGGTGCCCCCATAGCAAACTGCTTGCTATGGGGGCACTCGACAGGGGGGAGGGGCCAAGGGATCTGAAGAGGGACCCGAGAAGAGGAGGATCTGGGCTGCTCTGTGCAAAACCACTGCACAGAGCAGGTAAGTATAACATGTTTGTTATTTTTAGAGAGAAAAAAAATAGACTTTACAATCACTTTAAGGTTCATATTGTTTAAAGCTGAATTGAATACAGTATCCATATGGTTATTGAGACTGTAGTGTTGGGGTATAGGAGAGAGTGGTCTGACATACAAAAGGGTAATTCCCCTGCCCTTTTTGACCTGCACTTATACATCTCAATCTAAATAGAGTCTGTCTGTTTATCCTTTATGTTGTGAAGCCACTCCTTCGTTATTTTAGCTGTGTGCTTAGGGTCATTGTCTTGTTGGAAGGTAAACCTTTGGCCCAGTCTGAGGTCCTGAGCACTCTGGAGAAAGTTTTCGTCCAGGATATCCCTGTACTTGGCCGCATTCATCTTTCCCTCGATTGCAACCAGTTGTCCTGTCCCTGCAGCTGAAAAACACCCCCACAGCATGATGCTGCCACCACCATGCTTCACTGTTGGAACTGTATTGGACAGGTGATGAGCAGTGCCTGGTTTTATCCACACATACCGCTTAGAATTAGGGCCAAAAAGTTCTATCTTGGTCTCATCAGACCAGAGAATCTTATTTCTCAACATCTTGGAGTCTTTCAGGTGTTTTTTAGCAAACTCCATGCAGGGTTTTCATGTGTCTTGCACTGAGGAGAGGCTTCCGTCGGGCCACTCTGCCATAAAGCCCTGACTGGTGGAGGGCTGCAGTGATAGTTGACTTTCTACAACCTTCTCCCATCTCCTGACTGCATCTCTGGAGCTCAGCCACAGTGATCTTTGGGTTCTTCTTTACCTCTCTCACCAAGGCTCTTCTCCCCGATAGCTCAGTTTGGCCAGACGGCCAGCTCTAGGAAGGGTTCTGGTCGTCCCAAACATCACGGCAAAGGGTCTGAATACTTAGGACCTTGTGATATTTCAGTTTTTCTTTTTTAATAAATCTGCAAAAATGTCAACAATTCTGTGTTTTTCTGTCAATATGGGGTGCTGTGTGTACATTAATGAGGAAAAAAATGAGCTTAAATGATTTTAGCAAATGGCTGCAATATAACAAAGAGTGAAAAATTTAAGGGGGTCTGAATACTTTCCGTCCCCACTGTGTATATGTATGTGTGTGTGTATATATATATATATAGGAAACGACAAAAAGGGATTGCTGCACAAAAATGTTTTAATGAAAAATGTAATCAAAACATCCAAAATATAACAGTTTCGGGCTAATACAGATCACGCCCTTCTTGAAAACATGGTGCCTATAAATGATGACATACATGGTACAATTTATATAGAGCAAATACATCTGCATACTATTAAATAATCAATCAGCCTGTCTGGAATCAATTAATCACTGGATCTGAGACACATTGTAGTAAAAGTCCAAAATCTATTTTGCAAAAAGGATCCTGGAACGAAAAAAAACAACAGGTTTGACTGTTTTTCACATTTCACAGAATATATCAATCGATCGAACTCCTGAATAATAAAAAATCACAGAAAGAGACTAAAAACAATAATAATCATATTGATAATAAAGGGAATACTACATGTGTGTATACATATGTGAATGTGCGTGCCTAAAGATGCACACACATGCACATATGTGATAAAGTGCAATTGATCGAAATTACACACATGATTTATGACCAAAAAAAAAAAACATAATGTAAAACAAGGAAATAATAAAAAAAAAAGTAAGAAAGACTACCCCCCCAGTCTAGGGCCTCCTCTGCACCCCCCTCCCCCCGTCCAGGGCCTCCTCTGCACCCCCCCCCCCTCAGCCCAGGGCTTTCTCTACACCCCCCCCCCAGTCCAGGGCCTCCTCTGCACCCCCCCTCAGCCCAGGGCTTTCTCTACACCCCCCCCCCAGTCCAGGGCCTCCTCTGCACCCCCCCCCCAGTCCAGGGCCTCCTCTGCACCTCGCCGTCCAGTCCAGTGCCTTCTTTGAAGCCTCCCCTTCTCTGGTATGCCGCACGCAGAAAAGTCATAGGCTGTTTGGGCACTGGGCAGGACTAGGAGGGAGACCTGCCTATGCGTTACACTTGATCGGGCAGCAGTGACACCCTGAGAGCAGCGGTTCACAGTGCAGGTGGCAGAACCCCTGGCAAGATGCGTCACCTGGGGCAGGCACCCCCTGCCCCCCAAGTTTCTGCCCTGGTTTGAACACCTGAACAGAAAAGATTTGTAGTAAAAATGCAACAATCAAAGTCACTATGCCCAAGAGACTTGTAAAGAGGGCAACTCCACTTTTGTGAAAACAAATAGCAAATTAAAAAGAAGTAATCTAGCTTATAAATTTGCAGCACAAGTCATATTGTAATGTAATGTTTTTACAAATGACCTTTCCTTTTCAGTTCACTGCCAATTTTTTCTATCTTTTTATTTTTATTTTTCTATAAAATTCAATACAATATTGCAAAATGGAGGCATTCTGTACACAGTTTGTGTACAGAGAACCCCCAGAAATGTAAATTCCTGCTTGTGTGATTGGCTCATCTATTTTCCCAGAAGTCTTCACTAAGATACGAGTACAAGTACCCTCTGCGATATCAATGTCAGTTTTGGCAAGATAATCTACAATGGTGCAGACTCTGTAACCTTTCCTATTAGAATACAAAGTGTGTACCAGCTGATTATAGTGAGGCGGTCACTCCCATTCAGAATCAGTATCCACAGAACATAGTGGAACAAACAGTTTTTTCTTCATAGCAGAAATAGGTAGGAATCTGCAATAAAATTTGTTAAAATCCCTTGAAAATACATTGATCACTCAGAGGGGACTGTTTTTTCCCCAACAAAAATAGAGTTACTCTTCAAGTATATACAGAGTGAAAACACAATCACTTTGAATGATTTATGCTATACAACAATTTTATATACGTACATACAGAAATAATCACCTATTCTCAATACAGTGAGGTTAATACCCATTGTGTCGGAATATAAAATCACTATTTACAGGAATGCCTGAGTAGTACTTATAGTATCTATAAATGTGCCAGAGAGTATTTTTACCATTTACAGTATTTTACCATTATATAACTACTATGCAACTGAGTTGTCCAGTCATATATACCAGGGCTCAAAATTTCAAGTCCTGAGTTACTAGCCAGGCCTTAAGAGTTACTCGTCCCAAGTTGCCCCACCCAACGCCTACCTTGCCCAGCCCCGCCCCTAATAGCACCCCTAAACAAGCCCTTGTAAATTATCCCATGAAATGACACTGTTAAATGTTTTATACAAAATTAAGTTACAAAAGTAAAACAAAAGTAACAAAAGTAAAACGCTAACAATATTAACATAAAGCATATTTCATTGATCTGACTGTGATAAATAAAATAAGGATAAAATATGATTGGGTACTAGGGATCGGCCGAACACCCCCCTGTTCGGTTTGCATCCAGAACATGCGAACAGGCAAAAAATTTGTTCGAACACGCTAACACCATTAAAGTCTATAGGAAACGAACATGAAAAATCAAAAGTGCTCATTTTAAAGGTTAATATGCAAGTTATTGTCATAAAAAGTGTTTGGGGATCTGGGTCCTGCCCCAGGGGCCATGTATCAATGCAAAAAAAATTTTCAAAAACGGCCGTTTTTTCGGGAGCAGTGATTTTAATGCTTAAAGTGAAACAATAAAAGTGAAATATTCCTTTAAATTTCGTACCTGCGGGGTGTCTATAGTATGCCTGTAAAGTAGCGCATGTTTCCTGTGTTTATAACAGTCCGAGAGCAAAATGACATTTCTAATGGGAAAAAAAAGTAATTTAAAAGTGCTAGCTCTAGTGTCGGCTATTAATGAATTGTCTGTCCCGACAATACACATAAAAGTAATTGAAAGTCACTGAAAACTTTTTTTAAAAATGCGTGGAGGTCCCCCAAAATTCCATTATCAGTCCCTTCAGGTCTGGTATGGATATTAAGGGGAACTCCGTGCCAAAATTTAAACAAAAATGACGTGGGGCCCCCCAAAAATCCACACCAGACCCTTATCCAAGCACGCAACCTGGCAGGCCGCAGGAAAAGAGGGGGGACGAGAGAGCGGCCCTCCCCCCCTCCTGAACCGTACCAGGCCACATGCCCTCAACATGGGGAGGATTTCCCCATGTTGATGGGGACAAGGGCCTCATTATTATATTATTATTATACAGGATTTATATAGCGCCAACAGTTTACGTAGCGCTTTACAACTTGAGGGTAGACAGTACAAATACAATACACTTTAATACAGTAGGAATCAGAGGGACCTGCTCCTTAGAGCTTATAATCTAAGAGGGAAGGTCAAGAGATACAAGAAGTAATAACTGTGGGTGACGTGCTGATGGGGGGCTTCTCTGAAGAGGTGAGTTTTCAGGGATCATCTGAAAGTGGATAAAGTAGGAGAAAATCAGACGGATTGGGCTAGAGCGTTCCAGAGGATGGGAGAGGCTCTGGAGAAGTCCTGAAGGTGAGCATGGAATGAAGTGACAAGGGAGTTTGAGAGCAGGAGGTCTTGGGAGGAGCGAAGAGAGCGATTAGGTTGGTATTTTGAGACTAGGTTAGAGATATAGCTGGGGGAAAGGTTGTGGATGGCTTTGTAAGTTATAGTTAGTATCTTGAATGTAATTCGGTGACTGAGTGGCAGCCAATGGAGGGATTGGCAGAGGGGTATAGCAGACGCTGAGTGGTTTGTGAGGTGGATGAGCCTGGCAGCAGCATTCATGATGGAATGAAGTGGGGATAGCCTATTTAGAGGTAAGCCAATGAGAAGGGAGTTGCAGTAGTCGACCAGGGAGTGGATTAGAAGCTTTGTGGTGACATTGGTTAGGAAGGGGCATATCTTGGAGATGTTGCTGAGATTGAGGTGGCAAATTTTGGATAGTGATAGAATGTGGGGTCGAAAGGTTAGTTCAGAGTCCAGGATTACACCTAGGACCTTGGCGTGGGGAGATGGGTTGATAGTTGAGCCGTTGATATCATCCCCCCTCATCCACACAACCCTTGCCCGGTGGAGTTGGGTGCTGGAAGGATCCTATCAAAAACACATGGAGGAAGCCCTTCCTGGAGGCACAAGAGCAAGGAGAGAGGACAGAAGGAACAGGTCAGCACTTCTGGGGGATCTCCTGAGAGTCAACCAGGTGGGCTGGTGAGTGTCAGGACTGTGGAGGGCTGTGGGGAGAAGTTAGCCTGGAGGGCTAGTGAGAGGGGCAGCTGCAGACAGGTGGGTTGGCAGTGCCTGAAGAGGTGATGCTGGGATCAGTAGCCACAGGAGTGATACAAGCTGGACACTGTTGTTTTTGCTACACACACAAGGGGCCTTGGGTTCCTGCCTGTAATGGGCCAACGCTAAAAATCTGACAGAGAGCCTGTCAGATCTTCACAGTGATCCAAGTGAGTGCTGGAGGAAGACGTGAAGCTGTATATAGAGACTGTATATAGCAAGAGTTGTCCCTGAAGTTTGTTGTTGAAGTCAACGGGCATCCCATAACCTCCCATCCCTATGCAAGTTAATACCCCCAAAAAATAACAAAAACAAAGTCATGTACTGTTCTCTGACTTTGGAGTGCTAATCTGCAGCCCTTAGGGGGGGTACGCTATATTCAGAAGAGGGTTTGGTATGAATTTTGGGGGAAGCCACTTTTTTGTTTTTTCCTAGGGTACCCTCTTTAAATCTATACCAGACCTGAATGGTTGGATAGATGGGTACCCCTCACCATTACTTTTTTTTTGTTTGTTTGTTTATTGTTGCTTGTTTTTTTGCATTGGGTTCCCTTTAAAATCCATAACAGACCCTTTTTATAACTATTCTAGCATGAATTTTAGGGTGGACTTTGTTAGTGTAGCCATGTAGCACACACCTGATGTGGGTGCCAATAGGTCCAAATGGCTTTTATATATTTATTATTTTCCACATTATTTTCACTTAGTAGAGTTCACTTACATTGTTTGTAAATTAGAACTTGTATCTTGTTGCTTGATGCCACGTAGCAGGATCTACCTGAGTGTGGGAGGACTTTAGATCACCTAAAGTTGCAAGACCAAGGTATTTCCCAATGGCTTTCAAGATAAAAGCCTGATAAAATCTGTAATTGTTTTTGTATATGCGTATATAACAGCACATTTATTCGCATGAAAGCAGGAAACTGTGGTTTGCTTCAGATCACTTCACTACAAGCATCTTTAAATTTAGACTCAACCTCAGGCACAAAAACAGGAAGTGTTTGCAAAGCGTTAAACCTGAAATGCACAATTGCATTTGAAAAAGAAAGTAGACTATTAAAGTGTATATTAATACACCAATATTTCTGCATTCATTTGCTCCAGTCAACATTAAAGGTGTATTTTAAATCATCTCTTTTTTATGTTTTAAATGTTTTATGAACTTTTCAGGTTTACGTCAATCTAGATACACAGTAACTGCTCATCTCAACCACAAGTAATGGTTTATTTTCGTCTGTACTCCCATCTGTCTAGATTACTATCACAGCTCAGACTCTTGCAGCACACGCACATTGATTTGAGTATTTGTTCATGTTTACCATCTACAGTAATCTACTATACTATATATAAACATATACTGTATATGTAACTTAAGCATTTGGTGATGAAAATAAAGAATCAATTTAAATACAGTGAGTGTGAGTTTAATATATGGGCCAATTTCTAAACCAACGATATGACCAGCTGTTTGGAAAAAAAATAAAAAATTTGCACACTAACAAAGCACACTTATATGCTTTATATATGTGCTTAGCACTTTGCTGGCTTTATAAACTCTGAAGATCAATTGAACTTTCAGTTTAACTCCACTAAATAAATTCTAGATCCCTCAAAACAAAATGTGTTCAAAATCTTACAGCTGAAGTTCTTTAGAAAGCTATTACCAGCGCTTCTATGAATGAAACAGGATCTATGAATGAAGGACAGGTGGATGATTGATAGGTTGGCCCAGGGTCTAAGCTGTCCTGTGTTAGGGCCTGGATAATTAGAAGGGTAATAAGGCTTACCTGTAGGTACTGTGAATATCTAAACTAAACTTGCACTGTTTAGTAGATATTCAGATTGCATGCAGCCAGTGATGTCACTGGCACATGTGTTCCGAAGGTCCGGCATACCGTGCTGGACCTTCAGAGCCCATGCCATAAACGGTGGCTCCAGCACACAAATGCACGGGAGTAACGTCATCACGCCCCCAGCCACTCATGATCCCGGTGGCCGTGAACCCGGAAGGAAGACCGGGTGAAGATGAAAGCCCCCTCAGCGGTGACAGAGTGACACTGGAGGGCTTCGTTTTAAAGTAAGTTTCTCATAATGTGCTAGTATGCGATGCATACTAGCACAATATGACATTGCCTTGCAGGGGATTTTTTTCTTCTTTAACTGTGGTTTACTACCGCTTTAAAACCAATGAGACCCTTAATCCACAAGCATTTTGAAAACAGATGACCAATTACTGGATAAAATCTTTTGGCAACATGACAAAGTGCAGGCAACATCCAAGGTTCAATACGGCACAGTTTCAAACATGATATTTAAAGTGATTGTAAACCATCACCTTGTAAAACAACCCGTTTAGTTTAAACTAGAAATGAAAGGTAAAACATTTGTGCATAGATATAAAAAAAAAACATTATAAATACATTTTTTTTTTATAAGTGACCACATTCCCTCTGTTCTCAGCTGCATAAAAGCTGGGGGGAGGAGTATCAACAGCACACTGAGCTTCCCACTGAATGGCTTTAAGGGGGGGATGGGTGTCAGGACAAGTCTGATCATTGGAGGAGAGCAGGCTGAGTTCCCAGCATAGCTAGAAAACTACCACGCTAATTTCTCCTGCTTAGTGTGGTCAGTTTTTAAGAAAGAGTAGGGGCTGACAGGAACATCAGGGATTTCATACAAAGAAAGCAATACAAAGAGAAACGGATACCTTTTATAAACCGGAAGTACGTCAACTTGCCGAATCATGCCAAGTGTTTCTGTGGCAGATTTGCCCAGTTCCATGCAGTTTCACATTTGCTCTTTGTTCTAACTTGCTGTCCATGATGAAATAACACAAGTAGAAACACGCATTTTGAGAAAAGCACCAGTTACACAGCTCCTGATGTACGAAGGAAAAAGTCTTTTGGCACACTGACTTATGATAGTTGGTGCTCCCTATGACTGTGGCATGGAGCCTTGTGCTGCCATCTGTGTTGGCGTGTTACAAAACTAGTCTCGAAACCTTTTGATACCACCTCGTATATATCGTTATTAATAGACAGTCCCAAGGGTAGCCATGGCACTCTATGGTTGAGGTAAATGCCCAATTGCACACCCACAGAGAGATCATTAATTTTGTCAACTAAAATATTTTCAAAGTTTTCGTCATCTGCAGGTTTCAGTGACGAAAACAAAATGAAAATAAAATTAGAATACAGTCAATTGATGAAAATTATGACAAATCATCAATTCCAATTTTAATTTAGTTAACTAAAATCTCCAGTACATTTTAGTTCACTAAAATCTAATGAGTTTAGGTAAATTGTAATGCATTATTTAAGCATTTCTCTATAATTGCCAAACTCATTATATACTCCTGGAGTAAAAATCTAATAACGTTAATATTTATGGTATTAACCACTTGCCGACCGCCACACGCCGATGTACATCCAAAGTTTGGAGGCGGATATCGTTGTTATGGCAGCAGCTAGCTGCCATAACCCCGGTATCCCCGTTTTCATGCGGCGGTCGGCTTTCAGATAAAAGTGGTCTCTGCGGCGGATTCGCCGCAAGATCACTTTTATCGGTGGCGGGAGAGGGCCCCTCTCCCGCCGCGATCCGGTGCCCTCCACCGCTTACCGGAGCCGTCGGTAGCGGCGGAGGCGATTGCGTCTGTCTCCTTGCTGTGCCTGGAGACGAGTGAGGCTAAGATGACGCCCACTCGTCTCCATGACACTGCAGGGCGGAAGTGACATCAAAACGTCACTTCCGCCCATTTGTCTTAAAGGCACATTTTTTTCAATGTCATTTTTTTAAATTCCTTTTTTTTTTTTTATTGCATTTTAGTGTAAATATGAGATCTGAGGTCTTTTTGACCCCAGATTTCATATTTAAGAGGTCCTGTCATGCTTTACAAGGAATGTTTACATTCCTTGTCATAGGAATAAAAGTGACACAATTTTTTTTTTTTTTTTTTAAACTGTGTAAAAATAAATAAAATCATGTAAAATAAATAATAAAGATAAAAAAATATTTTTAAAAAACCCCCCGTCCCGACGAGCTCGGGTGCAGATGCGAACGCATGTGTAAACGGTGGTCAAACCACACATGTGAGGTATCGCCGCAATCGTTAGAGTGAGAGCAATAATTCTAGCCCTAGTCCTCCTCTGTAACGCAAAACATGCAACCTGTAGAATTTTTTAAATGTCGCCTATGGAGATTTTTGAGGGTAAAAGTTTGATGCCATTCCACGAGTGGGCGCAATTTTGAAGCGTGACATGTTGGGTATCAATTTACTCGGCGTAACATTATCTTTCACAATATAAAAAAAAATGGGCTAACTTTACTGTTGTCTTATTTTTGTATTCAAAAAAGTGAATTTTTCCCAAAAAAAAGCGCGCTTGTAAGACCGCTGCGCAAATACGGTGTGAAAAAAAGTATTACAATGACCATCATTTTATTCTCTAGGGTGTTAGAAAAAAAAACAATATATAATGTTTAGGGGTTCTAAGAAATTTTCTAGCAAAAAAACCTGTTTTAAACATGTAAACACCTAAATTCCAAAACGAGGCTGGTCCTTAAGTGGTTAAGGTTTGAACATGCACAGATTTAGCCGCTGTGATATATGACATCTTTATAAATAAAATCAAGTTTCATAAACAAACAAATATTGCTTTTTGACAATATTTTTTTATATTTTTTAAAATATTAAAAAAAAAAACTAAAATCTATTGGCTGTAATGCCAGGCTGCAAGTGGAGATGGGGAAGTAAAGGGGAGTGAGGGAGTGTACAGAGCAGAGAAATGGATGGTCTGGGAGGGGAAAACTCACCACATCACATGCAGAGAGACAAGAATCTGACGGAGGAGTTCCTCTTTTTTTGTGGTTCGCAGGGCATTGTTCCAGAACTCCCGGGCATCAGGCTGACAGATGAAGCTTGCATCTCTCAGCAAGTACAGCTTGCCGAGTCAGGGGGCTGGGCTTTAACAGACAGGTGGAGCTCCGAGAAGCAGAAGTTCCGGTGGGTACTGGAGATTTTATTCGACTAAAATGTACTGGAGATTTTAGTCAACTAAAATACAATTTCAGATGAGTAAATATGACTAAAACAAAAATGGCATTTTAGTCAAAAGACTATAACTAAAACTAAATTGAAATTTGACTTCAAAATTAACAGTGGCACTCACGGGTCTTGCAGAGGAGGTAGATCAAAACAGCAGCATTTTTTTTATTTGCAACATTTCAGTGAAGATCAGTCCAATAATTAGTTATTAATAGACATTAGGGATTGGGCTGTCTATTCGGGTCAAACATGAGTTCGACTCGAACATTGGCTGAATAGCGAACAATTTGGGGTGTTCGTGGCAAATTCGAAAGCCGTGGAACACCCTTTAAAAGTCTATGGGAGAAATCAAAAGTGATAATTTTAAAGGTTAATATGCAAGCTATTGTCATAAAAAGTGTTTGGGGACCTGGGTCCTGCCCCAGGGGACATGTATCAATGCAAAAAAAAGTTTTAAAAATGGCCGTTTTTTCGGGAGCAGTGATTTTAATAATGCTTCAAGTGAAACAATAAAAGTGAAATATTACTTTAAATTTCATACCTGGGGGGTGTCTATAGTATGAATGTAAAGTGGTGCATGTTTCCCATGTTTACAACAATCCTAAAGCAAAATGACATTTCTAAAGGAAAAAAATGGCATTTAAAAGTACTCGCGGCTATTAATGTATTGTCTGGTCTCTGCAATACACATAAAAGTCATTGAAAAAAACAGCCTGGGATTCCCCCACAGTGCATTACCAGGCCCTTTGGGTCTGGTATGGATATTAAGGGGAACCCCGTACCAAAATTAGAAAACAAAATGGCGTGGGGGTGCCCCTCAAAATCCATACCAGACCCTTATCCGAGCACGCAACCTGGCAGGCCGCAGGAAAAGAAGGGGAATGAGAGAGTGCCCCCCTCCTGAACCGTACCAGGCCACATGCCCTCAACATGGGGAGGATGTCCCCATGTTGATGGGGACAAGGGCGTCATCCCCACAACCCTTGCCCGGTGTTTGCGGGGGTCTGCGGCCGGGGGGCTTATCGGAATCTGGAAGCCTCCTTTAACAAGGGGACCCCCAGATCCCGGCCTCCCCCTGTGTGAACTGGTAATAGGGTACAAATGTACCCCCTACCATTTCACAAAAAAAGTGTCAAAAATGTTAAAAAAACAATAGCCGGTTTTTGACAATTACTTTATTAATGTCTTCTTCTTTCCCCGCTTCTTCTGTTCTCTGTCTCTTCCTTCATTTCCTCCTTCTGGGACTTCTGACCCAGACACACAGAGAAAGGAAGTAATGTACATAAATAAGTGGCAGCAGAGCCACTTACAGACAGTAGAGGGCAGCAGATCCCTACACACTCCCCCTGGTAAAAACTTTATATCTAGTCAAAGGCAGCACAACATGCATAGTAAACATGAATTAAAAGAAATAAACAGCGTTGTTTTCTCCCTATTGAGAAAAGACAACAAGTTGATAGCAATGCATTCCAGATGAAGCAAAAACAGGCAGCATGTTAAAAAATTGGACACTGCTCTTACCCAAGTGTCATACAAGTGTGGCTGAGTAATAAACCTAGGATCCCCGAAATTATCATAGGCCAAAATGCATGGGGGATATCTGACTCTCTGCCCTCTCCGCACTTCCCTGTGAGGTAATCCTGTGTTTTCAGGCACTGGACTAGGACTATGAGTCATGGGAAGGGATGGCACTGGCTGTGTAGAAGGACTGGATCCCTGACTGGACTTGCTCACTAATTAGGGTACAAACTCTGGAGATTCAGGGTTCAGTAGCTCTCTTGAAGGATAGAGTACTGTTAATGCTAGAGGCCTCAGGAACTACAGTCCAATCACTCTCATGGGTGTCAGCAAGATCAGATAAAATGTCTGCCTGAAGCTGGGATGAGTCACACTCTGAAGTGTCTTCTGAGTCATCTTTGTCACTGACTTGAGGAATAGGCAAATGATTTCTATGCCAGGCTTTGATCATGCCTTCTGGTCTCTTTATCTTGTATACTGGGATCCCAGGCAATATGTTCACCAATATAAAAATCTTTTTCCACTATCTGTCGGCCAGCTTATGCTTTCCAGATGCTCCTATGTTTTGTAGCAAGACTTGGTCACCTGGTTTTAGATCTATGAATCCCACACAGAGATCACACCTTCGTTTGTTAACTTCATTATTTTAGCTTCATTTTCTTCAGCTAAATGGTAAGGAGACTTGAGGGTATCAGATGAGCCACATATTGGTAATGTCTTCTGTCTTTTTTTTTTAATTCTCAACAGCTGAAGTAACTCTTTAATATCTTTGCTCTTAAAATCTTTGCCCCCATCTCAATGTAACCTGTGGAGTAGGCCATAATAGATTAAATACTTCTTCTAAAGCACTCTCGTGACTGTAACTATTCTTTTATCCTTAGTAGGAAAAGTTTGGGTGTATTGAGTAAAGTGGTCAATCACCATCAGTGTGTTTCCAATTCCTCTTGAATCATTTTCAATGCAGAGAATATCAATACCAACTAAGTCCATACAGTAAGTTCCCCATTGGAGCAGCTCAAACTGACAAGGCTTTCCTCTGTAAAAATCTGAGGCAATGTCTACATAGACTAGTCAGTAGAAGAATTAGGGTGTCTTCTGACTCCCGATCATCAGCTGTGGGGATATGGAACAGTACTCAAATGACGCTAATGCAGCAGGATAGGTGAACATGTCTGGCACAGTTTTCGGTCCACCTCCTATGAAATCTATAGGCCTCATCTCAGTCATCCCAGCTGCATAGTTGATCTTCAAAACCCCAAGGCCGAGACTAGGAAGATATTTTATTTTACTTTTGGATGATTAAACCCTAACGCAATAGCAGGAGGATTTGCATATAAACAGGGCTTACAAAAACATCATGCCAGAATCTCTTCAGTCACTCCTGGACACAACAATCTATATTAATGCAATGGGTCATTGGTTAGCTGAAAAATCTAATCAAATTTTTCAGAAAAAAAAGAGGTGCTAATGATGGGGTTTAAAAAAGGGGAAGAATGTTTTAATGTGAGTGAATGTGGTGCAGCTGCCTAGGGTCATGACATTTAGGCATGGCAAGATACCTGTTGCCAGACGCGAGACCTTCAGATGACACATCGATGGGGAGACAATTTCGTGGTCGGGCAGTATCTCAAATTTATCAGTCATGCAGAAAGGCTATAGGTAACTGGAAAGGTGGAATGTCAGACATACACCTGCTTGATTTCTCACTTGAACAGGTAGAACCCTACATGGGTAGTGACTTCCTCACAAAAACATCCTCTGTTGGATAAAGGACAGCTGCTGCAAATAAAACTGAGCATTTCTTGAACACTGGCTAACAATGTGCAACATGCCTTTACCATGTGGCACTTTAATATCTCTCAATGGTTGATAAAGACCTATCACTCAGTATGGGCTGAATATCATGTACAGCCGTTGTACCAAAATATTATTTTCAGGAATGCACACAAGCATATGGGTCTTAGCTTGGAACACATATTTCTGATAAATAACTGATAGAAGAGAGATGTATTTAGCACTATATCTTGGGGAGATAGGCACTGAGATGGATGTTATTAATGAGGTCAACCTCAATATTCTGAGGTGCCAAGTCTTTGTCATAGCATTGGACAGTAAACAGGGGTTCATTATGAAGACAGAAATAGATGACATCTTTAATAATATCCAGCAGAGGCAAATAAATAGTCAATTCAAGGTGACTGGTATAGCACTCTCCTATGTAGGTGCTAGGATGGTTAAGGTGTTTGTGAACCCAAATATGTAAAGCACATCCAGCCCCTCTATTATAGTAAGGTATAGCACACTGTATAAGTCTTTTATAAAAGTGAGGCTTGTAAATATCAATTTAGAGCGCTCTTCAGGCCGGTCACGTGACTCGTGGCCACTGTACAGCTCCGATACATGGCTACTGCAGGAGGGGCCAAGATCTCCCTCTGACGTCAGCTGGAAACCGGCAGAGAGTCACGTGAACGGCCTGAAGATCACGCTAAATCAGTATTTACAAGCCTTGTTTTTATAAAAGACTTATACAGTGTGCTATGCCTAACTGTAATAGAGGGAGGGGGCGTGGCCGAGCGATGGCAGAGTGAGGACGCACACCTCGGAGCTCTGTGTGGGGAAGCCCTGAGAACGAACAGTAAACCTTGTCAATGAGAGCCGGAATTCATGCCAGGGGACCGCAAACACCCGCTGGACTTGGGGGCACAGAAGGGTTCGGAAATCACCCACTATTTCCTCAGGCAACACACTGTTTCTTCCCCTGCCGCCTCGGCCAAGATGGCGCCGCCTCGAGTGCCTCCGACGAGCGCCGCCGCCTCATCTAATAAAAGCATTCAGCTGGGACCTAATGCTGGAGGAGACCGAGCAGCTCCAGATGACAGGTCAGCTTCTCCTATACTATCCCCTGTGATCCCAATTACAGACATTCAACCCAGCTGTGGCCATACAAGGGAGACAGGCAGTAATGTGGAGGGCTCTCTCAGAGACATTGTGTCCGGTCTGCCCACAAGGCAGGATCTGCAGGAAATGGCGGCATCCATAGTTAATGCTCTCTCCAGGGAATTATACGACCTGCGCCAACAGGTGGACACAGTAGAAGAGAGGGTCACTGTGTTGGAGTCCTCTCATCCACCTCTGATGCCCGCATTGCCGCCATGGAACAGGAGCAATGGGGCTTTTGCCGCCATCTTGTGGATATACAATTAAAGCTAGACGACGGCGAGAACAGGAGCAGACGCAACAATTTGTGCCTCCGCGGCATCCCGGAAGCCACCATGGGTTCAGACCTACGCGCAACGGTGGTGGCTATCCTGAATCAGGTTCTCGGAAAACCACCAGCTGCGGATCTGGAGCTGGACAGGGTCCACCGTATTCCAGGCCCCAGGGCACCCCCCACAGCATCTCAGGATCCTGATGCCACAGACCTCCCACAAGATGTCCTGTGTAGGGTATATTTCTTCACTATAAAAGAGAAAATCCTGCGCCTGGCTTGGGAACGCGGCCCAATGGACTTTGACAGTGCATTGATCCGGATTTACCCGGACATTTCCAGGCAAACAAGAGCAATGCGGGGCCTCCTGAGACCACTGTTAGAGGTAATCCGTGCGGCGGAGGCGACATATCGCTGGGGTCACCCCTTTCATCTAATTGTGCGGAGGCGAGGAGCAGAATTCTACTTACGCTCACCAGACCAACTCTCAGACTTGTTCAGCTTCCTAGCCAATCCTGCTGTGAGTGTCCCCAACTGGTTTGACTACCTGTTGTCCCTGGAGGCCCTGGGCCCACCTCTGCCCAGGCCGCAACGTGTCCGTAGACCGCGCTCACGCGTCACTAGTCGAGAGACTGTTAGACCTCAGCCGAGGTCCTCCGAAGCTTAACTTCCCATCTTATCCCAAGGACTGGTAAGACATGATGAACGCTCACACTACATTACCTCCCTGGGTATTCCAAGAACATTAGATCTTCCCTTACAAGAGGTCGGTGAAACTGCTTTGATGGGCGACTTCCTGGGTCCGAACTGACTACCCTACATAGTACACTCTAAGGATTCCTGACCCCTGGATGTGCCTTTGAACCCCACTTGGGAACCACGGGTTGTCAACTGACATTTGCTGGCCTGCTCAGTGAGGTGCTGGGTCAATTCAGATTCTTAATAGCCTTTTCTTGCACGCCGCTTCTCCCGTACGGATTCACTATTGATGGCCGATGGGAGGGGCGGATGCAGTGGGGAGATCAGCAAACGAGCCTTAAGCCCCGGCACCTCAAGATGCTTCTGCTAAATTCTGTTATCTCCCGGAAATGTTGGTTCCCCAATCTCAGATAAGAGTCCTGAGGGCCCGGTCTGTTTCTCTGTTCTCCCCTTTCTGTTTTCCCTATTTAATGGGTACTTTGCTAGCCACCCGGGGTACCTCCAAGACCCTCTAGTCCCCCTAGCGTTTTCCCTGATGGATATGCAAGTAGCTATGCATTAGGAAGGGGAGGGAGGTGTAGTGCCATAGCGTGTAATAGTCCCAGGGATGTGGCAATTGCAGGTGACATGCTTTGTTTGTTATGTCTTGTTGTGTTATTTTATAGCGTTTTATTTCATCATTTTATCATTTTACTGTTTTTCATTTGCACTGTTGGTACTTCCCGGTGCGAAGGTAAAAGACCCTTGTTCCTGGTGTTGCGGGCCTTGCCGTGAGGCGTCAGCATGGATCCTGCTGGTAATATCTATTGATTGCACTGATAATGGGGTTCGTTCTGATGTCCATGGGCCTCCTGGGGACACCATCACCGAATGGTCACGATGGAGGGTGCTCGGCGGCTTCGCTGCAGGCACCAATCACCAAGGGTTATGTTTAGCTGTGTTGGTTCTCATATTAGAAACATTATGATTCTCAGAGGCGCTATTCCCCCCACATCTCCACCTATATTGTTTATTCAGATTACTGCCTAAACTGTACTTATTTTAGAGTAGATCTCAACGCACTTTCCACCCCCACATTAGGGCGGACCCCTGTGTGGACACTTTGTGCAACAGGGGCCCATAGTTAGTCTACGACAGAAACCGTTCACTCCCCTCACCCCATCCCTCTTCCCCTCCTCCTTCTCCACCTCACTATTCTCTCCCCCCTGGTCTATTTTCTCCTATCCTTGACCTCTGCCTGGAGGGGGTTCTGTTTTTGGGACTATCCTGCACGCATACTGACATCCATTTCCCTGCCAGCAGTTACAATGGGTCACCTTAAGATCACCTCTCTAAACGTGCGTGGCCTTAATATACCGGAGAAGCGCTCGCAGCTTCTAGCTGACCTGCGCAGGGGTAAAACACATGTCGCTTTTCTGCAGGAGACACACTTCCGTGCAGATTCTGTACCTAGGCTGACTAACGGGGCCTTTCCTGTGGCATACCATAGTGTCTCTCCGATCTCCAAGTCGAAAGGGGTCAGCATCATTTTGGCCAGGTCGGTTCCATGGGTGTTTGAGGCACAGCGGACAGACCAGCAGGGTCGCTTTCTTCTCCTAAAGGGAAGGGTGTCCGATGTGCGGGTCACCTTCGCAAATGTCTATTTCCCCAATGTGAACCACCCTCAGTTTTTGCGCAAGCTCCTCTCTGAGCTCTTGGAGTTCTCATAGGGGATGCTTATCTTTGGCGAAGACCCTAATTTTGCCATGGATCCGACCTTAGACGTCTCACGTGGAGCCTCACACCTGTCCTATTCTCACCTGATGTCAGGGAAATAGGCTAGCAAACCAGCACAGGCAAGGTCGCGCTAACGCGCATCAACGCACACGGGTGTGCAATGTTTCTACTAGGCGGACGCCTGGCGCCACATTCGGACGAATGCGCGCGCGTAGCAACGTCGCAATGTTACGATCGCACGAATGGAACGGTGTGCGTACGATGTGATACTACCCCTTGTCTATTTAAACGTCCCACTGACAGTGCCACATTGCTGGATTATCGTCAGCTCTTCCTTTGTTCCTGTGATTGTGATTCCTGTTGTCCTGACTTCCTGTGTACCGACCCGGCTTGTTATCGACTCCTCTGGACCTCCTGGCTTATCCACTGGCTTGCTTCTGACTTTCCCTGCCTGCCTCCTGCATCTGACCCCGGCTTGGCTAACGGACTCCGCATTCCTCTGTCTCCTGTACCTGGACTTGTTGCTTTGATTCTCGGACTGCTTGCTGTGTTTGACCCCCTGGCCTGGCTTCGGATTTTCCTATTGGACTTCCATTGGTCCCCTCCTTGAACCCTCAGCACGTTGCCTCTACGGACTTTCTCTATCAAGCCAACAACACCGGCTCCTACTTCCAGGCAACCCGTGCTTCTGTGAGCACCACATCCCTATACCATATTCAGGGTTGTGCTGCACTCGGCCGCAAGGGGAGCCCTCTCAGCAACTCGGTCTCCTACCAAGGTCCTGACAGTATAATTCAGCCATGTCAGAGACCGACGGAGGTGACTCCCCGATGAAGGCCATTCTCCAGCAAATCACGGCCTTTACCCCAGTCATTCAGCGGCTTCAGGAGGAATACTTCAGGTTGGAGGAACGTCTGCAGCACCTACCTGAGTCATCCTCCTCCTCGGTTCAAGGTCCACCTCCAGCGGCAGCTGCTGGGATCATGGTCCCTCCAGAACCACGTGTCCCAACGCCAGAATGTTTCCGTGGCGACCGAAAAAAATTTTGGTCTTTTAAAAACTCCTGCTACTTATACTTCGACTTGCAACCACAGACTTTTTTCAGTGAAACAGTCAAGGTGGGGTTTACTATCTCCCTACTACGTGGTGAGCCACAGACCTGGACCCATGGCCTGTTGGAACAAAGCAGCCCCTCCATCAACACTATGGACCAGTTCTTTGAAGTCATGGCTCAGTTATATGATGATCCCTTACGGGTAGCCACTGCCGAAGCAAATCTACATTCCCTCCGTCAGGGTCAGCGCTCTGCGGAGGACTATACAGTGGAGTTCCGCACATGGTCCATAGATTCTGGTTGGAATGAGGCAGCATTAAAATACCAATATCGAATGGGGTTATCAGAAGCCCTCAAGGATGAGTTAGCCAGGTTACAGGGTCCGGCCACACTCGAAGATCTCATCCAGTTAACTATTCAGCTTGACAGACGTTTACGAGAACGTCAGGGTGAACGTGACCAGGCCTCTTGCTCCACTCGGAACCTGCCCCGAGTTCAGTCTGCATCAGCTCCCTTACAAGTCGGCATGTTCCATCCAGCATTAACTCCTGGGGTGAGACTTTATCGCCGGCAGACGAGACTTTGCTTCTACTGTGGGGAATCAGGACATTTCATAGATTACTGCCCCATAAGACCAAGGAAATCGACCCTCCGTACTCACCTTCAAGTATCCAGGTCTTCCTCTGCCCATATCTCACTTCCTGTTACATTGCTAGTGGCAGGTAAGGAGATCCACCTCCAAGCAATACTGGATTCCGGGGCGTGTAGTTGCTTCTTGGACTTGGCCTTGGCTAAGGATCTAGCTATTCCGCTGAACTATAAGGAACAGAGACTAACAGTTCATCTGGCTGACGGCTCCCTGCCAAGCTCGGGTCATGTCACCCAGGAGACCGTACCTATCCTTACCACTACCAATTCTGGTCATCAGGAATTTCTCAGATTTGATGTCTTAAGTTCCCCTATGTTCCCGGTCATCCTGGGAATCCCATGGCTACAAGCACACAATCCTCAGATTGATTGGTCCAAGAAGGAGGTACTCCTTACATCTCCCTATTGCCAACAACATTGTTTGACCCTCGAATTCCAGGACCTTTCCAGTTGCCTGACTGTACAATCCACACAGAGTCCGGATCCTAATGTACCAGCAGCTTACCTGGAATTTCTTGATGTCTTCGATAAAAAGAAAGCAGACACTTTACCGCCACACCGTCCTTACGACTGCCCCATCGAGTTACTACCAGGAGCTACTATTCCTTTTGGTCGTATATTCCCCCTCTCCGAGACTGAGCTTGAAACCTTGAGACAATATATTGATGAGAATCTTGAAAAAGGTTTTATCCATCCTTCTTCTTCCCCTGCCGGTGCTGGAATCTTCTTCGTTGAGAAGAAGGACAAGACACTGAGACCATGTGTGGACTACAGGGAATTAAACAAAATTACCCTTAAGAACCGCTACCCACTCCCGCTCATCCCTGAGCTTTTTCAAAGGTTCCGCACAGCACGTATCTTTACCAAACTCGACCTCCATGGTGCCTATAATCTCGTCTGCATCCGAGAGGGGAACGAGTGGAAGACGGCTTTCAGAACAAGATTTGGACATTTTGAGTACCTAGTCATGCCGTTTGGGTTGTGCAATGCCCCGGCGACCTTTCAGCATTTCATAAATGACATCTTCCGGGAACATTTAGATCATTTTGTTGTTGTCTACCTTGACGACATTCTTATTTTTTCTACCACTCTGGAACTCCATAGAATCCACGTAAAGAAGGTACTGTGCATCCTCAGAACCCATGGGTTATTCGTCAAATCTGAAAAGTGCGATTTCGAAAAGACTTCAATTCAATTCTTGGGTCTTATCATCACCACAGGTGGAATTGCCATGGATCCTCAAAAAGTAAAGTCCATCCTTGATTGGCCGGCCCCTTCTGACAAGAAGGGTGTACAGAGATTCATTGGCTTCGCCAACTCATACAGAAGATTTATAAAGAATTTCTCCACCATTGTAGCACCTATTACTCAGACAACCCGCCAACATACCAAGTTTCAGTGGTCAGCAGCGGCACAGTCCGCCTTCGATCAGCTTAAGACCTTCTTCACTTCTGCCCCAATTCTGCAACACCTTGACCCTGCTCTACCCTACGTCCTGGAAGTCGACGCCTCAGAAGTCGCCACAGGGGCGATTCTATCTCAGTGTCAGGGTCCCAAAGCATTGCTGCATCCCGTTGCCTTTTCCTCACGGAAAATGAGCCCCTACTGAGAGGAATTACGATGTGGGGGATCGGGAACTTTTGGCAATCAAGACAGCTCTTGTCATGAGAAGGTCTACCCGTTGGTGGCGCTATCGGTCTCTTGGATCGCAGTACCAGTGTCGATCAGCAGGTGTCTTCCAACACCTAGGACCTGCAGTAAGAGGTCTTTCCTGCTGGTGGCACTGTTGCATCCTCGGGCCGTAGTACCGGCGTCAACCAGCGGGTGCACTCTGGCAGTGTGGAGCAAACAGCTCACACTGCGCTCAGCTGTGACATGAGGTCAATTACCACAGCCTTACAAATACCCGGCAAGCCCTCATAGGCTTGCCTTGGTATCTCTCTCTCTCCCTGCGTTCTGACCTTGCTGCCTGTTTGACCTTGAGCCTGCTATCTGCCTTGTCCTGATCTGATCCAATCCCTATCCTGAGGCCTTCCTAGTCCTGTCCCTTCTGTTCCTGGCTCCCTTGTATCCCTGCCCTGAACCCCATCCATCCATCCTCTCCTTGTCCTGTTCAGTTTCCCGTCCTTACCCTTCTGCTGACTTCCCTGTGTATGACCTTGGCTTGGCTTTGATTACAATTACGGTATCTCCATTTACCTATATATATTGTTGTTTGTAGTGGGTTGTTGTGTGGGTTTGCACTGTTTATATTCCTTTCACTTATCACTTGTTAATAAACACCATCATCATTTAATTTACATGTGTTTCTGGTCTCCTCTGTGCAGTCCACACAGTCTGGTCAATTAGATATCCTGACAGCATACCAAGGCCATCCCTGACCAGACGTGGCTGCACTGAGAAACTGTCCTGTTACGGTGGGCGCGCAAAATGGACTTTGATGAAATTGTCTATTATTCTCTGCTGGCGGCAGAGGATAATGAATATTGTTGTCAGACTCTTAAAGATTGGACCCGAGACCAACTGCTGGAAACGATACAAACTGCCCATTTACTTGTAGATCAAGGTCATGTGTTATTTGAGGATGTTCAGCCTTTGATCCAATTATGTACAAAGTCAGCCTTGTCATGCATTCCCGAAGGTAGTGACGATTTCTCCCCTCCTTTCAGTTGTGACCAGGTTGAATCCCTGGTATGGTTGTTAGAGGATGATCCGGCTTCCTTTCATGAACACTATTCCGCTTGTTCCCAGCAGGTGTTATCCGATTGCATTTATTCAGTACAATCTTTGGTTAGTCAGGCTGTATGTGAATCAGCGTTTGTTCAACCTTTGCTGCAGGCATGGTCAGACCTCCTGTCTTTAGCTAAGCCACACTATTCCAGCCCTGCCATTAATCATCTGCTTTCCAAAAGATCTATTTCCCCGTCACCTATGGCAACCTCAGCTACAACCCAGTTTAATCAGCTCCCTACCAAATACTACCACCCAGTCTCCAAGTGTCGCACCCATCCTGCCTTCAATTCACCTGTCTCTTCTCCTCCACCTGTAACAGTCCCACAAAACCCCTCTCTAGCTACAGTTCCTTGGTCTTCCTTCTGCCCAGCTACTTTCTTTTCTTACAGCCCTGCACCTACATACAAAACTGCACGGGCTAAACCAAAGAAGAAGCAAAAATTCTTCCCGACCCACACCATCTTGCCAGTAACCCAACCTGTTCCAGCTTTGCAGTCTGACGTTCCAGCTCGCCAGTCTGATGTTCCAGCTCGCCAGTCTGATGTTCCAGCCTTCCAGTCTGATGTTCCAGCCTTCCAGTCTGATGTTTCAGCCTTCCAGTCTGATGTTCCAGCCTTCCAGTCTGATGTTCCAGCTTTCCAGTCTGATGTTCCAGCTTTCCAGTCTGATGTTCCAGCTTTGCAGTCTGATGTTCCAGCTTTGCAGTCTGATGTTCCAGCTTTGCAGTCTGATGTTCAAGCTTTGCAGTCTGAAGTTCAAGCTTTGCAGTCTGAAGTTCCAGCTTTGCAGTCTGATGTTCCAGCCTTCCAGTCTGATGTTCCAGCCTTCCAGTCTGATGTTCCAGCCTTCCAGTCTGATGTTCCAGCCTCGCAGTCTGATGTTCCAGCTTTGCAGTCTGATGTTCCAGCTTTGCAGTCTGATGTTCCAGCTTTGCAGTCTGATGTTCCAGCTTTACAGTCTGATGTGCCTGCCTCCCAGTCTGTCGTCCCGATGCCTGCCTTCCAGCTCGATGTCCCTGCCTTCCAGCCGGATGTCTTGCAGCTTGCCTTCCAGCCCGATGTCTTGATGCCTACCTACCAGTCTGATGTGCCAGCTTCCCAGATTGATGTGCCAGCTTCCCAGATTGATGTGCCAGCTTCCCAGATTGATGTGCCAGCTTCCCAGATTGATGTGCCAGCTTCCCAGTTTGCTGTACCAGCTTCCCAGCCTGATGTCTTGCAGCTTGCCTTCCAGCCTGATGTCTTGATGCCTACCTACCAGTCTGATGTGCCAGCTTCCCAGTCTGATGTGCCAGCTTCCCAGATTGATGTGCCAGCTTCCCAGATTGATGTGCCAGCTTCCCAGATTGATGTGCCAGCTTCCCAGTTTGCTGTACCAGCTTCCCAGCCTGATGTCTTGCAGCTTGTCTTCCAGCCTGATGTCTTGATGCCTACCTACCAGTCTGATGTGTCAGCTTCCCAGTCTGATGTGCCAGCTTCCCAGTCTGATGTGCCAGCTTCCCAGATTGATGTGCCAGCTTCCCAGATTGATGTGCCAGCTTCCCAGATTGATGTGCCAGCTTCCCAGATTGATGTGCCAGCCTCCCAGATTGATGTGCCAGCCTCCCAGATTGATGTGCCAGCCTCCCAGATTGATGTGCCAGCCTCCCAGATTGATGTGCCAGCTTCCCAGTTTGCTGTACCAGCTTCCCAGCCTGATGCCTTGCAGCTTGTCTTCCAGCCTGATGTCTTGATGCCTACCTACCAGTCTGATGTGCCAGCTTCCCAGTCTGATGTGCCAGCTTCCCAGATTGATGTGCCAGCTTCCCAGATTGATGTGCCAGCCTCCCAGATTGATGTGCCAGCCTCCCAGATTGATGTGCCAGCCTCCCAGATTGATGTGCCAGCTTCCCAGATTGATGTGCCAGCTTCCCAGTTTGCTGTACCAGCTTCCCAGCCTGATGTCTTGCAGCTTGCCTTCCAGCCTGATGTCTTGATGCCTACCTACCAGTCTGATGTGCCAGCTTCCCAGTCTGATGTGCCAGCTTCCCAGATTGATGTGCCAGCTTCCCAGATTGATGTGCCAGCTTCCCAGATTGATGTGCCAGCTTCCCAGTTTGCTGTACCAGCTTCCCAGCCTGATGTCTTGCAGCTTGTCTTCCAGCCTGATGTCTTGATGCCTACCTACCAGTCTGATGTGTCAGCTTCCCAGTCTGATGTGCCAGCTTCCCAGTCTGATGTGCCAGCTTCCCAGTCTGATGTGCCAGCTTCCCAGATTGATGTGCCAGCTTCCCAGATTGATGTGCCAGCTTCCCAGATTGATGTGCCAGCCTCCCAGATTGATGTGCCAGCCTCCCAGATTGATGTGCCAGCCTCCCAGATTGATGTGCCAGCTTCCCAGATTGATGTGCCAGCTTCCCAGTTTGCTGTACCAGCTTCCCAGCCTGATGCCTTGCAGCTTGTCTTCCAGCCTGATGTCTTGATGCCTACCTACCAGTCTGATGTGCCAGCTTCCCAGTCTGATGTGCCAGCTTCCCAGTCTGATGTGCCAGCTTCCCAGATTGATGTGCCAGCTTCCCAGATTGATGTGCCAGCTTACCAGATTGATGTGCCAGCTTCCCAGATTGATGTGCCAGCTTCCCAGCCTGATGCCTTGCAGCTTGTCTTCCAGCCTGATGTCTTGATGCCTACCTACCAGTCTGATGTGCCAGCTTCCCAGTCTGATGTGCCAGCTTCCCAGATTGATGTGCCAGCTTCCCAGATTGATGTGCCAGCTTCCCAGATTGATGTGCCAGCTTCCCAGTTTGCTGTACCAGCTTCCCAGCCTGATGTCTTGCAGCTTGCCTTCCAGCCTGATGTCTCGAAGATTGCTTCCCAGTCTGATGTGCCAGCTTCTCAGTCTGATGTGCCAGCTTCCAAGTCGGATGTTCCAGCTTTCCAGTCTGATGTTCCAGCCCTCCAGCCTGATGTTCGGGTGTCTGCCCTCCAGCTCAAGTGGTTCCTGTCGTCTGCTGCCCAGCTCAAGTGTTTCCTGTCGTCTGCTGCCCAGCTCAAGTGTTTCCTGTCGTCTGCTGCCCAGCTCAAGTGTTTCCTGTCGTCTGCTGTCCAGCTCAAGTGTTTCCTGTCGTCTGCTGCCCAGCTCAAGTGTTTCCTGTCGTCTGCTGCCCAGCTCAAGTGTTTCCTGTCGTCTGCTGCCCAGCTCAAGTGTTTCCTGTCGTCTGCTGCCCAGCTCAAGTGGTTCCTGTCGTCTGCTGCCCAGCTCAAGTGGTTCCTGTCGTCTGCTGCCCAGCTCAAGTGGTTCCTGCCGTCTGCTGCCCAGCTCAAGTGGTTCCTGCCGTCTGCTGCCCAGCTCAAGTGGTTCCTGTCGTCTGCTGCCCAGCTTAATGACTCTGACATGCCAGCAGTACCCACTGTCCAGGTTGATGTACCCGATGCCCGGCCTGATGTGCCCTCCTCTGTTCAGTTGGAGGCCATGAACTTTGAACAGATGCACCTTGTTGGAGCGTCTGGAGGCTGCTCCTTTAGGGGGGGGTACTGTCATGAGAAGGTCTACCCATTGGTGGCGCTATCGGTCTCTTGGATCGCAGTACCAGTGTCCATCAGCAGGTGTCTTCCAACACCTAGGACCTGCAGTAAGAGGTCTTTCCTGCTGGTGGCACTGTTGCATCCTCGGGCCGTAGTACCGGCGTCAACCAGCGGGTGCACTCTGGCAGTGTGGAGCAAACAGCTCACACTGCGCTCAGCTGTGACATGAGGTCAATTACCACAGCCTTACAAATACCCGGCAAGCCCTCATAGGCTTGCCTTGGTATCTCTCTCTCTCCCTGCGTTCTGACCTTGCTGCCTGTTTGACCTTGAGCCTGCTATCTGCCTTGTCCTGATCTGATCCAATCCCTATCCTGAGGCCTTCCTAGTCCTGTCCCTTCTGTTCCTGGCTCCCTTGTATCCCTGCCCTGAACCCCATCCATCCATCCTCTCCTTGTCCTGTTCAGTTTCCCGTCCTTACCCTTCTGCTGACTTCCCTGTGTATGACCTTGGCTTGGCTTTGATTACAATTACGGTATCTCCATTTACCTATATATATTGTTGTTTGTAGTGGGTTGTTGTGTGGGTTTGCACTGTTTATATTCCTTTCACTTATCACTTGTTAATAAACACCATCATCATTTAATTTACATGTGTTTCTGGTCTCCTCTGTGCAGTCCACACAGTCTGGTCAATTAGATATCCTGACAGCATACCAAGGCCATCCCTGACCAGACGTGGCTGCACTGAGAAACTGTCCTGTTACGGTGGGCGCGCAAAATGGACTTTGATGAAATTGTCTATTATTCTCTGCTGGCGGCAGAGGATAATGAATATTGTTGTCAGACTCTTAAAGATTGGACCCGAGACCAACTGCTGGAAACGATACAAACTGCCCATTTACTTGTAGATCAAGGTCATGTGTTATTTGAGGATGTTCAGCCTTTGATCCAATTATGTACAAAGTCAGCCTTGTCATGCATTCCCGAAGGTAGTGACGATTTCTCCCCTCCTTTCAGTTGTGACCAGGTTGAATCCCTGGTATGGTTGTTAGAGGATGATCCGGCTTCCTTTGATGAACAATATTCCGCTTGTTCCCAGCAGGTGTTATCCGATTGCATTTATTCAGTACAATCTTTGGTTAGTCAGGCTGTATGTGAATCAGCGTTTGTTCAACCTTTGCTGCAGGCATGGTCAGACCTCCTGTCTTTAGCTAAGCCACACTATTCCAGCCCTGCCATTAATCATCTGCTTTCCAAAAGATCTATTTCCCCGTCACCTATGGCAACCTCAGCTACAACCCAGTTTAATCAGCTCCCTACCAAATACTACCACCCAGTCTCCAAGTGTCGCACCCATCCTGCCTTCAATTCACCTGTCTCTTCTCCTCCACCTGTAACAGTCCCACAAAACCCCTCTCTAGCTACAGTTCCTTGGTCTTCCTTCTGCCCAGCTACTTTCTTTTCTTACAGCCCTGCACCTACATACAAAACTGCACGGGCTAAACCAAAGAAGAAGCAAAAATTCTTCCCGACCCACACCATCTTGCCAGTAACCCAACCTGTTCCAGCTTTGCAGTCTGACGTTCCAGCTCGCCAGTCTGATGTTCCAGCTCGCCAGTCTGATGTTCCAGCCTTCCAGTCTGATGTTCCAGCCTTCCAGTCTGATGTTTCAGCCTTCCAGTCTGATGTTCCAGCCTTCCAGTCTGATGTTCCAGCTTTCCAGTCTGATGTTCCAGCTTTCCAGTCTGATGTTCCAGCTTTGCAGTCTGATGTTCCAGCTTTGCAGTCTGATGTTCCAGCTTTGCAGTCTGATGTTCAAGCTTTGCAGTCTGAAGTTCAAGCTTTGCAGTCTGAAGTTCCAGCTTTGCAGTCTGATGTTCCAGCCTTCCAGTCTGATGTTCCAGCCTTCCAGTCTGATGTTCCAGCCTTCCAGTCTGATGTTCCAGCCTCGCAGTCTGATGTTCCAGCTTTGCAGTCTGATGTTCCAGCTTTGCAGTCTGATGTTCCAGCTTTGCAGTCTGATGTTCCAGCTTTACAGTCTGATGTGCCTGCCTCCCAGTCTGTCGTCCCGATGCCTGCCTTCCAGCTCGATGTCCCTGCCTTCCAGCCGGATGTCTTGCAGCTTGCCTTCCAGCCCGATGTCTTGATGCCTACCTACCAGTCTGATGTGCCAGCTTCCCAGATTGATGTGCCAGCTTCCCAGATTGATGTGCCAGCTTCCCAGATTGATGTGCCAGCTTCCCAGATTGATGTGCCAGCTTCCCAGTTTGCTGTACCAGCTTCCCAGCCTGATGTCTTGCAGCTTGCCTTCCAGCCTGATGTCTTGATGCCTACCTACCAGTCTGATGTGCCAGCTTCCCAGTCTGATGTGCCAGCTTCCCAGATTGATGTGCCAGCTTCCCAGATTGATGTGCCAGCTTCCCAGATTGATGTGCCAGCTTCCCAGTTTGCTGTACCAGCTTCCCAGCCTGATGTCTTGCAGCTTGTCTTCCAGCCTGATGTCTTGATGCCTACCTACCAGTCTGATGTGTCAGCTTCCCAGTCTGATGTGCCAGCTTCCCAGTCTGATGTGCCAGCTTCCCAGTCTGATGTGCCAGCTTCCCAGATTGATGTGCCAGCTTCCCAGATTGATGTGCCAGCTTCCCAGATTGATGTGCCAGCTTCCCAGATTGATGTGCCAGCCTCCCAGATTGATGTGCCAGCCTCCCAGATTGATGTGCCAGCCTCCCAGATTGATGTGCCAGCCTCCCAGATTGATGTGCCAGCTTCCCAGTTTGCTGTACCAGCTTCCCAGCCTGATGCCTTGCAGCTTGTCTTCCAGCCTGATGTCTTGATGCCTACCTACCAGTCTGATGTGCCAGCTTCCCAGTCTGATGTGCCAGCTTCCCAGATTGATGTGCCAGCCTCCCAGATTGATGTGCCAGCCTCCCAGATTGATGTGCCAGCCTCCCAGATTGATGTGCCAGCCTCCCAGATTGATGTGCCAGCTTCCCAGATTGATGTGCCAGCTTCCCAGTTTGCTGTACCAGCTTCCCAGCCTGATGTCTTGCAGCTTGCCTTCCAGCCTGATGTCTTGATGCCTACCTACCAGTCTGATGTGCCAGCTTCCCAGTCTGATGTGCCAGCTTCCCAGATTGATGTGCCAGCTTCCCAGATTGATGTGCCAGCTTCCCAGATTGATGTGCCAGCTTCCCAGTTTGCTGTACCAGCTTCCCAGCCTGATGTCTTGCAGCTTGTCTTCCAGCCTGATGTCTTGATGCCTACCTACCAGTCTGATGTGTCAGCTTCCCAGTCTGATGTGCCAGCTTCCCAGTCTGATGTGCCAGCTTCCCAGTCTGATGTGCCAGCTTCCCAGATTGATGTGCCAGCTTCCCAGATTGATGTGCCAGCTTCCCAGATTGATGTGCCAGCCTCCCAGATTGATGTGCCAGCCTCCCAGATTGATGTGCCAGCCTCCCAGATTGATGTGCCAGCTTCCCAGATTGATGTGCCAGCTTCCCAGTTTGCTGTACCAGCTTCCCAGCCTGATGCCTTGCAGCTTGTCTTCCAGCCTGATGTCTTGATGCCTACCTACCAGTCTGATGTGCCAGCTTCCCAGTCTGATGTGCCAGCTTCCCAGTCGGATGTGCCAGCTTCCCAGATTGATGTGCCAGCTTCCCAGATTGATGTGCCAGCTTACCAGATTGATGTGCCAGCTTCCCAGATTGATGTGCCAGCTTCCCAGCCTGATGCCTTGCAGCTTGTCTTCCAGCCTGATGTCTTGATGCCTACCTACCAGTCTGATGTGCCAGCTTCCCAGTCTGATGTGCCAGCTTCCCAGATTGATGTGCCAGCTTCCCAGATTGATGTGCCAGCTTCCCAGATTGATGTGCCAGCTTCCCAGTTTGCTGTACCAGCTTCCCAGCCTGATGTCTTGCAGCTTGCCTTCCAGCCTGATGTCTCGAAGATTGCTTCCCAGTCTGATGTGCCAGCTTCTCAGTCTGATGTGCCAGCTTCCAAGTCGGATGTTCCAGCTTTCCAGTCTGATGTTCCAGCCCTCCAGCCTGATGTTCGGGTGTCTGCCCTCCAGCTCAAGTGGTTCCTGTCGTCTGCTGCCCAGCTCAAGTGTTTCCTGTCGTCTGCTGCCCAGCTCAAGTGTTTCCTGTCGTCTGCTGCCCAGCTCAAGTGTTTCCTGTCGTCTGCTGTCCAGCTCAAGTGTTTCCTGTCGTCTGCTGCCCAGCTCAAGTGTTTCCTGTCGTCTGCTGCCCAGCTCAAGTGTTTCCTGTCGTCTGCTGCCCAGCTCAAGTGTTTCCTGTCGTCTGCTGCCCAGCTCAAGTGGTTCCTGTCGTCTGCTGCCCAGCTCAAGTGGTTCCTGTCGTCTGCTGCCCAGCTCAAGTGGTTCCTGCCGTCTGCTGCCCAGCTCAAGTGGTTCCTGCCGTCTGCTGCCCAGCTCAAGTGGTTCCTGTCGTCTGCTGCCCAGCTCAAGTGGTTCCTGTCGTCTGCTGCCCAGCTTAATGACTCTGACATGCCAGCAGTACCCACTGTCCAGGTTGATGTACCCGATGCCCGGCCTGATGTGCCCTCCTCTGTTCAGTTGGAGGCCATGAACTTTGAACAGATGCACCTTGTTGGAGCGTCTGGAGGCTGCTCCTTTAGGGGGGGGTACTGTCATGAGAAGGTCTACCCATTGGTGGCGCTATCGGTCTCTTGGATCGCAGTACCAGTGTCCATCAGCAGGTGTCTTCCAACACCTAGGACCTGCAGTAAGAGGTCTTTCCTGCTGGTGGCACTGTTGCATCCTCGGGCCGTAGTACCGGCGTCAACCAGCGGGTGCACTCTGGCAGTGTGGAGCAAACAGCTCACACTGCGCTCAGCTGTGACATGAGGTCAATTACCACAGCCTTACAAATACCCGGCAAGCCCTTATAGGCTTGCCTTGGTATCTCTCTCTCTCCCTGCGTTCTGACCTTGCTGCCTGTTTGACCTTGAGCCTGCTATCTGCCTTGTCCTGATCTGATCCAATCCCTATCCTGAGGCCTTCCTAGTCCTGTCCCTTCTGTTCCTGGCTCCCTTGTATCCCTGCCCTGAACCCCATCCATCCATCCTCTCCTTGTCCTGTTCAGTTTCCCGTTCTTACCCTTCTGCTGACTTCCCTGTGTATGACCTTGGCTTGGCTTTGATTACGATTACGGTATCTCCATTTACCTATATATATTGTTGTTTGTAGTGGGTTGTTGTGTGGGTTTGCACTGTTTATATTCCTTTCACTTATCACTTGTTAATAAACACCATCATTTCATTTACATGTGTTTCTGGTCTCCTCTGTGCAGTCCACACAGTCTGGTCAATTAGATATCCTGACAGCTCTTGAGGAATGGAGGTATCTCCTGGAAGGTGCCATTCATCCCATCCTGATTTTTACGGACCACAAGAACTTAGAATATCTCCGTACGGCCAAACGTCTAAGACCCCGACAGGCTCGATGGGCACTATTTTTCTCTCGGTTTAATTCTCACTTAACCTATCTCCCAGGGTCGAAGAATGGAAAGGCGGACGCCTTATCCTGGATGTTTCCGGACACTCCTGAAGAAATTGCACCTAGTACAATTTTGTCTCCCCAAAACTTCCTACTGGTCCAACCCGACCTAAGATCCTCTATTGAGCAGGCCTCTAGCCAGTGTACTGAAGCGGAAGTCTCCTCCCTGAGAAGCCAAGAGGGACTCCTATGGCACCAGGATAAGATGTTCGTTCCCCAGCAAGCCAGATTACAAGTATTGAAGACCTTTCATGACCATCAGTTAGCTGGTCATTTTGGGGTTCGAAAAACAACTGAGCTAGTTCAGCGGTCCCTATGGTGGCCCACTTTGAAACTTGATTGTAAAACCTACGTCAGCTCCTGCATCATCTGCCAACGAAACAAAGGATCCAACGCCAGGTCTTGGGGCTTGTTAAGACCATTGCCAGTCCCAGAACAACCATGGAGGAAGATTTCCATGGACTTTATCGTGGATTTACCCCCCTCAGAAGAATTTACTACCATCTTGGTGGTAGTAGACCGCCTGTCCAAAATGGCGCATTTTTTACCTATGAAAGGTACTCCCTCTGCCTTAGATACAGCAAAAATTTTTATTAAAGAAATTGTTCGACTGCACGGATTACCAAATAACATCGTATCAGATAGAGGGGTACAATTTACTTCTAGGTTTTGGAGAGACCTCTGCAAATTACTTTCTATTGAAATGTGTTTGTCCACAGCTTACCACCCACAGAGTAACGGTCAGACCGAAAGGACCAACCAAACGCTGGAACAGTATCTGCGGTGCTTCTGTTCTTTTTCTCAAGACGACTGGATTCAACTATTACCTTGTGCAGAATTTGCTTATAATAACTCAATACATACTTCTACCAACCAATCACCCTTCTGGGCGAATTACGGCTTCCACCCCTCATTCCTACCCAACGTCATTCCGGAATCTTCAGTCCCGGCGGTTCAGGACAGAGTGGATTTCATCCATACGAATTAACAGACACTCCAGGATACCATAAAGAAGGCCCAAGAAGAATATAAGAAGTAATACGATAGGAAGAGAAGAGCGAGCCATACTGTCAGGTCCCACACTTACCAGACAGATGAGTCCACTTGGGCAGAGGGTAGGCTCCCTTACGTATCCAATTCGGGGCCCCTGGTAGAGTAGACAGGAGGCCCACGAGTGCGGAATGGTATGAGGGCCTGAAGTTAGCGTCCTGGAGCACAGTGGTCTGGCAAGCAACCGGTAGAGCTTCAGGCTTGATAGAGCAGATGCTGAGCAGGAGTTAATCAGGCTTGGTCACACACAGGCAAAGGTTGGCAACGGGCTGGCGGCAACGGTACAAGGGAGAAGGCAGAAACGAGGTCAAACAAGCCGGGGTCGGGTTCAGGCAGCAGTCAAGGAAGGTCCAAAGGCAAGCCGGGTCACAACGGGTAAACACTACGGAGATACAGGAACACAGGATGATCACGGAACAAGACACAGAGCTGTTTGATCAGGCAGCACCGAGTCAGTGTAGAGGCAGGCTTCAAATAAGCTGATTGGCGCCAAAACACCGCGTTCGCGCACGCGCCGATTCGCCAAAGCGCGCCACGCCCCCGCACGCGCCCGAGCGCGCCCCCGACACCAGCGTGCACGCCCACACTACCGGGCATGTCAAAGGCAGCGCACACAGGCGGACGCGCGCCAGCGCGAACGCCACCCCGCACGCCACGGCCGGTCAGCCCAGACACGCCGGCGCCCCCAGGGACACGCGCCCCAGCACGCACAGGGACACGAGCACCAACGCGCCCCGGCGCGCCCCTTCGCCCAACCAAGTAACCTCTCTGACAGTGCCCCCTCCTCAAGGGCAGACTCCGGATGCCCAGCTGGGCCATCTTTGAGGCATGAGAGGTTTTAAAGGATTGCAGGAGTTCTCTGGCATGTAAATTGCTTTCCGGCTCCCATGAATTATCATCGGGTCCATAGCCCTTCCATTTTACCAGATATTGCACCTGATTGCGCCTTCTTCTGCAATCCAGAATTGCCTCCACTTCGAACTCCTCCTCGCCATCAACCATAATAGGTTTGGGTGGACCAATGCTGTGACCAGAAAAGAAGTTGGGGGTGACCGGCTTCAGGAGGGACACGTGGAATACTGGATGTATCCTCAGGGAGTTAGGAAGGTCAAGTTCGTATGCCACATTGTTGATTTTCCTTTTGATCAAGAAAGGACCCAGGTATTTGGGGCCCAATTTCCTGGATGGGCAGGCCAACTTGAGGTTAGCGGTAGACAGCCAGACAGAATTGCCGGGTTCTAGAACAAGTTCCCCCCGTCTCTTCCTGTCAAAGATCTTCTTGTAATCTTCCTGAGCCTTGGTCATGGTTTCCTGCAGCAATTTGTTGTTGTTAGAGAAAAAATCCAAAGTTTTGGACACTGCAGGAACAGGGCACTCGGGGAATGATCCAGGCAAGAAGGATGGATGGAAACCATAATTGGCATAAAATGGAGACTGGTTAGTAGCTGAATGTAGAGAGTTATTATAGGAGAATTCTGCGATGGGAAGCAGGGAGGCCCAATCATCCTGGGAAAATGCAGAAAAACAGCGGATGTATTGCTCCAAGGTTTGGTTCGTCCTCTCGGTTTGTCCGTTTGACTGAGGGTGGTAGGCTGAAGAGAATGACAACTCGATTTCGAGAGCGCCACAAAGGGCCCTCCATAATCTGGAGGTGAACTGGACGCCCCTGTCTGAAACTATATTGGTCGGGACTCCATGCAGTCTGACGATCTCCTTAATGAAGATGGAAGCGGTCTCCATGGCTGAAGGGGTGCCCTTCATGGGAAGAAAATGGGCCATTTTAGACAGCCTGTCTACCACAACAAAAATGGACGAAAAACCTTCTGATGGTGGGAGTTCAACAATAAAGTCCATTGAAATCATGGCCCATGGTCTCTCTGGGACTGGCAATGGTCTCAACAGGCCCCATGCTCTTGTCCGGCTAGTCTTGTTTCTGGCACACGTGTTACAGGACTCCACATATTCCTTGTAATCCTTAGTAAGACGAGGCCACCAAAAGGTGCATTGGACAAGGTCAGTTGTTTTCCGTGTGCCGAAGTGGCCAGCAAGTTTGTGATCATGACACAAGCTTAACACCCGTACCTTTAGCTCCTCAGGGACCACAATCTTATTCTTGAACCAGAACAGTCCATCCTTGGCCAGGGCCGGACTGGCGTACCGGGATACCGGGATATTTCCCGGTAGGCTGGCTGCATTTAGTACCGCTGAGGCCGCTTTTGCCTCAGAGTTTGGCTGGCTGTCTGTGTCAGCTATATGCATAGTGCAGCGGCGACCGCCGCACTATGCATTGCAATGCCTGTGTCTCCTCCTCCGATCCGGCGCCGCCAGCATTTGGTTAGCAGCGGCCGGTGGCTGTGCATAGTGTCACTGGCCCCTCATTACCCAGCTGAGTGCAGCCTTTTCACCAAGCGGCCCGGGGGAAGATTGCCACCCTGCCCCCTGGCCCAGCCCGCTGTGTTTGCAGGTACGAATATTGCCTGCTGGAACTCAGAGCTAACACAGGTCCTGGCCGCCGCTCACCTCCCGCTGTGCGGCCGTGCCTGTGTCAGCTTCGAGGTAGATGGCTCATGGCTGCAGTGCTGAGCTATGTCTCGTCTCACACATAGCTCAGCCTCAGAGCACACCGGCGCTGACATCCCCTTCTCTCTCTACACACACGCGAGGAGAGATAAAGCTCATCTGCTCCGCCTCCTTCTGGGTCTGCTCCGCCCACACTCCCCGGGCATGTGTGGGCACTGGGCAGGAAGTTTGAACCCAGAAAAGCGGCAGGCAGACTGTGCCTCAGCCTCCATCCTGGTAAGCTCACCCTCTCTCCTGCCTACTATTGTACAAAAAGAGGTGCTCTGTGGACCTTGTTAAAGGGGAGGGGGGGGGCAGGCTTTGGTGAGCAGAGACCCCCTTTACACCAGAATCCACAGCATGCCCCCTTAAATCAAGTTTCCCAGAACTCCCCTTTACATTAGATTCCACAAAGCTCCCCTGTGTGGACTCTAATGTAAGGGGGGCTCTGTGCAGACTCTGATGTAAGGGGTGGCCTCTGTGCAGACTGATGTAAGAGGGGGCTCTGTGCGGACTCTGATGTAAAGGGGGGCTCTGTACGGACTCTGATGTAAGGGGGCTCTGTACGGACTCTGATATAAGGGGGCTCTGTGTGGACTCTGATGTAAGGGGGGCTCTGTGCGGACTCTAATGTAAAGGGGGCTCCTGTGCGGACTCTGACGTAAGGGGGGCTCTGAGCAGACTCTGATGTAAGGGGGGGCCTCTGTGCAGACTGATGTAAGGGGGGGCTCTGTGCAGACTCTAATGTAAGAGGGGGGCCTCTGTGCAGACTCTGATGTAAGGGGTGGCCTCTGTGCAGACTGATGTAAGAGGGGGCTCTGTGCGGACTCTGATGTAAAGGGGGGCTCTGTGCGGACTCTAATGTAAGGGGGGCACTGTGCAGACTCTGATGTAAAGGGGGGCTCTGTGCGGACTCTGATGTAAGGGGGGCTCTGTGTGGACTCTGATGTAAAGGGGGCTTCTGTGCGGACTCTATTGTAAGGGGGGGCTCTGTGTGGACTCTAATGTAAGGGGGGCTCTGTGCAGACTCTGATGTAAAGGGGGGCTCTGTGCGGACTCTGATGTAAGGGGGGCTCTGTGTGGACTCTGATGTAAGGGGGGCTCTGTGTGGACTCTGATGTAAAGGGGGCTTCTGTGCGGACTCTATTGTAAGGGGGGGCTCTGTGCGGACTCTAATGTAAGGGGGGCTCTGTGCAGACTCTGATGTAAAGGGGGGCTCTGTACGGACTCTGATGTAAGGGGGCTCTGTGCGGACTCTGATGTAAGGGGGGGCTCTGTGCGGACTCTATTGTAAGGGGGGCTCTGTGCGGACTCTAATGTAAAGGGGGCTTCTGTGCGGACTCTGATGTAAGGGGGGCCTCTGTGCAGACTGATGTAAGGGGGGGCTCTGTGCAGACTCTAATGTAAGGGGGGCTCTGTGCGGACTCTGATGTAAGGGGGGCTCTGTACGGACTCTGATGTAAGGGGGGCTCTGTACGGACTCTGATGTAAGGGGGCTTCTGTGCGGACTCTGATGTAAGGGGGGCTCTGTGCAGACTCTGATGTAAAGGGGGCTTCTGTGAGAACTCTGATGTAAGGGGGGCCTCTGTTTGGACTCTGATGTAAGGGGGGGCTCGGTACTGACTCTGATGTAAGGGGGGCTCTGTGCGGACTCTGATGTACGGGAGGGGGCTTCTGTGCGGACTCTGATGTAAGAGGGGGGGCCTCTATGCGGACTCTGATGTAAGAGGGGGGCCTCTGTGCGGACTCTGATATAAGAGGGGGGGCCTCTGGGCGGACTCTGATGTAAGAGGGGGGGCCTCTGTGCGGACTCTGATGTAAGAGGGGGGGCCTCTGTGCAGACTCTGATGTAAGAGGGGGGGCCTCTGTGTGTAGTCAGGAGTATTTAATGTACTGGGTGCAGGGTTCAGGAGTATGTAATGGACAGGATTCAGGAGTATGTAATTTTACAGGGTGCAGGGGTCAGGAGTGTGTAATGTACAGGGGTGAGAGTCATGGTACAAGAAGAGGGTCCCATGAGGACCAGAGTGAATGAAGGTGTTCACTGTACACTCTGTTAGAAAGAGGCCCCCTTCGGGTTCCATTATACTACTTTGTAGTCTCTAATGGGGCCTGGAGAAGGAAAAAAACTTGGGGTAGGGGGTTAATTAATCTACAATGACATTTGTTATATGCAGCATGGAGGGGGTTAATGTATTGCTATTGATCACTGATGCATTAGTGACCAGTGGCAGTTAATTAACCTCTTTGTGCTGCATTAGCAGCAGTGGTGTCAGTGTTAATTGCTGCAGCATAAAGGAGTTAATTAGCACTGACACTGGTCACAAGTGCATCAGTGACCAATAGCAATACATTAACCCCCTCCATGCTGCATATTCTAAATAGCATTGTAGATTAAAGTGGTTGTAAATGTTGTTGTTTTTTTATATAAATAACAAACTTGTTATACTTACCTGCTCTGACAAAGGGTTTTGCACAGAACAGCCCAGACTCTTCTTCTGGGGTCCCCCACCGGCACTCCAGGCCTCTTCTCTTCATCCCGCCTCCTGTCACCTTAAAATCATCACATAGGGGACTTTTTGTCCCCTATGTGATGAAAAAAATAACTTAAGGAAAAAAGGTACACCCAAGCACATAAACCCCCCTCCCCCCAATTTTACTACAATTTATTTATTTTTTTAAGTAATCATGAAATGAAACAAATAATTATGACGGTCAGAAAAGAAATGAATGTAGACGTTGCTGTGGTCAAGACTATATAGTTTACAGCACAGCTGCTTACAATGTGCGGTGGTCAGGAGTATGTAGGAGAGCACAATCATCAGAATTTGAAGTGTATCTATACTATAAACGTTTTATTTATTTTTTGGATAGAATAAGGAAAGATGAGTACCCCTGTCAGGTTCTACCGCGATCTAAGCCTGTATTCAAGAGATTACCCTTTCTGTTCTGGGACAACCTTTTATGAGACAGGAACTAAAGGAAAATCTGCAGCAGGGGAATGGACAACATAAAATACTGACGGAGGCTCTCATTGCTCTACATTAAAAAAAAAAATCAACATTTTTATTTCTGGTCGAGTTCTGAGCTATTTGTCATCACTTCCTATTCTAGGGACAATTTTTTTTTTACCTGACAGGAAGTGAAGAAATCTTTCTAATTGGGCCTTCAACTTCAATAAAACCTGAGAAGCGTTTCAATCCATTGCTATTTTACCCAAAACTAAAAAAAAGTTTTGGCTATAGATGGACGTGTCAAGTGGCAAAACCAGGTGGCTTAGGTGTGTCCAAACCAGGCAATGGGGTCCATAATATTGTTACATGCAGGCAAGGGATATTCATTTTTATCTTTTATCTTCAAGAACTGTTGTACCCATCGATTACAGCCACTGTGCCCATTAAACGCAGCCACTGTGCCATCAAGCCCAGCCACTGTACCCATAAATTGCCACCACTGTGCCCAATAAACGCAGCCACTGTGCCCATAAATTCCCGCTACTGTGCCCATTAAACACAGCCACTGTGCCATCAAGCGCAGCCACTGTACCCATAAATTGCCACCACTGTGTCCATTAAACGCAGCCACTGTGCCCATAAATTCCCACTACTGTGCCCATCAAACACAGCCACTGTACCCATAAATTGCCACCACTGTGCCCATTAAACGCAGCCACTGTGCCCATAAATTCCTGCCACTGTGCCCATCAAACACAGCCACTGTACCCATAAATTGCCACCACTCTGCCCATTAAACGCAGCCACTGTGCCCATAAATTCCCGCCACTGTGCCCATCAAACACAGCCACTGTGCCATCAAACGCAGCCACTGTACCCATCAATTGCAGCCACTGTGCCCATTAAACACAACCACTGTGCCATCAAGCGCCACCACTGTGCCCATCAAGCGCCACCACTGTGCCCATTAAACGCAGCCACTGTGCCCATCAAACGCAGCCACTGTAACCATCAATTGCCGCCAGTTTGCCCCATCAATTGCCACCAGTTTGCCTATCAAATCCTGCCAGTGTCCCCCCCGCTCGGCACTTACCTGTCTCAGGTCAGCGCGTTGCTCCACGCACCCTCCGATAGGCATCCAATCACAGCGCCTGTCGCTTCAGCCAATCAGGTGACAGGTAACCAGACCCAGTGCATCTGATTGGCTGATAGGCGGGTCAGTGTTAGGGAAGCGATTTATTTGATTTCCTAACACACCACTGTGTAAGCAGCGAACACACAGCAGTGTATATATATATATATATATATATATATATATATATATATAAAGCCCTATGTGCTTTTATATGTGTCTTATCTATATATAATGCACTCTTTAAATGTGCTTTAAAATGCATGGTTTTCCACTTTATGAACAAGAAAATAATGACGTTATGCTGTTGGGCTGGTATAATGATGCTATGGGGCTGGTATGACATTTTTTCCAGGGCTGGTTTTCATACCCAGTCCGGCCCTGTCCTTGGCACAGGCTTCAACAGGTGGAGACATTCCCATAGAGGCACGTCTGATTTGAGAAATTAGATCCTCCTGGAGGATTAGAAAATTTCCAGAGGGGAGGATGGTGTCTGGGGACACGGTTCTTTCAGAATCGAGAAACATTCGGGAAAGGGCATCAGATTTAACATTCTTGGATCCGGGTCTGTAAGTAATATGGAAAATAAATCGGGAAAAAAAAAGTGCCCATCTGGCCTGCCGGGGTTTCAATCTCTTGGCTGTTCTTAGGTATTCTAAATTCTTATGGTCCGTGTAGACCAAAATGGGGTGTGCTGCACCTTCCAGGAGATAACGCCATTCCTCCAGAGCTGCTTTAATGGCTAAAAGTTTCCGATCACAAACGTCATAGTTTTTCTCGGAAGGAGAGAGTTTACGTGAGAAGAATCCCACAGGGTACAGGAGTGCTTTGGCACCCTGTCTCTGTGAAAGTACAGCTCCAACTGCAACCTTGGAAGCATCCACCTCTAAGACAAAAGGCAAGGCAGGGTTGGGATGCTTAAGAATAGTGGCTGATGTGAACAGCGCCTTGAGTCTTTCAAAGGCCTCTTGTGCCTCAGGGGTCCAGCAGAACTGGCATCCTTGTTTAGTAAGCTCTGTAATGGGAGTTATGATTGAAGAAAATCCCTTAATAAATTTCCTATAGAAATTGGCAAAGCCAATAAAACGTTGTACTCCTTTCTTGTCAGTCGGTGCAGGCCAATCCAGAAGAGCGGATACTTTCTGTGGATCCATTTTAATGCCGTCAGGGGAAATGATCAGGCCCAGGAACTGGATAGATTGGAGCTCAAATTCACATTTTTCAAGTTTGGCGTACAGCCCATGTTGTCTGAGCCGGGGGAGAGTACATTTCGTACGTGTTTGCGGTGCTCCATCAGGGAGGCAGAGAAAACCAGGATATCGTCCAGGTAAATGATGACATATAAGTCCAGTAAGTCATGAAAGACATCGTTGACAAAATGCTGGAATGTTGCCGGTGCGTTGCACAGACCAAAAGGCATGACGAGATACTCGTAATGTCCGAATCGAGTACGAAAGGCCGTCTTTCACTCGTCTCCTTCTCTTATGCGGATCAATTATAGGCTCCACGGAGGTCTAGCTTAGTAAAAACGGTAGCAGATCCTAATCTCTGAAATAGTTCAGGAACCAGGGGTAGCGGGTATCTGTTCTTAATAGTGATTTTATTGAGCTCCCGATAGTCAATGCAGGGACGTAAGGAGTGATCTTTCTTTTCCACGAAAAAGATGCCTGCCCCAGCTGGAGACGTGGAAGGACGAATGAACCCTTTCTTCAGGTTTTCATCTATATAGGTTTTCAAGGTGCCCAGCTCCTGCTCAGTTAGAGGGAAGATCCTCCCAAAAGGGACTTCGGTACCTGGTAAAAGTTCTATTGGGCAATCATAGGGTCTATGTACTGGAAGGGTTTCTGCCCGTTTTTACTGAACACATCCAGTAAATCCCGGTAAGGTTCGGGAAGATCTTGGTAGGACTTGGTTTCTGAGTCTATGCACAGGCATTGGGAGGAAGTTAATGGGGTCCCCCGTAAGCAGTGTTGTCTGCAATATTCAGAAGAAAACTGGATCTTGCCCGTAGACCAGTTGATACTAGGATTGTGAGCCTGTAGCCAAGGTATTCCTAGGATGACTGTGAAGAGAGGCGAGGAGATGACATTTAGACGTTTCTTGGGTGACGGGTCCGGAGCAGAGGGTGGAGCCGTCCGCTAGAAAAACTGCCAGTCCTTGGGCTTTAGTTTGAGTGGGAATATGATGGGTTTCGACGAAGGTCCGGTCAATGAATCCACTACATGCTCCCGAATCAATGATGACCGGTACTGGGATGCTCCTTCCAGGTAAATGTAATACAATGGAAAATGTTAAATGATTACCGGCACTAGGTAGGACAGGTGCACACAACGAGGAAGACGGCAGACACTTACGTCTTTTATTGGGGCATGCTCTTGCAAAGTGACCAGGCTCCCCACAGTACAAGCACAGGTTGAGTGTGCGTCTGCGTGTCTTCTCCTCAGGAGTCAGAGAGGGACGGAGTAGTCCCAACTGCATGGGCTCAGGGACCTCCGGGACTGGAGTAGATGAGACAAGCGGAGCTTGGTTCGGGGTACTAGGGGCCCTAGGCAACATCAAGGTGAGGCGTGGGTGACCAACAGATCTCTCAGAGCGTCTCTCCCTTAGGCGGTGGTCAATTTGGATGGACAGATTGATTAGCTCCTCTAGTGTCTGAGGTACCCCCACTCGTGTTAGTTCATCCTTTAGGGGATCCGACAACCCCAGCCGATATTGGTGACGCAAGGCTGCGTCATTCCACTCCGTATCCGAGCTCCAACGCCTTAACTCCAGGGCGTAATCTTCAGCAGCTCTGCGGCCTTGTTGAAGGGAATGCAAGGCGGCTGCCGTGGCTGTTAGCTGGGGGTCCTCATACAGCTGAGACATGGCTAGGAAAAAGTCACTTAGGGAGTCAAGGGATTGAGCCTTTTGCTCCAATAGATGGTGGGCCCAGGTTTGAGGCTCGCCGGTCAACAAGGATATGACGAACCCCACTTTAGTAGCCTCCAGGGAGAACGTACGGGGTTGTAAAGCAAAGTATAGTTCGCATGCGTTACGGAACGCCCGGAACTTACTGCGTTCTCCGGAAAACTTTTCGGGTGTAGGTACCCTGGGCTCTGGTGGAAGCATCACTACAGAAGGCGCTGAGGCAGGGTTGGCAGATACTGCTCCTGGAGGAGAGGCTGAGAGGGCCTGGACCTGCCCTTCCAATCTGGTATAGCCTTCCTGTAGGCTTTTAACGGCTTGAGTAAGGCCCGCTAGGTGCCTGCACAGTTCATCCATGGGAGAGGCCCCCTGCCCGGACTCAGTCATGGCTGCCTGATACTGTCAGGTCCCACACTTACCAGACAGATGAGTCCACTTGGGCAGAGGGTAGGCTCCCTTACGTATCCGATTCGGGGCCCCTGGTAGAGTAGACAGGAGGCCCGCGAGTGCGGAATGGTATGAGGGCCTGAAGTTAGCGTCCTGGAGCACAGTGGTCTGGCAAGCAACCGGTAGAGCTTCAGGCTTGATAGAGCAGATGCTGAGCAGGAGTTAATCAGGCTTAGTCACACACAGGCAGAGGTCGGCAACGGGCTGGCGGCAACGGTACAAGGGAGAAGGCAGAAACGAGGTCAAACAAGCCGGGGTCGGGTTCAGGCAGCAGTCAAGGAAGGTCCAAAGGCAAGCCGGGTCACAACGGGTAAACACTACGGAGATACAGGAACACAGGATGATCACGGAACAAGACACAGAGCTGTTTGATCAGGCCGCACCGAGTCAGTGTAGAGGCAGGCTTCAAATAGGCTGATTGGCGCCAAAACGCCGCGCTCGTGCACGCGCCGATTCGCCAAAGCGCGCCGCGCCCCCGACACCAGCATGCACGCCCACACTACCGGGCATTTCAAAAGGCAGCGCCCACAGGCCGACGCACGCTAGCGCGAACGCGCGTACGCACGAACGCCCGGACGCCACCCCGCACGCCACGGCCGGTCAGCCCAGACACGCCGGCGCCCCCAGGGACACGCGCCCCAGCACGCACAGGGACACGAGCACCAACGCGCCCCGGCGCGCACCGGCGCCCAACCAGGTAACCTCTCTGACACATACCTTTAAGATAGGGGACAAGGTCTGGCTCTCATCTATAAATCTCAAGCTACCATGCCCGTCCCGGAAATTGGGACCTAAGTTCCTGGGTCCTTTCGAGATCAAACGCGAAATCAACCCTGTAGCCTTTGAACTCACTTTACCCGAATCTTTCAAGATGCATCCTGTTTTTCATGTGTCACTTCTTAAACATGTTGTTTCTAGTCCTTTTCCAGGGAGAGAAGACGTGCCCCCACCTCCGGTCCAGGTTGGAGATGAAACAGAATTTGAAGTTGAATCTATCCTTGACTGTCGGCGGAGAGGTAGGACAATTCAATTTCTAGTCAAGTGGAAGGGGTATTCTGCAGAGGAGAACTCTTGGGAGCCCGCAAGTTATGAACACGCTCCTAGACTAATACAGAGATTTCGCAGAAGGGACCCCGAAAAATGGGCACGTTTGGGCATCCGGAGGCTGCCCCTTGGGGGGGGCACTGTCAGGGAAATAGGCTAGCAAACCAGCACAGGCAAGGTCGCGCTAACGCACATTAACGCACACGGGTGTGCAATGTTTCTACTAGGCGGACGCCTGGCGCCACATTCGGACGAATGCGCGTGCGTAGCAACGTCGCGATGTTACGATCGCACGAACGGAACGGTGTGCGTACGACGTGATACTACGCCTTGTCTATTTAAACGTCCCACTGACAGTGCCACATTGCTGGATTATCGTCAGCTCTTCCTGTGTTCCTGTGATTGTGATTCCTGTTGTCCTGACTTCCTGTGTACCGACCCGGCTTGTTATCGACTCCTCTGGACCTCCTGGCTTATCCACTGGCTTGCTTCTGACTTTCCTGCCTGCCTCCTGCATCTGACCCCGGCTTGGCTAACGGACTCCGCATTCCTCTGTCTCCTGTACCTGGACTTGTTGCTTTGATTCTCGGACTGCTTGCTGTGTTTGACCCCCTGGCCTGACTTCGGATTTTCCTATTGGACTTCCATTGGTCCCCTCCTTGAACCCTCAGCACGCTGCCTCTACGGACTTTCTCTATCAAGCCAACAACACCGGCTCCTACTTCCAGGCAACCCGTGCTTCTGTGAGCACCACATCCCTGTACCATATTCAGGGTTGTGCTGCACTCGGCCGCAAGGGGAGCCCTCTCAGCAACTCGGTCTCCTACCAAGGTCCTGACACCTGAGGCGTCTCAAGGCGGACCTCCATACCCTACACCTAGTTGACCCGTGGGGGTTGCTTCACAACCAAGACAGAGACTATACATTCTACTCTCAGGTGGATCACACCTACTCGCGGTTAGACTATCTGCTATTGTCACATAAAGATCTTAACAAAGTGGTTTCTACGTCCATAGATGTCATATCTTTCTCCGATCAGTCCACCTGACCCTCCAGTTGGGGCCAATGACTCGGTCTCCCCCATCCTGGCGACTGAATGAAGCACTGCTTCAATCGGAGGAAACCCGTTCAGAGATACTGAACGCACTGCGGGAGTACTTTTCTGTCAATGAGGGGTCAGTTCCCAACCCCCTTGTGGTCTGGGAAGCCCACAAGACGGTTGTGAGAGGTGCACTGATCAAAATAGGAGCCCGTCTCAAGCGGGATAGACTGAAACGCACGGAGGAACTCCTAGCATTAATTCGCAATCTGGAGAATATACATAAGGCTAGTCTTGCCCGCGCAACCTTCCGGGATCTACAGAAGGCCCGTGAGGAACTTTGTACACTTTTATTTCATAAGACCAAACAGGAACTAGCATGGGCACGTCGTACTATGTTTGAGTTCTCAAACAAACCCGGGTCACTTCTGGCCAGAGCCCTGCAGGGCCCTCGCACGAAAACATATATTTCTCACATACAGTCATCTTTTGGACAGAAGCTAAATACCTCTTCGAACATGGCGGAGGAGTTCCGCTCCTTCTATTCAGGCCTCTATAATTTAGATAAATCGCAATCTTTGGACTCCCCTTTGGAGGGCAGGCATACCCCCCAATCTTACGTAGCTGCCTCAGGCATGCCATCACTACCAGATGATGTAAGGGAGGAGCTGGAGGAACCCTTGACTGTTGAAGAACTGGGGGTGGCACTGGCCTCTTCGAAACCAAAAAAGGCCCCTGGCCCTGACGGTCTAACCCCAGTGTACTACAAAACTTTTTTTGAATACTGTCAAAACCTTTGGTTTCTGCTCTTAACTCCCTTATGGAGGGGAACTTATTCCCAATAGACACCCTAAGGGCCTATATCTCCCTCATTCCGAAGGAGTGTAAAGATCCACTACTTTGTGGGAGCTATCGCCCAATTGCACTTCTGAATTCGGACCTTAAACTTTTTGCCAAGATCCTAGCCAATAGACTGCTCCCCCACGTACCGAGTCTGATTCACAGAGACCAGGCAGGCTTTGTGCCGCTACGAGAACCAAGAGACAACACCATCCGAGTTATTAATCTGATACATGTGGCGAAGACTACCAAACAAGCTCTTCTCCTGCTGTCAACCGACGCGGAGAAGGCCTTTGATCGTGTCGACTGGTTGTTTATCCAGGCAACTTTGGAGCACATAGGCCTTCGTTTATCCATGTTACAGTGGATACTTTCCGTGTATGCTCACCCCACTGCATCGGTTAAGGAAAACGAGACGAGATCGGACTTTTTTGACATCTAAATGGCACACGTCAGGGATGCCCCCTTTCCCCCCTGATCTTTATCTTGTCCCTAGAACCCCTCTTGTGCACAATAAGGGTGAACTCAGACATTGTAAGATACCCGAAACCCTCGGGATCGCATAAGGTGGCCGCTTTTGCGGACGACCTTATCTTCTTTTTAACAGAACCACTTACTTCTCTCCCCAACCTGCTACGATCCCTTCAAGAATATGGCACTCTCTCCTTGTTCCAGATCAATCTGACCAAATCCTCCATCCTTAACATAACAGTAGAAAAAGGAATTGCCCAACGTTTACGCTCGTCCTTTCCACTGAGATGGGCAACCAAGCTTATACGATATCTAAGAGTTGACATCACATCAGATCCTGCTGAATTGTATTCGGCTAATTTTGCCCCACTACTCTTACGTCTCAAAACCGATCTCTTACACTGGCACTCCCTGACGCTGACGTGGTTCGGCAGATGTAGTGCCCTTAAGATGACTTTACTGCCAAGGGTGTTATACCTGCTACAGGCGCTTCCCATCCGATTACCTCCAGCGTTTTTCAAACAAATTGACTCCATGTTCCGGGCCTTTGTCTGGTCCCACCGCAAACCACGAGTTAGACTCCAACTTCTTTACCTGGCGAAAAGTAGGGGTGGGGTTGGCCTGCCGGACATTAAGGCTTATTACAGAGCAGTCCACCTAACTAGGTTGGTGGACTGGCACTGTCATGCAGAGGCGAAGCATTGGGTCGCTATGGAGGAAGAAGACTCCGGGGGCTCGGCCAAGAGTTGGCCTTGGATTACTGCGCCACTGCCTAAGGACCTTACAGAGCACCCCACCCTGGGCAACACCCTGACAGTGGTCAGAGATGATTTTTGGCACTCATCGGTGTCCCCGCTGCCGTCCCCCATGGTTCCGATTCTAGGTAATCCGGAATTCCCACCTGGAGTTCAGAGCCCACAATTTAAGCGACTGGCAATGGGCACCAAACTTCGTTTACACGATTTCCTGGGGCCCAATGGTCAACTTTCCTTAGAAGCCGGGACATTGGTGACGGACCCCCCCCCCCCTAGATTTTTGGAGCGGCTTACAGCTGCGAAATTTTTTACGCAGCTGTCTGAGGAAACCAGGCATTACCCGCAAATTAACTGAACTGGAGCTCATTTGCCATCGTGGGGAGCCGATACGACACTGTCTCTCACTGTTATATTCATCCCTAACCCAACCAGAGGAAGGGTACATACCCCTGTTTCTCACTAAATGGGAGGCGGAATTTGGAATCCAATTCACTGATGTGCAGAGACAAAAAATTCTCTACTTTGCTCAGAAATCCTCAATTGCCACTAGGGTTCAGGAAACCTGTTACAAAATTATGACACGTTGGTACAGGGTCCCTGCCATTCTACATCGCTTCTTCCCTCAGGTACCCAGCCTTTGCTTGAGGAGGGGACGATGTTACACATCTTCTGGTCATGCTCCAAGCTTGCCCCATTTTGGCTCAGGGTTGCCCGCACAATCGGACACCTCACCGGTGTTTCCTTGGAGGGGAATCTTGCAGCCTGTCTGCTCCATCCATCAGAACGACCCATTAAGAAATACAAGACCTCTCTCACCATCCAACTTCTGAATGCCGCAAAGGCTTGTATTCCCCTGTGTTGGAGATCGGAGAGAGACCACCGGCGAAGTCCTTGTGGTTTGCTAAAGTAAACAAATTAAGGGATATGAAGGATCTTACTGCTACCCTACACAATAGAGAGGAGACCTTTCTAGAGACCTGGAGACCCTGGCAGCATTTTATTTACACAGAAGCCTATCTCCAGGAAATGGCACAATCTAGCTAACTTGATGGGCTAGCATCATACCTCAGGCAGAGGACAACACATCTTACCATATCATATCTCATATTTTCTTTACCCTTTCTCTCTATTACCTCAACCCTTCAGCTTCTACCCCCCTTTCTGTCCCCTCCCCTTTCCTTGCCCTCCCTCCCCCTTTTATCCCGGTTATATTCCTCTTCTACCCCTGGGGACACCAGTCTTAGTATAACGCATCTCCATTCATGGGTTTCTTTTTGTCCAGATACAAAGAAAATCTTAAAATCCACTACCTTTTCATCGGTCCTATGTCTGGACTTTATAGATTTTTAGATCCCCACCTTTACCAATCACATGGAAAAATATGTTCTATCACTGAGTATCACAATCAAACATTTAAGGAAGTCAGCATTAAGTCAAACAATTAAGATCCCAGAGCACTTCCAAGGTCTCATACACTGGCAGTATTGTTATACCGGGGTACCATCCCCACAAACCTTGATTATGGTGCTAATTTAAGTAACTAGATTTATTGACCTTGTTGTTTTTGATACTACTGTTTGCAATCTTCTATCTGTATTCCTCATGCTTGACTCTGACACTGTTTTATAACTGAATATGTAACTGGTTTTACCTATTCAGTGTGAAAATAAAGGAACTGTAATAGAGGGGCTGACAGTGACCATATATACAATTTTATTTTTACTAATAGCGGTGGGGATGGGGGATGGAGACAGAGACACAGAACACAGAGCTGACAGGAAGGGAGGAGGGTGTTAGGGGGAGAGAGGCGAGCTGAGAGCAGAGCTAAGGATGATGAAGGGACGTACGCTGACTACGGTGGTCAGGGCTCAGCAGCCCTGATTTTCGTGGTCATTGCAGAGAGGGCGATACAGGAAGTGGCAGGATCAGGCAGGTTTTTTTTTACAGTTTAGAGAGGGGCAGATTACACAGCACAAGCACTGTGCAGTTTAGTCTGCTTTAAGGGACCAGGATCTCTATTTTTTTGGGTTAACAAACACTTTAAGTGTTAGTATTGTGTTTGTAGCGGTGCTCCCACTGGGGTTGCTACGTGTTACAGCATCCACACATTTCACCCTGCTGGTCAGACATCCATTTAGACACACTTCCTCAGACAAAGAACAGTCTCTTGCTTGTTTTTGTTGTTTTTATTAGGGGATTGAGCTTGGTTGGGGAAAAGGGACACGGGATGCCCATAGGATGAATAGTTCTTTATTGAATTCAAAGATGGTTGACTCGAAACTTGACAGTCTCCTCCTCAGCACATCTCCTCCAGCACACTACTTTGGAGCACTTGCTTCACTGTCCAAATTTAGCTTCCTGTCACACCATTAGCACATCACTAGGTCTCACTCTGAATAAGTCCTAGTGTTTTCCTTGATAGCCTTTTGCAGGCAGGGGTCTGTAGTACCACTCTTTTGTGGTAGCAACCGGTTTGATTGAGAAGAATAAATTTGATGATGGACTGCTGATCCCAGTCAGTCCAGATGCAAATCCTGCCAGCCATCCTGACTGCAGTGACTTGACACATAACACCCACAGTCTCTCCCTCTGGCTCTACATCCAACTCCTGGCATGTCTCTTCCAGAGCTTTCCACTGTGCTTTTCACTCACCGACCCCGGCATGGATCCCTCCTGAAATGACTTTCTCTGGACGTGCTCCCAACTGTCCTCATTCCTTGCTCCTGTTCCAGGACACCTCTCAATGACCGTGTAATGAGAGGCTCCCTCCCAGCTCTCGAGCTCCCGGCCTGAGGCACACCAACCCCCAAAAAGGGGGTTCCCTCAGACCACGACAGTCTAACACTCCATCATTCAGTTCATCCACCTGACAACTCCTTCCCCAGCAGGCTGACAATGGGTATATATATATGAGAACTGCCCCCTGCCAATCCTAGTTGGGGATTGGTCAGGGCTCCCACATACACCCCATGTCACTCCAACTCTCTGCCCTGCCTCTTTTCCAGAACCTTCTCCCTGGAAACGGAGGAGGCGACCTAGAGCTGAAACACATGTCAGTCACCTACTGCTATACTAAACCACTCCCCTGCCCCCAGATCAAAACAAACAGGCCTAGCTCACAGCATAGGCCTGCCTAAATTTACCTGCACTGGCAGCTTACACATAAACCTACACCTAGCACCTACCTACCTAAGGTAGAGGGTGCTACATGTTTTTGATGGGTAAATTTAGTTAGGCAATTTGAGTTAGACAAAAGCATAATTTGAGTGAGCTGTGATTGTTTAGTTTGGTCTAATCTGTGTGCTCTACTGCTGCCAGTCTGCTGGATAGCTCCCTCTGTATCCAGATAACTTGAGAAGTTTCTGGATAGTAGGTGTGGAGCTATGCAGATAGCAGCATAAATATTGATACAGCCCCAGCCTATCCCAGAGAGGCAGGCTCTGAAGGCATGCTAGAAGACTGTATTTATTCTGGGAGTACACAGAGCTATGGGTCTTGTCCCAGAGTGGAGGATTCCAGCCTGAGGGGGGCACGCTTTCCTCTCAGACACAGACTGCAGTGAGAAGGCTTCAGGTGGGTGGCCTGAGGATAGAATGCTGAGACCTGGGTGCCCGGAAGAAGCTGACTGAGGGGACTGCCTGCCATAGATCTGCCTGGTATCACTGGAGGGCATCGCTTGGAAGATTTTAAAGGGGGCTCAACTGTCCTTGTGAGTACAGACATTGAAAAGATCTTGGGGACCTTGTGCTTTAGCTACCCCTCTGGTGCCTAGTTATAGTCAGCTATGGTTCTATTAAAGGAGACACTGCCTGCTGTCCTGAAGAGCTCTGTTCAGACACTTTCTACTTAAAGAGACTTTGCTCTAATGGCTCTACTACTACTTAAAGTGATTGTAAAGTCTCGTTTTTTTTTTCTTTAAATAACAAACATGTTATACTTACCTCCTCTGTGCAGTTGGTCTTGCACAGAGCAGCCCGGATCCTCCTTTTCTCAGGTCCCTCTTTGCTGCTCCTCCTATTAAGGGCCCCCTCAAGCAGCAGCTTCCTATGGGGGTCCCCCAGCTGAGTCAGAGCTCCGTTAAACCATTCAGACACTGAGCCCCCACCCGGCCCCGCCCCCTCTATCCCCTGATTGGCTGGCTGACTGACTTAGATTGACAGCCACAGGAGCCAATGGCGCCACAGCTGTGTCTCAGCCAATCAGGAAGGGTGTCCAGGACGGCTTAGACACTCGTGGACATCGATGGAGAGAGATGGGACTCAGGTAAGTAATTAGGAACTGCTGGGGCAGCTGCTACACACAGAGGGTTTTTTATCTTAATGCATAGAATGCATTAACATAAAAAAAACCTTCTGCCTTTACAACTCCTTTAAGCTGAAGTCTACTGTTTGTTACACGCCTAGACTTCATCATAGCTTGTCCTGAAAGGAAGTCCAACTGATTGTTAAATCTCTATATGAGGGACAATGGCCTTATGAGTGAGCATCCCCACTTAGTAGAGTTTTGCTTAGACATAACACTTTTACTACTTCAGAATAGTGGGAAAATGCCCGGGTGGGCTGTATGATTCCTGATTATGTAAGTTGTTATGCCTCTTCCTTAATACCATATACAGAGTGTCATATCCACTCCGTGTAGTTGGTGATGACAATTGGCTTACCTACTGGGGATCAGGGGCGGACTGACAACACTCAAGCCCCCCAGACCAAGAAAAGCAAGGGCCCCCTGTCAGGCCCCACCCATGACCCGCCCCTGGCCTCGCCCCCACATTTTGCACAAACTACAACAGAGAGTCTGTTAGAAAGCATCTCCTCCAGGCCCCATTAGAGACTACAAAGGAGTTTAATGAGACCTGGAGGGGTCCTCTTTCTAACAGAGTGTACAGTGAACACTTTCATTCACTCTGGTCCTCATGGGTTCCACTCCTTGTGCCATGATGACTCTCACCCCTGTATTTTTCACACTTCTGACCCCTGCACCCTGTAAATGACATACTCCTGACCCCTGAACCCTATCTATTACAAACTCCTGACTCCTGCCCCTGTACATTACATACTCCTGACCCCTGCACCCTGTACATTACATACTCCTGACCCCTGTACCCTGTACATTACCCACTCCTGACCCCTACACCCTGTACATTACACATTCCTGACCCCTGGACCTGTACATTACACACTCCTGACCCCTGAACCCTGTACATTACATACTCCTCACCCCTGCACCCTGTACATTACATGCTCCTCACCCCTGCACCCTTTAAATTACATACTCCTGACCCCTAAATCCTGTACGTTATATAATCCTCATCCCTGCACCCCATACATTACATAATCCTCATTCCTGCACCCTGTACATTACATACTCCTGCCCCCTACACCCTGTACATTACACACTCCTGACCCCTGAACCATGTACATTACATACTCCTGACCCCTGAACCTTGTACATTATATACTCCTCACCCCTGCACCCTGTACATTGCATACTCCTCACCTCTGCACCCTGTACACTACATACACCTCAACCCTGTACATTATATACTCCTCACCCCTGCACAGTACATACTCCTGACCCCTACACCCTGTACATTACATACTCCTGACCCCCGAACTGTGTACATTACACACTCATGACCCCTGCACCCTGTACATGACATACCGCTGACCCCTGCACCCTGTACATTACACACTCCTGATCCCTGAACATTACACACTCCTGACCCCTACACCCTGTATATTACACACTCCTGACCCCTGAACATTACACACTCCTGACCCCTGCACCCTGTACATTAGACACTCCTGACCCCTGCACCCTGTATATTACATACCCCCTTACATCAGATTCCGCACAGAGCCCCCCTTACATCAGATTCCGCACAGAGCCCCCCTAACATCAGAGTCCGCACAGAGCCCCCCTAACATCAGAGTCCGCACAGAGCCCCCCTTACATCAGAGACTGCACAGAGCCATCCTAACATCAGATTCCGCACAAAGCCCCCCCCCCCCCGTTAGAGTCTGCAGAATTTCCAATTACACTGTAAAGGGGAGTTCTGTGGACTCCAATGTAAAGGGGAACTCCGATTTAAGGCAGAATGCTGTGGTCTCTGGTGTAAAGGGGAACTCTTATGTAAGGGGGTTTCTGCTCACCAAAGCCCGGCTCCCACTGTCGGGTTGACGCAGTGCCTAGACTGATTTCTGTGATGTCAGCAGAGAGCGGACTTCCGTCTGCTGTCTGCTGAAAACGGGTCAGAGGAGTGCAAAATGAATTGCACTCCTGTGACCCATAGGAAAAGCCCAGCCAAACGAGCTTTAGCTAGACTTCTACTTTAACTCTGTTATACAACATTGACCATTTTTTAATCCTTATGCTTCTAGCATCAGTAAATAGTAAAGTTTATCATATTTACTTGTTTTGATGTCATACATCCCAAGAGTCTTCAGGAGGGAAAGAGGAGAAGAGAGGTTTTCTCATCTGTCCTTTCTCAAGATGGCAACGGCTAGAAATGCGAGGGGGTGTATTTCAAAGTGATTTCTCAGCATAACAAAGCATGGATGAGTGAGTTTGCTTTGAATACTAAAAATGAATTAAATAGCATTTTCAGCTTATGGTGCTCAGATGCTGTTTATTTCCGCTTTAACCACTTGCCGACCGCCTAACGCATATATACTGCGGCAGAATGGCACGGGCAGGCAAAATCACGTACCCGTACGTGATCTGCCTCCCGCGGGTGGGGGGTCCGATCGGACCCCCCCCCCGGTGCCATAGGCGGTCGGCTCTCGTTCGCAGGCGATGGGAGGTAGGGGGGAGGCCATCCATTGATGGCCACCCCCTCCCGATCGCTCCCGGCGAATGAAAACGCTTCCTTTCCCTCTGTAATGTAAACAGAGGGAAAGGAAGTGATGTCATCTCTCCTCGAGCCGGTCTCGTCCCGGCGCAGAGGAGAGAAGACATCCAAGTAAGTGCACCAACACTACACTTACAGTAGAACACGCAGGCACACTTGTCACCCCCCAGTCACCCCCCGATCACCCCCCGATCACCCCCCTGTACCCCCTGTCACTCTGACACCAATAGCAGTTTTTTTTTTTTTTGCATTGGTGTCAGTTTGTGTCAGTTACAAGTGTTAGGGCAGTTAGGTTAGCCCCCTTTAGGTCTAGGGTACCCCCCTTTAGGTCCAGGGTACCCCCCTAACCCCCCCTAATAAAAGTTAACCCCTTGATTACCCCCCGTCGCCAGTGTCGCTAAGCGATCGTTTTTCTGATCGCTGTATTAGTGACACAGGTGACGCTAGTTAGGGAGGTAAGTATATAGGTTCGCTGTCAGTGTTTTATAGCGACAGGGACCCCCATATACTACCTGCTAAAGGTTTTAACCCCCTGATTGCCCCCTAGTTAACCCTTTCACCAGCGATCACCGTATAAGTGTTACGGGTGACGCTGGTTAGATAGTTTGTTTTTTGTAGTTTATTATAGTTTATTATAGTTTATTATAGTTTTAGGGTACCCGCCGTTTATTACCTTATAAAGGTTTAACCCCCTAATTGCCCGGCGGTGATAGAAGTTAAGTTTTTAGGATCTGATAAGGTCTGCGTCGCCCCAGGCAGCGTCAGGTTAGCGCCAGTACCGCTAAAACCCACGCACGCAGCAAACACCTCCCTTAGTGCTATAGTATCTGAACGGATCGATATCTGATCTGATCAGATTTATACTCCCCAGCAGTTTAGGGTTCCCTGAAACACAGTGTTAGCGGGATCAGCCCAGATACCTGCTAGCACCTGCGTTTTGCCCCTCCGCCCAGCCCAGCCCACCCAAGTGCAGTATCGATCGATAACTGACACTTACAAAACACTAAGCACACATAACTGCAGCGTTCGCAGAGTCAGGCCTGATCCCTGCGATCGCTAACAGTTTTTTGGTAGCGTTTTGAATCAGTCGCTAACAGTCAGGAGCTTATTTGCCTGTGAGTCTCACTAGTGTACCCCTAAATTTAGAGGCCAAAATGGCAAATCGAAGGTACACTAGTGAAGAGGCCTACACGTTTCTGAGTATGACAGATAGTGAAGAGGAAGTCACTCATCTGTCAAGTTAAGGCTCAGAATACGAACCTGTAGAGGACAGCGGCTCCATGACAGATAGCTCTGACGACGGAGTTGTGGTCCCTGCTAGGGTCAGGCGTACCAGACCCCGAATTTCTTCTGTCCTTGAAGTGCAAGAACCGCAGGGCTCTCGTATGGAGCAGAGAAGTACTAGTGCCGCTACTCCTTCTGGTGAACTGGCAAGCACCAGCGGCCTAGTACACCCTGGTCGTACATCCAGCACTGCAGTATCACGTGGTGACGTGGCGAGTCCCATAAGTGCAGTTCAAGCTGGCGAGGTGGCAAGCACAAGTAGTGTCCCGCTGCCACCAAGAAGAAGACGAATACAGGCCCGTCGTGCCCATAGTGCCCTTCCTGCTGCATTCGCCAATCCGAATTGGGAACCCACCACTTCTGCAGCACCCGTACTTCCCCCTTTCACTGGCCAACCCGGAATTCAGGTGGAAACAGTTGACTTTACGCCACTGGATTTTTATTCGCTGTTTTTCACCGAAGATCTCTATAGATCTATTGTGGACCAAAGCAATTTGTACGCTGGTCAACACATCGCCACTATTCCCCAGTCCTCCCTTGCCAGAGATTGGAGACCAATTACGGTCTCCGAATTTAAGATCTTTCTGGGCCTTTCCCTCCTCATGGGCATAACCAAAAAGAGTGAGTTGCGGTCATATTGGTCCACTGACCCAATTCACCATATGCCCGTGTTCTCTGCCTCCATGACCAGGGCACGATACGTTTTTTTACAAAGAGACAAACAGTCAGCGCAAAAACCCTCAGATGAAACGAAGCTGCTGAACACTAAAGGCAAATATATAAATCCTTTCACGTGGTATAATACAAAAGATAGTGCAGCGCTGTATTATAAATCAGTATAAAATGTCCGTGAATGAACCATAAGTATCAACGGTGGTGCAGAGTGCTTCATGCAGATCCAAAGTGCTCTTAAATCAGTGCTCCCCCTCCTTTCAGTCAAACCGCTCACCTTGTTAAAGGGACCCCTGAACTAACAGGAAGGTCTGATAGGCGTTCACCACTCGAATGGTGGTCAGGGTAATGTCTTGGCTGGAAGGCAGGGACCTCTTCCTTAATAGGGATCACCACTTAATTTTTCGATATGCATGGAATGAACAAGAAAAATGCATAGTGCTCTCTGTATACTATTAAAAACAATTCCTTTATTAAAAAAACTGGTACTCACAAAATTAGCACTATGGCCAGTGCTAGGCTAAAAAGCGCATGACAATATTACAGATGACAGTCTAAGATGGCTGCAGGGGCGTCTAAACCAGGATGTAACCAGGGCACGATACGAGCAGATTTTGCGGTTCATGCACTTCAACGACAATGAACTCTGTCGTCCTCGTGGAGACCCTGCATACGATCGGCTCTACAAAATTCGGCCCCTCGTAAACCACTTCAACCAACGTTTTGCAGACTTGTTTACCCCCCATCAAGTTGTCTGCGTTGATGAGTCCCTGATTAAGTTTTCTGGCCGCTTGTCATTCAAACAGTACCTTCCCAGCAAGCGTGCCAGATACGGGGTCAAGATGTATAAGCTCTGTGACAGGGCCACAGGCTATACATGTAGATTTTTGGTTTACGAGGGCAAAGATAGTCACGTAGAGCCGATAAACTGCCCTGACTACAAAGGAAGCGCTGGCAAGATAGTGTGGGACTTGGTGTCACCCTTATTCGGAAAGGGGTACCACTTGTACGTGGACAATTATTATACGAGCGTGCCACTCTTTAGTCACTTGTTTGATCATCAGATTGGAGCATGTGGCACCGTGCGACCTAATCGCCGGGGCTTTCCCCAGCGGCTTGTAGAGTCCCGTCTTAGGCTGGGGGAGAGAGCCTGCTTGCAGTATAATAATTTGCTCGCTATGAAGTGGAGGGACAATAAGAATGTTTTCGTTCTTACCTCCCTTCATGCAGACACGACGACCCAAATTACTACGGCGACTGGTGTTGTGGAGAAACCCCTCTGTGTCCACGAATACAACCTTAATATGGGAGGGGTGGACCTCAACGACCAGTTGTTGGCGCCGTACCTAGTTGCCCGTAAGGCCAGACTCTGGTACAAAAAAGTGTCTGTTTATTTATTTCAATTGGCTTTGCTGAATGCTCATGTGCTATACAGAGCTTCAGGACGGACTGGATCCTTCCTTAAATTCCAGGAAGAGATCGTCAGAGCCCTTCTGTTTCCAGATGGTGCTCCACCTCACCTTCCCAATCCAAATGCAGTAAGCCGGCTGCATGGGAGGCATTTTCCTTATGTCCTCCAGAGTACCCCTACCCAACGAGCCCCCCAAAAAAGATGTCGTGTCTGCAGCAAGCGCGGATTTAGGCGTGACACCCGGTATTGTTGTCCCTCCTGTCCTGACAATCCTGGTCTATGCATTGGTGAATGTTTTGAACGCTACCATACACTAGTGGAGTATTAGCGTAGGGTTCAGCACGGCACAGACTAGGCACACTAACACAGGGTCTCCCAAGATGCCATCGCATTTTGAGAGACCCGAACCTGGTACAGTTACAGTTAAAAGTTAAAGTTACTAAAAAAAGTGTTAAAAAAAAAAAAATACAAAAAAATAAAAAAATAAAAATACAAAAAAAATATAAAATAAAAAAACCAAAAATAGTTGTCGTTTTATTGTTCTCTCTCTCTATTCTCTCTCTATTGTTCTGCTCTTTTTTATTGTATTCTATACTGCAATGTTTTATTGTTATGTTTTTATCATGTTTGCTTTATAGGTATGCAATTTTTTTATACTTTTTTATTGTTAACCACTTTTTTGTTTTCAGGTACGCCATTCAGCTGCAGAGCGGATTTATTTATCTTGACAGCAACAGCGTTTGCTCCCACGATATATAAAGCCGTGACTCCAGCGCTGTCGGGGGTGATTTAACCACCACAGTTACATACTTCAGCATATATGCCGAAGCGTGGGGGCAGCAGTGGGTGGAGGAGCAATTTGCTCCTGCCTTTTGCGGGAGGATGCCCCCATGCTTCGGCATATATATATTTTAGATAGGCACAGGTTGCGTTAAATGTTTTATTTTTTACTATGTTTTTTTTGTATTTGCTTTGCAGGTATGGTAAGTATTACTGTTATACTGTAATGTTACTTTGTTTTTTTGTTAACCATCATTTGCTTAGCAGGTACGCCATTCAGTTGCAGCGCGGATTTATTTATCTTGACAGCAACAGCGTTTGCTCCCACGATATATAAAGCCGTGACTCCAGCGCTGTCGGAGGTGATTTCACCACCACAGTTACATACTTCAGCATATATGCCGAAGCGTGGGGGCAGCAGTGGGTGGAGGAGCAATTTGCTCCTGCCTTTTGTGGGAGGATGCCCCCATGCTTCGGCATATATAAATGGTGCATGTATGCCCATCATTAGAAGTGGGCGGATGAAGGGAGGTATTCTAATGGTGGGCATACCCACCGATCAATATCTTTTTTTCGTTCAGCCCACAGGCTGCATGAAAAAAAAAATTTACAATACAAGGACCAGCAACGTACTGGTATGTTGCTGGACTTTGAGTGGTTATACCAGAATGATGCCTGCAGGTTTAGGTATCATCTTGGTATCATTCTTTTCAGCCAGCGGTCGGCTTTCATGTAAAAGCAATCCTAGTGGCTAATTAGCCTCTAGACTGCTTTTACAAGCAGTGGGAGGGATCCCCCCCCCCCCCACCGTCTTCCATGTTTTTCTCTGGTTCTCCTGTCCCAACAGGGAACCTGAGAATGCAGCCGGTGATTCGGCCAGCTGACCATAGAGCTGATCAGAGACCAGAATGGCTCCAATCATCTCTATGGCCTAAGAAACCGGAAGTTACGAGCATTTCATGACTTAGATTTCGCCGGATGTAAACAGCGCCATTTGGAAATTGGGAAAGCATTTTATTACACCGATCTTGGTGTGGTCAGATACTTTGAGGGCAGAGGAGAGATCTAGGGTCTAATAGACCCCAATTTTTTCAAAAAAGAGTACCTGTCACTACCTATTGCTATCATAGGGGATATTTACATTCCCTGAGATAACAATAAAAATGATAAAAAAAAAATAAAAGCACCCCTGTCCCCCCCTGCTCTCGCGCAAAGGCGAACGCAAGCGTCGGTCTGGCGTCAAATGTAAACAGCAATTGTCCCATGCATGTGAGGTATCACCGCGAAGGTCAGATCGAGGGTAGTAATTTTAGCAGTAGACCTCCTCTGTAAATCTAAAGTGGTAACCTGTAAAGGCTTTTAAAGGCTTTTAAAAATGTATTTAGTTTGTCGCCACTGCACGTTTGTGCGCAATTTTAAAGCATGTCATGTTTGGTATCCATGTACTCGGCCTAAGATCATCTTTTTTATTTCATCAAACATTTGGGCAATATAGTGTGTTTTAGTGCATTAAAATTTTAAAAAGTGTGTTTTTTTCCCCCAAAAATGCGTTTGAAAAATCGCTGCGCAAATACTGTGTGAAAAAAAAAAATGAAACACCCACCATTTTAATCTGTAGGGCATTTGCTTTAAAAAATATATATAATGTTTGGGGGTTCAAAGTAATTTTCTTGCAAAAAAAAAAAAAAACTTTTTCATGTAAACAATAAGTGTCAGAAAGGGCTTTGTCTTCAAGTGCTTAGAAGAGTGGGTGATGTGTGACATAAGCTTCTAAATGTTGTGCATAAAATGCCAGGACAGTTCAAAACCCCCCCAAATGACCCCATTTTGGAAAGTAGACACCCCAAGCTATTTGCTGAGAGGCATGTCGAGTCCATGGAATATTTTATATTGTGACACAAGTTGCGGGAAAAAGACAATTTTTTTTTTTTTTTTTTTTTGCACAAAGTTGTCACTAAATGATATATTGCTCAAACATGCCATGGGAATATGTGAAATGACACCCCAAAATGCATTCTGTTGCTTCTCCTGAGTACGGGGATACCACATGTGTGAGACTTTTTGGGAGCCTAGCCGCGTACGGGACCCTGAAAACCAAGCACCGCCTTCAGGCTTTCTAAGGGCGTAAATTTTTGATTTCACTCTTCACTGCCTATCACAGTTTCGGAGGCCATGGAATGCCCAGATGGCACAACCCCCCCCCCCCCCCAAATGACCAAATTTTGGAAAATAGACACCCAAAGCTATTTTCTGAGAGGTATAGTGAGTATTTTGCAGACCTCACTTTTTGTCACAAACTTTTGAAAATTGAAAAAAGAAAAAAAAAATATGTTTTTATTGTCTTTTTTCATTTTCAAAAACAAATGAGAGCTACAAAATACTCACCATGCCTCTCAGCAAATAGCTTGGGGTGTCTACTTTCCAAAATGGGGTCATTTTGGGGGGTTTTGTGCTATCTTGGCATTTTATGGCCTTCAAAACTGTGATGGGTAGTGAGGAGTGAAATCAAAAATTAACGCTCTTAGAAATCCTGAAGGCGGTGATTGGATTTTGGGGCCCCGTATGAAGCTAGGCTCCCAAAAAGTGCCACTCATGTGGTATCCCTGTACTCAGGAGAAGCAGCAGAGAGTATTTTGGGGTGTAATTCCACATATGCCCATGGCATGTTTGAGCAATATATCATTTAGTGACAACTTTGTGCAAAAAAAAAAAAAAAAATTGTCACTTTCCCGCAACTTGTGTCAAAATATAAAATATTCCATGGACTCAACATGCCTCTCAGCAAATAGCTTGGGTGTCTACTTTCCAAAATGGGGTCATTTGGGGGGGTTTTGTGCCATCTTGGGATTTTATGGCCTTCAAAACTGTGATAGGTAGTAAGGAGTGAAATCAAGAATTTATGCCCTTAGAAATCCTGAAGGCGGTGCTTGGTTTTCGGGGCCCCGTACGCGGCTAGGCTCCCAAAAAGTCCCACACATGTGGTATCCCCGTACTCAGGAGAAGCAGCTAAATGTATTTTGGGGTGCAATTCCACATATGCCCATGGCATGTTTGAGCAATATATCATTTAGTGACAATTTTGTGCAGAAAAAAAAAATTGTCACATTCCCACAACTTGTGTCAAAAAATAAAATATTCTATGGACTCAACATGCCTCTCAGCAAATAGCTTGGGGTGTCTACTTTCCAAAATGGGGTCATTTGGGGGGGTTTTGTGCCATCTTGGCATTTTATGGCCTTCAAAACTGTGATAGGTAGTGAGGTGTGAAATCAAAAATTTATGCCCTTTGAAATCCTGAAGGCGGTGCTTGGTTTTCGGGGCCCCGTACGCGGCTAGGCTCCCAAAAAGTCCCACACATGTGGTATCCCCGTACTCAGGAGAAGCAGCTAAATGTATTTTGGGGTGCAATTCCACATATGCGCATGGCCTGTGTGAGCAATATATCATTTAGTGACAACTTTTTGTAATTTTTTTTTTTTTTGTCATTATTCAATCACTTGGGACAAAAAAAATAAATATTCAATGGGTTCAACATGCCTCTCAGCAATTTCCTTGGGGTGTCTACTTTCCAAAATGGGGTCATTTGTGGGGGTTTTGTACTGCCCTGCCATTTTAGCACCTCATGAAATGACATAGGCAGTCATAAAATAAAAGCTGTGTAAATTCCAGAAAATGTACCCTAGTTTGTAGACGCTATAACTTTTGCGCAAACCAATAAATATACGCTTATTGACATTTTTTTTACCAAAGACATGTGGCCGAATACATTTTGGCCTAAATGTATGACTAAAATTGAATTTATTGGATTTTTTTTATAACAAAAAGTAGAAAATATCATTTTTTTTCACAATTTTCGGTCTTTTTCCGCTTATAGCGCAAAAAATAAAAACGGCAGAGGTGATCAGATACCATCAAAAGAAAGCTCTATTTGTGGGAAGAAAAGGACGCAAATTTCGTTTGGGTACACCATTGCATGACCGCGCAATTAGCAGTTAAAGCGACGCAGTGCCGAATTGTAAAAAGTGCTCTGGTCAGGAAGGGGGTAAAACCTTCCGGGGCTGAAGTGGTTAACCACTTAAAGAGGAGCTCCACCTTAAAAAAAATTGTTAAAAGCCAGCAGCTACAAATACTGCAGCTGCCTACTTTTAATAAATGGACACCTGTCCCAGGGTCCAGCGATGTCGGCAGCCGAAGCTGATCAATCGCTCGGCTCTGGGCTGCCCCCGCCGCCATCCTCGGTAAGGAAATCGGGAAGTGAAACGCTGCGGCTTCACTGCCCAGTTCCCTACTGCGCATGCGCAAGTCGCGCTGCGCCTCTGCACTGGTCCCCGTTGTGTTCTGGGAACTGTGTGTTTCCCAGAACACAATGGGGGGGCGGGCATTTGTGGATATTCTGCGGCTGTCTAAGCCCGGAAGTAGCTGCAGATACCTGTATTAGACAGGTATCTGCACCCCCCTCCCCCCTGAAAGGTGCCAATTGTGGCACCGGAGGGGGGGAGAAATCCGATGAGCGGAAGTTTCACTTTAGGGTGGAACTTCGCTTTAAGGACCGGAAGGATTTGCCCTCCTAATGACCAGGCCATTTTTGGCGATATGGCACTGTGTCGCTTTAACTGACAATTGCGCGGTCAAGTGATGTTTTACCCAAACAAAATGTATGTCTTTTCTTTCTCACAAATAGAGCTTTCTTTTGGTAGTATTTGATCGCCTCTACGGTTTTTATTTTTTGCGCTATAAACAAAAAAAGAGCGACAATTTTGAAAAAAACTATGTTTTTCAACTTTTTGCTATAATAAATATACAAAAAAAAATTTAAAAAAAACAAAATTTCTTCATCAGTTTAGGCCAATATGTATTCTTCTACATATATTTTGGAAAAAAAAAAATCACAATAAGCGTAAATTGATTGGTTTGCACAAAAGTTATAGCGTCTACAAAATAGGGGATAGATTTGTGGCATTTTTATTATGTATTTTAATTTTTACTAGTAATGGCGGTGATCTGCGATTTTTAGCGGGACTGCGACATTGCGGAGGACAGATCGGATACTTTTGACACTTTTTTGGGACCAGTGACATTTATACAGCAATCAGAGCTAAAACTAGCCACTGATTACTGTATAAATGCCACAGCAGGGAAGGGGTTAACACTAGGGGGCGATCAAGGGGTTAAGCGTTCCCTAGAGAGGCATTTCTAACTATGGGGGGAATGTACTGACTGGAGGAGGAGAGAGATCACTGTTCCTGATCACTAGGAACAGCAGATCTCTCTCTACTCCCCTGTCAGAACGGTAATCTGTTTGTTTACATACACAGATCCCCGTTGTGGCTCTCTGTGGAGCGATCGCGGGTGGCCGGCAGACATCGTGGCCGCAGGCCACGTGCATCGGCTCAGGCAGCACATGTGCCCCCCCTATCACTCTTAAAGTGGCTAACGTACACCTACGGTGATTCACGTAACTTTGCCAACCTGCCGCAGTATAATGCCGGCGGCTGGTCAGCAAGCGGTTAATTCAGCGATAGACAAAATAGAAGTAAAATTTCACAAGATAACAACTTAAAGAATTAGCAATAACACAGGAAGTATGGACAGAGGACAACTCTGAATTTCTAACATGATCATCAGATATTTTTTTTGTGCTTACTGATTTGATAAAATTCAAATGCTTTTTGTAGTATATTTAATAGGTCAAAAAGTAGCAAATAAGAAAAGTTCATTGTTAGGGTGTTTATATACTTCAAAGTGGTTGTAAAGGCCAAAGGTTTTTTACCTTCATGCAATCTATGCATGCTGCTCCCCACACAGCCCCCTAATACTCACCTGAGCCCCATCCCGATACAGTGATGTGCACAAGAGACTCGGCTGTCCCGGGAATCCCTCTCTTCATTGGCTGACGCTATTGGCTCCCACTGCTGTCAATCACAGCCAGTGAGCCAATGTCTTATGGATGAACAAAAAGGGCTCAGGAGCGAGAACGCACCAGTGCCCCTATAGCAAGCGGCTTGCTATTGGGGGCACTGATTAAGGGGGAGGAGACAGAAGCGCCAGCGGGGGACACGAGAAGAGGATTGCACAGACCAGTTAAGTATAACATATTTGTTATAAAAAAAAAAATCTGAACCTTGAATGTCACTTTAAAGAATAATAACTCATTAAAAAATTTTTGTGAACTGCCATTTATACTTAAATTATCAAAAGAGTCAATGAAATAACATGCAGTAAATGTAATTGATCCATATAATAATGCCTTTCATTTATTATAAAAACATTTCCCAACTTAGAAAACAGCAGATAGTGCATCCTAATTAAAATTCCATATGAATGATGCTTTTGTGAATTCAGCCTAATTCTATAAAGAAATTGTATTCAACAAATTATACAAAGACAATTACTGAGCAATAAATGATAAAAACCAATCAGTAATGTGCTTTCAGCTATTGGCAATTCACTGGGAGTACATATTGCCTGGTTTCTTAACTGAAATGCCTTTTTCATTTTGTACCAACATACAGCTTCTAAAACTTCCTTATACTGATCTACAGTATATTGCTGCAAGGTGGCCTGTAATTTCAGTTAATTATGCATCATTTTTCTGTGGTAACTCAGGTTTTACTGGAGAATTTTAAATAATTATATGTCATAAAGACTGCAAGACTGCAAAGACAGTTTCTTGTTTTCTGTGAACAAACCCATATCTCTGTTGTATTGTTCTTTTTTTTCTTACAAAATACATACTGGTAATTTGAAGAGTACCAAAATGACTCACTATGCTTTCAAACTGTGGATTCTTCTCAAGCACAAGGTCAGAAATTCATGAAAAATCATTTGACAAATGGCACTATTTGAGTCGTATACAGTATAAGCAAGGAGATTGTTCCCACTTCATTCGGTATGTAGGTGTTGAAATCTGTGTTTGTGGGGCTCACAGGAGCAGTAGTGCACAAGCCTGCGGGTGTGTTAATCATATACATTTAAAGGGTAATGCTAAGGTATTTCATTGCAACATGACTTTTACTTTTTTGAGCAAAAAGCTGTTGAGCCTACTTTGGATCTACAATAAGTTAATAACAAGAGTTCCTCTGTGATTTAATCACTAAAGGACTAGAAGATTTTCCCCCTTAATGACCAGGCCATTTTTTGTGCTACAGCACTGGGTTGCTTTAACTGACAACTGCGCGGTCCTGCGACACTGTACCCAAACAAAATTGACGCCTTTTTTTCCCACAAATAGAGCATTCTTTTGGTGGTATTTGATCACCTCTGTGGTTTTTCTTTTTTGCACTATAAACAAAACCGACAAAAAAACTACAATTTGGGGAAAAAAAACTATATTTTTTACTTTTCGCTATAATAAATATTCCCAAAAAAATGTCTTTATCAGTTTAGGCCAATATGTATTCTTCTACATATTTTTGGTAAAAAAAAAAAAATCGCAATAAGCGTATATTGATTGGTTTGCGCGAAAGTTATAGGTTATATACTGTATATAACTTATATACAAAATGGGGGATAGATTTATGGCATTTTTATTATTATTTTTTCATACTAGTAATGGCGGTGATCAGCGATTTTTAGCGAGCCTTTTGTGCACAGTTGGGAATTCAGCTTTCCTTCTCCTCTGCGTATCACCCACAGTCCAACGGGGCCGCAGAATTATCCAACCAAGCCTTGGAGCAGTTTCTGCATTGCTATATTTCTGACCACCATAGCAACTGGTCAGACCTCTTACCTTGGGTGGAGTTTGCTCACAATAGTGCCATCAATACTGCTTCCCGGTTGTCTCCGTTAATGGAAAATTATGGTTTCCAACTATCCATGTTTGCTGACTCATTTGTTCCTCAAGAATTCCTGCATTAGAGGAGCATCTCCATTTTTCTTCGTTCTACTAGGGTACAGGTCCAAGAGTCCTCACAACGTGCCAGTGATAGGTACAGACTCCATGCTGACCACAGACGCCTACCTGTGCCTTCCTACTAGGTTGAGGAGAGGGTCTGGCTGTCATCTTGCAACCTCCGACTCCGTATTCCCTCACTGAATCTGGCACCATGGTTTATTGGGCCTTTCCGTATGCTCTGTAAGATCAACCCAGTGGCTTATGCATTTGACTTTCCTTCTAACATGCATATTTTGAATGTATTTCATGTCTCCTTATTAAAACCTTTGGTGTGCAACCGCTTCACTGCCTCGGTACCACATCCTCGCATGGTTCAGGTTGAGAACCATGAGGAGTATGAGATACAATCAATCATTGACTCCCGTAGGTTCCGTGGGCGCATACAGTACCTGGTTTATTGGAAAGGGTATGGTCCAGAGGAGCGCTCTTAGGTCTCCTGTCCTCCTCTGTGCTTTCCATAGATGTTTTTCCCTCAAACCTGGTGGCCCTCCGAGGGGGGAGGGGTTGTTGAGGAGGGTTGGGGCTCAGCCCTCCCTTTTCAGTGCTCAGCTGTCGGTTAATTGCCCGCACTCATCATTCCACAGTGGCTTAGCTGGTGATCATTTCCTGCTTGTCAGCCAGCCCCTTCTGGCTATTTAAACTGCCTGGTTCATTTCTTTCATGCCTTTGCCTTGGTTAACATATCTGAAGATTCTCTGCTGTGTTCCTATTAAAAACTTGACTGGCTAATGTCCTTTCTCGTTCCTAGTCCTGTTTGCTGTCTCCAGCTACACTAATCTCGGTCTTCCTAATTAACTGGCTTGAACTGACTAACCGCTTTGATTACCAAACTTTGGCTATGTTTTGACTACGTTTACTATTTGTACCATTTTTACCACTATATTAAAAGGTGTGATTTTTTACTGCATTTTTTGTCTCTGTCTGATTCATGGTTCCTGACACAGAGGTGTCGGAAGACTTGCAAGGTAGGGGGACCCAGTGGGGTACTGATTCAACAAGCGGCCCTCACGTAGCTAGCGCTACACAGTATATATGTTTTTGACTGTGCCTTTCAGCAATTACTCTGAGTGATAAAGAACCTTTTCCACCTTTGCTTCCAGTCTATATGTCCTATCATAGCAGTTTATTGTTGTATTTTACAGTTTTTAAGAAGGTGGTCCTCTTTTACAGGCATATAAACATATTTTGTTTATTTCAATCATTTTTATTAAACAATTATAGAAATGTATTACAAACAGTTACATATTCAATATTGCCATCATAACAAGGATATAATGCAAGTTGTAACTTCCTTTAGCTATAGAGTATAAGTTGCGATCCATTTTTCTTATTACCCAGTATTACTTAGACTTATCAGTGCGTTTTATTTAACGGATACATAAAGAGAGAGGGACTTCCCTCCAGGGAACCCCCGTGGGAACTAACTGTACCTCTAGAGGGATATCCCTCTTTACCCCATCGTTCCTGCAATGCTGATTCTGAGCATCATCTTTTAAGAACAACAGCATATAATGAATACATGTGGTTTGGACTAACATAAAAGAAAAGAAGATTTACATGAAAATAACCTACTACTACTGTGAGAAAAAGGTTTTCCACGGGAAAAAGGTTGGTTTCATATTTAGACGTATTACCATCTCTGTATGCTATTATCCTTTCGTATTCAGCTATCATATTTATTTTGGCTGTAACGTCCCTTAAGTTGGGGATATCCTTAGATTTCCATCTATACATTATTGCAGAGTGTGCTGTCAGTAAAATATGTGTAGCTATAGATCTAACTGCAATTGGATAATTAGTCATATTTATACTGAGGATGGCTTGTTCGATGTTCGGTTTCGCATGAGTTCTTGTTACCTTTGATATCAAATTGTAAATTTCTAGCCAGAAACTTCGGAGACTAGGGCAGGACCACACCATATGTGTCAGGGTTCCCACTTGCCCACATCCCCTCCAGCAAAGGTCTGAGTTATCCTTTGAGAATTTAGCCACTATATAAGGAGTAAAATACCACCTCAGCATAAGTTTTTGAGCAAGTTCTTCGAAATTTGAGCACCTAGAGAACTGGTGTTTACATTTACTATTTATCGGCGTATAACACGCGCCGGCGTATAACACGCACCCCAAGTTTAGGAAGGAATTTTAAGGAAAAAAACTTTTAGGAGGGAAGTTTAAGGAAAAAAAACTTACATTTAAATGCCCATTAATGCAGCATTATCTGTCCATCTGCAGCCTTGTCAGTGCATCCTTGCCCCAGTGTCCAGTGCAGCCTTGTCAGTGCAGCTTTGCCCCAGTGCAGAATTGTCAGTGCAGCCTTGTCAGTGCAGCTTTGCCCCAGTGTAGCCATGTCCCCAGTGCAGCCATGTCCCCAGTGGTCAGTGCAGCCTTGTCCCCAGTGGTCAGTGCAGCCTTGTCCCCAGTGCAGTCATGTCCCCAGTGGTCAGTGCAGCCTTGTCCCCAACATACACCGCTGCCGACATACACAAGTTACACTGTGTATTTTTAAATATGGCACCGCGGAGTTCGGAGGGACTCGGGGGCGCTCGTTCAGCTGAACGAGCGCCGCCGAGAACACAGTGACTGGGCGGAGCCGAGATACACATAGCCGAGGGTTCTCGGCTCTTCTCGGCGCCGTTCACAGTCACGCCCAGTCCCTATGATGGACATAACAGAGGTCCAATGGCGGGACTGGGCGGGACTGTGAACAGCGCCGAGAACCCTCGGCTATGTGTATCTCGGCTCCGCCCAGTCACTGTGTTCTTGGCGGCGCTCGTTCAGCTAAACGAGCGCCCCCGAGTCCCTCCGAACTCCGCGGCGCCATATTTAAAAATACACGCTATGTGAATGTCGGCGGCGATCGCGCCGATCGCTCCGATAGTTCACAAAATAGCGGGGATCGACGTATAACACGCACCCACGATTTTCCCCTGATTTTAAGGGGAAAAAAGTGCGTGTTATACGCCGATAAATACGGGTAATTGCAGTTTTGCACTGGTGTTCTGAGAACTCTTTTCCTAGCTCTTTTTCCCAATTCAGTAAGGGTTTGTGTTTGGTGAATGCGTCTTTTGACTTCAGTGAGTTGTAAATTAGTGTAATGCCTTTCAGTTTGGGGTTGCAGGACTGAGTAAATTTTTTTATATTTTTTCTATGATCGGTACATGAGTGACTTTTGTCTTTTGGTAGTAGGAGGAGATCCGGTGTAAGTAAAGAATTATGAGTCCAGAATATTATATTTATGTTGGATAGATGTGAAAGGCATTACTTTGTCTCCTATAGTGATATCTGCTAAGTTTAGTATATTATTTCTTAACCATTTGTTTAACCATAAGTTGGGGACTATCCACTGGAGGGATTCTAGAGGGATGGGGATATTAGTTGTCGGGTAAAATTCGTTCCCTTTCGGGCTTAGCTCAGACCATGCTTGAACTGTTGCCTGAATAGTGGGGTGGTCTGCTATTTCACTATTTTTAAGTGGGTTGGAGGCCATAAGAAGAGAGAGTGGAGATTTATGATTTAACCATGCTAAGTTCTAATTGACACCAGGGTTTTATTGTGGGATTGGTGAACCAATTTTTAAGTTGATCTAAGACAGCTTCCGTGAAGTAATCTTTTAACAATGGTAAGCCCATGCCTCCCACAGATTTGTGTCTGCTCTGTATGTGAGGAAAGCATCTTGCCCTGCTTCCCGCCCACCCAAATTTCAATAGTTGTTTTTGCATAGTTGTGAAAAAGGAATTTGAATTGGCAAAGCTCTGAAGTAGTAAATTAATTTTGGGAGTAGTAACATTTTGTACGCTGCTAAGTGTCAAGACCAGGTTAGGAAATGTTTTTGGATTCTAGAGAATTCTTGTTGGAAGGTGTTGACTAGTGGGGTGTAGTTGACATGATACAAATTTGTGAGGGGGGAGGTGAGTTTAATTCCTAAATATGTGATGGATTTTTTGGTCCAAGGGTATTGAAGGTTCCGTTTTAGTGACAGTTCTAATTTTTCATTTATGCACATTCCTAATATGTTTGAGTTGGTGGCATTAACCTTGTAATAGGATACTGTGCTGAACAGTTGTAATATATCATGTGCTGCAGGCAATGATATGGCCGGATTAGATAATGAAAGAATAACGTCATCTGCAAATAATGATTTTGTATGTTGGTGTTTGTGAGCTATGATGCCCTGTATGTTTGGGTCTAATCTTCTTTTCTCCGCTAGGGGTTCCATAATTAAGGCAAAAATTATAGGGGACAGGAGGCACCCCTGTCTGGTCCCATTAGTGATTTGGAATGTTTTCGAATACCTTCCTTCCATAAAAACAAATGCTGATGGTGATGAGTATAATGCTAATATTGCTCTTTGTATTGAGCCGATCATTCCAAATTTCTCCAAAACCTTGCCCAGGTACCCCCAGTGCACTCTGTCAAAAGTCTTCTCTGCATCCAACGTGAGAAACAGAGAAGGCTCCCTTTTTTTTTCAACTAAGTGCAGGAGGTTTAGCATTCTTCTGGTGGCATCTGTGGTCTGGTGGCCCAATACAAAGCCCACTTGATCATAATTTATCAGTTTTGGCAGTAGGTTTGTTAGCCTATTTGCTAGCATCTTGGCGTGTAGTTTCACATCTACATTCAGTAGGGAGATTGGCCTAAAGTTTTGCGGTAATTTAGGTTTTTTGCCCGGCTTGGGAAGCATAATTATTGTGGCTGTGAACATTTCCGGGGGAAATTTCACCGTGGTCATCACTGCCTCAAAGGTTTGATGTAAGTGCGGCCAAACAATTGATAATATTCAGAAGAATATCCATCAGGTCCTGGGGATTTGTTGTGGGGGAGGATTTTAAGTTTTTTCTATCTCCTATGTTGTAAAGGGTTGGTTCAAATGGAGTAGGTCAGTTTGAGAAATTGTTGGCAGGTTCACCAAAACTAAGAAGTCAGATATTATGGTTTCGTTGGGTTGGAAGGTTTCAGGGTCATTTCTAAGATTGTAAAGCGTTTCGTAATAATCGCTAAAGGCGTCTGCAATTTCTTTGGGATTTGTGACTTTTAATTTGGATTTAGGATTTGTGATCTGTAGGATTTTTTGTTTGATTATCTTTTCTTTAAGATGATTAGCTAGTAGTTTCCCCGCCTTATTCCCATATCTGTATGACTGGGCCTTGAGTGAACGCATCTGATAGTCGTGTTGGGCTATCAGGTGGGTTCATAGTTCCTGTCTGGTAGTGAACAATAGGTCCCTGAGTTATAGTGTTGAGTTCTGCTTGAGACTTTTTAAGTGGTGGGTTCTAGCTAATAATTTATTAAGCTGTTCTGACCGCTGTTTCTTTATTTTTGCGCTCATCTGTATGAGCAGTCCTCTAATATAGACTTTGTGGGTGTTCCACAATATGAAAAGATCATCGACTGAAGAAGCATTAATGGCAAAGAATTCTTTAAGTGCTTTCCCAATTTGGTCTGAGTTTTTAGGTTGAGATAGGGTATAGATGTCATTACGCCATCTGTTTGCCCTGGTTTTGGTACAATGATCCCCCACACCGATGGAAATTGGGGCATGGTCTGACCATGTAATACAATGTATTTCTGACTGCACAACCTGTTGCAAAATAAATTTGTCTACTAAAAATAAGTCTATGTGAGAATATGTGTGATGTACACTAGAGTAGAAAGTAAAGTCTTTTTCTGATGAGTGTTGACATCTCCACACATCATAAAGACCTGATGAGGAGATGAATCGGTCCAGAGTTGCTCTGCACTGTTGGTGTCTTGTGTTGCTGGACAAGTCCAGATCTTTGTCAGGGATTGCGTTAAAGTCTCCGCACATGATTACATTTCCTTGTCTCATTGTGGAGATCTTCCAAATCTTTTAACAAAATGTTAGTTGTTTAGTGTTGGGGAGGTACACATTAACCAATGTGTATTTGGTGTTTTTAAGTTCACATACAAGGACTATGTATCTGCCTGAGTCATCCTAATGTACATCCAGACTTTTGAATTGGATAGAGTCCTTGATGGCTATTGCTACTCCCCTTTTTTTTGGAAGGGCCGTTGGCTTGAAAAATGTGGGGGAATTGGCGGTGTTGAAAGGTAGGTGGTTTGTGGGAAACAAAGTGATTTTCTTGGAAGCAGATTACATCACTGTGGAGTCTTTTGGCTTCCTTCCATGCCATCTGCCTCTTATGAGGGCTGCTCAGTCCCTTAACATTGAAGGAGGTGATTTTAAGTGGCATACTGAAATGATGTGGAGGTCAGTTAATGGTTTGAGTAGTGAAGAGCTGATGTGGTGTCGAATTACCTGAGTCTGGGTGGGATGCGGAGGTGATCTTGGTAGGTAAAAGAATGTTTGATGATGGGATGTAGTCCACTGTAGTAGTGCCCAGAGATGGTTGGGTCCTTAGGAAAAACCTTTTAGAAAGAACAGTTATTTGAGGTTCAAAGAAATACAACAGTGTAATAATGTAATTCTGGGGAGAATCTGTACGGTAATAACAACCGCTCAACTTATGGGGGTAACTGAAAAAAAAACAATGCAGCATTCCCCTGGGCCATCAGGGAAAGGTTAAGTGTGCAGGCACGAGTAATGTAATCAGCCTGTTTCGGCATCAGAATTGTTGCAGGTTGATACTGGTGAGCTGGTGTTATTTTCTTCCGTGGTGCCAGAAGCAATGATTTGCCATTCCCGGATGAGACTGAGGCCTTCTTTCATATTAGAGATTAAATGTGTGGTGCTATCCTTTGTTACCAGCAACCTCGCTGGATACAGCCAGCAGTAATTGATATTGTGGTTGTTCAGGGGCTTTGTTATAGTGGCCAATTGTCTACGTTGCTGCATATTGAAGGCCAACAAGTCAGCGAAGAAGGAAAGTTCTTGCAGGTCTGAGGGTAAGGAGTCGCGGCACCTAGTTGCTGCCATGAAATGATCTTTAGTGTGGTAAAAGTGGATTCTGACAATAGTGTCTCAGGGCAGATGTGAGACAATGTGCTTGGGCCTTGGTAGCCTGTGTATGTCATTGAAGGTAGAGGCAAATTCACCCATTTGTGCTTCCAGATGAGATACCCTCTTGTTTACTGTGGATATTTCTGATTTGAATTGTCGGGTTAGTGCTAGTATGTCCGCATGCAGAGTGGATCTCAAGGACACTAACATATCCTTTAAAATGGTGTCCATTACTGGTGTATTAGCAGTGGGAAAATCAGTGATTGAATCCTGCAATTCCCTGGTATCATCTAGTGATGAATCCAGGCTTACCTCCAGGTCTTCCACATCAGGACAGTCCAGCTTTTGCTTGCTTTTGACCAGGGTAGAAGATACTGATGGTGGTGGAGAGTAGTTCCCCTTCCCTGGCCTGTTGTTATTACGGCCGGAGCTCCTTGCAGGAGTCATGCTGCTCTGTGTGTGAGAGCCACGTGTGTGCTCTCTCTGCTTGCTGCTGCCATCTTGGTCTGTGTAACTGCGCTGCAGCATGAAGTAATCGGGTAGTTTTCCTGGTTGTATGCCCTCTTTTCGTTTGCAGGATGTCATCCTGGGGTACTCCTGTACTATGTGGGTCGATCGGTGCCTTGAAACGAGGCTTCTAGTCGGTATGGATGTCCCCGATGGCCTGTGGCGGAGAGGAGCTGTCTCAGTGAGGGTCCATTCACTCCGCTGGCTAGCCACGCCCCCCCAACATATTTTGTCTAATAAAGCACTTTATATTATTGTATAGCTATTCTTGGTTCATACCCTAAGCTTTCTTCTTTGTGTCTCATTGCAATCTTTCTGTACTTGTAGGGTCTTTAAAGGGATAAGATATGGGTGCATTTACATATTGAAACCCTTTTTTTATTTGTTTGGCTTGACACTGCATCTCATTTGTCTACTGGATCAAACTTAACATGCTGAAAAGCAGCTTTACATAACCTCCCCAGACCAAAGGTTGCAGCTTCACACCATATACACTCATGCTTTTCTCTTTTGCACACCACATCTAGTCTTCTATTCCCTTTTTTCAATGCTTCCAGGTCAGCCCAGCATGCCTGCCTTGATCCTCCCGCTACTAACAGATACAGATACAGTGCCTTAAAAAGTATCCATACTCCTTGAAACTTTCCACATTTTGTCATGTTATAGCCAAAAATTTAAATGTATTTTATTGGGATTTTATGTGATAAACCAACACAAAGTAGCACATACAGTAATTGTGAAGTGGGAGGAAAATGATAAATGGTTTTCAATTTTTTTTACAAATAAATATTTTAAAAGTGTCGCACATATTTGTATTCAGCCCCCGACCCCCCCCCCCCACCCCCCCCCCCCCACCCCCCGAGTCAATACTTTGTAGAACCACATTTCACTGCAATTACAGCTGGAAGTCTTTTTGGGCATGTCTCTACCAGCTTTGCACATCTAGAGGTGTGTGTGGGCCTGATAGCAGATTCAGGACCATGACTCTGGGCTCCACCCTCCTGAGGAGTCCAGGCTTGCAAGGTAGAACCCAGAGAGTGCAGGTGTGCACTGAATTAACCAGAGAGTGCAGGCTGTAAGGTAAAAGCCAGAGACCTGAGTCTGAGATCGCTGACAGTAGTCAGGGGAGCTCCATGTGGGAGCCTGAGCAGTGGTGCATCTGCTGCTGAAGAGAGCCAGGTGGCTCAGTATTTTGTTTGAAATGCTGCATGTGTAAGCCAGGAGGCTAAATATCCTTTTATTTAAAGCTGATGGTGAAAACCCCCTGCGAGGGAAACTACTTTTGTTTTCATTTCTGGAACTTTGATTTTCTTTAATAAAAGTGGGCCAAAAAAGCCCTGAAAAGGAATCATCTTTGTGGACTGTTCTCGCTAGCGGGTGCTACACTTGAGCTAAACAACCCAGAACAAAATATCTTTATCTTTATATATATATATATATATATATATATATATATACATATATATGCAGTTATGGTCCAGTTTATTGAGGCCCCAACTAGGAATGAAGCTCTGTTGGACCTGGTAATCTCAAACCATGCAGAGCTTATTACTAATGTGCAGATAAAGATACACCTGGGTAGCAGTGACCATAACATGATTTCATTTGATGTTAGCTGTAAACAAGAAATACATAAGGGAAAGATAAAAACACTTAACTTCAAGAGAGCAAATTTTCCAAGGATGAGGGCTGCTCTCGAGGACTTAGACTGGGAGGGAATATTGGCAGCGATAAACACAGAACAGAAATGGGAATTCTTCAAAAAGACTGTTTGGGACCTCACTGCAAAGTATATTCCCATGGGCAATAAGTTTAAAAGGCTAAAAAGAAAACCTATGTGGCTCACGGTCAAAGTTAGAAAAGCTATAAACAATAAGAAAAGAGCTTTTAAAAAATTTAAAAATGAAGGAACACTAGTGTCATTTAAATGCTACAAAGAATTTAACAGAATATGTAAAAAGGAAATCAAGGGTGCAAAAATTCAAAATGAACGACAGATCGCAAAAAATAGTAGGACAAACCCCAAAAAATTCTTCAAATATATTAATAGTAAAAAGGTCAGGTCTGAGCATGTAGGCCCTTTACAAAATAATCTAGAGTGGGTGACTGGGGACAAGGAGAAGGCTAATTTATTAAATACTTTCTTCAGCTCTGTGTATACAAAAGAGCATGGGGAAGTTCATGTCCATAATGGGGGTGGTATTGACACAGCCCCCAATGATCCACAATGGCTCAAAAGGGATATGGTCCAGAAATATTTAGACAGAATAAAGGTGGATAAAGCACCTGGACCTGATGGCATCCACCCACGGATCCTTAAAGAATTGAGCTCTGTAATTTCAAAGCCATTGTATCTAATTTTTAGGGACTCATTAATGACAGGAATGGTGCCACTGGATTGGCGCAGGGCGAACGTGGTGCCTATATTTAAAAAGGGATCAAAGTCTTTACCAAGTAACTATAGACCTGTTAGTTTAACTTCTATAGTCGGGAAGATACTGGAGCGTTTAATAAAAGACTGCATAGACGAGTTCTTGCTGGAAAAAAACATTTTAAGCAACAGACAGCATGGGTTCATGAAAAAAGTTGTCAGACAAACCTGATTTCTTTTTATGAAGAGGTAAGTAAAACCTTGGACAGAGGGGTGGCTGTGGACGTGGTTTATTTGGATTTTGCAAAAGCGTTTGATACAGTTCCGCACACACGGGTCATGTGTAAGTTAAAGTCTACAGGCTTGGAAATATCAGTTTGTAAATGGATAGAAAACTGGCTAAAAGACAGAATTCAGAGAGTAGTGGTTAATGATTCTTACTCTGAATGGTCTAAGGTTATCAGTGGTGTACCCCAAGGTTCAGTGCTGGGACCCTTACTCTTTAATATCTTTATAAATGATATTGGGTCTGGGATCAAAAGTAACATTTCTGTCTTTGCAGATGACACCAAGCTATGCAATGGAATAATGTCCTTACAGGATGTCTCCAATTTACAAGCCGACCTCAATGCACTGTCTAATTGGGCGACTATGTGGCAGATGAGGTTTAATGTTGAGAAATGTAAAGTTATGCACTTGGGGGCTAAGAATATGCATGCATCATACATGCTAGGGGGAGTACAACTGGGGGAATCTGTAGTGGAGAAGGATCTGGGGGTTTTGGTAGATCATAAGCTCAATAATAGCATGCAATGCCAAGCTGCGGTTTCCAAAGCGAGCAAAGTTCTTTCTTGTATTAAGAGAGGTATGGACTCCAGAGAGAGAGATATCATTTTGCCCCTGTTCAAATCATTAGTAAGACCTCATCTGGAATATGCAGTTCAGTTTTGGACACTAGTTCTCAAAAAGGATATCGGGGAACTGGAGAAAGTGCAGAGAAGGGCAACCAAACTGATAAGAGGCATGGAGGAGCTCAGCTATGAGGAAAGATTAGAGGAACTGAATGTGTTCACTCTTGAGAAGAGGAGAATAAGGGGGGATATGATCAACATGTTTAAATATATAAGGGGTCCATATAGTGAACTTGGTGTTAAGTTATTCACTTTACGGTCAACACAGAGGACAAGGGGGCACTCTTTACGACTGGAGGAAAAGAGATTTCATCTCCAAATACGGAAAGGTTTCTTCACAGTAAGAGCTGTGAAAATGTGGAATAGACTCCCTCCAGAGGTGGTTCTGGCCAGCTCAGTAGATTGCTTTAAGAAAGGCCTGGATACTTTCCTAAATGTACATAATATAACTGGGTACTGACAATTATAGGTAAAGTTGATCCAGGGAAAATCCGATTGCCTCTCTGGAATCAGGAAGGAATTTTTTCCCCTGCTGTAGCAAATTGGAGCATGCTCTGCTGGGATTTTTTGCCTTCCTCTGGATCAACTGAGGGTATAGTATTGGGTATATTGGATTGTACGTTTTTTTTTGTTTTTGTTTTTTTATGGTTGGACTGGATGGACTTGTGTCTTTTTTCAACCTGACTAACTATGTAACTATATATATATATATATATATATATATATATATATATATATATATATATATATATCGCATTGATCGGCGTATGTCACGCACTTTTTTCCCCTTAAAATCAGGGGAAAATCGCGGGTGCGTGTTATACGCCGATCCCCTGCGATCCTGAGCTTCAAAATCGCCGACCGCGATTTGAAAATGGCGCCGCCGGCCCCGAAATACACAGAGCCAGTCCTCGGCTCTTCTCGGCCACTTTCGGCTTCACTCGAGCGCCGCCCGAACAGCTCCGCTCACAGTCACGCCCATCCCGGGCGGGACTACAAGTGGAGCCGAAAGGGAACGAGAGCCGCCGAGAAGAGCCGAGGACCGGCTCTGTGTATTTCTGCGTCGGCGGCGCCATTTTCAAATCGCGGTCGGCGATTTTGAAGCTCAGGATCGCAGGGGAGCAGTGCCATTTTCAAACTGCGAGCTGCAAGGCTGCACTGGGGCAAGGCTGCACTGGGGCAAGGCTGCACTGGGATAAGGCTGCAATGGACACTGGGGAAGGCTGTAATGACAAGGCTGCACTGACATGGCTGCACTGGGACAAGGCTGCACTGAGAAGGCTGCAATGATGGGCATTTTAATGAAAGTTTTTTTCCCTTAAACTTCCCTCCTAAAAGTTTTTTTTCCTTAAAATTCCCTCCTAAACTTGGGGTGCGTGTTATACGCCGATACGGTACGGTATATACATTTTCAAGTCTTGCTACAAATTCTCAATTGGATTTAGGTCTTGACTTTGACTGGGCCATGCTAAGACAAGATTATGGTTTGATCTAAACCATTCCATTGTAGCGCTGGCTGTATGTTTAGGGTCATTGTCCTGCTGGAAGGTGAACCTCTACCCCAGTTTTTTTTTCTTTTGCAGACTGATGGTTATAGGTTTAAAAAGGAACCAGTTAGCGTTCCGAAACGCGTCCCTTCTTGATGACCACATCTGCCCAGCGCTGCGATCCAGGCTGGTTTGCGGTCTCGCTTGACTGACATCACTTCCAGGCTTCTTCTTCCGGCACTTCAGCGTCCAAGACACTTTGCTGCTGACTGACGCTGTATTTGCTATTAAGCCTGAGGACTCCCTCCTGCCGTGACCCCTTCCAATGCTATACACTACATTTCTATGATGTGCTGTTTTTATCAACTCATCCTGTAAGTGTTTTTAGTCCCGTTGGGGATATTAAATATGTAAACTTCTGCACTTAGAGGCGTCTTGTTTTTTGTTTATGTCTCCATAGAAACTGCTTCTTTCTGCTAGCTGCTGCCATAACTGTTGAAGAATCCTCCGATTTCTGCCATTACCATTAATGTTGGACTTTTTCTAGAGACATTTATTTCCTTGAAGCCCGGAGCGCCCTTACTATCCTTTCTTTTTATCCCCACAACATGATGCTGCCACCACCATGTTTCACAGTGGGGATGGTGTGTTCAGGGTGATGTGCAGTGTTAGTTTTGCACCACACATAGCATTTTGCTTTTAATTTTCAATTTTGGTCTCATCTGACCAGAGCACCTTCTTCCACATGTTTTCTGTGTCCCCCACATTACTTTTCACAAACTGCAAATGGGACTTCTTTTGGCTTTCTTTCAACAATGGCTTTCTTCTTGCCATTCTTCCATAAAGGCCAGATTTGTGGAGTGCACAACCAATAGTTGTCCTGTGGAGAGATTTTCCCACCTGACCTGTGGATCTCTGCAGCTCCTCCAGAGTTACCATGGGCTGCTTGGCTGCTTCTCTCCTTGCTCTGCCTGTCAGTTTAGGTGTATGGCCATGCCTTGGTAGGGTTGCAGTTGTGTCATACTCTTTCCATTTTTTTCGGATAATGGATTGAACAGTGCTCCATGAGATGTTCAAAGCTTGGGATATTTTTTTATAACCTAACCCTGCTTTAAACTAAAGCACCCCAACTACAATACCATAGTTTAAATTAGTACTTTATTAAGGGTTCTTCTTTTCACTTGATGTACTGATGATTTAGTATAGCTAAATAAGAGGCCATTTAAACAGCGGTGATGGCTCTTAGTAACAGGACTTGTTTTCCTATGTCACAAATTTATGGTGAATCAAATTTAGAGATTAAATTGAAATTTATAGGGGCATTTGAGAAAAAATGTTCTTTAGAAAGGTCTGTTACAGTGGTTCTCAACCTCTGTCCTCAAGTACCCCCCAACAGCCTATGTTTGCAGGTTTTCTTTTATCTTGCACAGGTGCTTTCAATCAGAGTCAATGGCTTGGTATTTTGGACAGCTATTTTATCTAATGCCGGCCATACACGGTTTGAATATCGAAAGAATTTTCGAAAATCGTATCAAAGAATTTTCGTACGAATTTCGCACCATTAGTGGCCTGCAACAACGGCCGATTTTCTAGTTCAATGTCTTTATTGAATTTTTCAATGGAGATATAACAATGACATAACATACAATATAATGATCCTCAAGGCAGCCAGAAGAGGTAAATACATTGAGTGAATAACATATCACTTACAAGGATGATATAACAAAAATAAAGCAAAAGTCCTGGTACATTTACTGACGTAACATTAAAGTGTTAACTCTGCGCCTTCCTTTCCTCTTATGTAGTTGTGAAGACCCAACTAAGAGGGAGAGGAGATAGCAATACCAGGGGCCCTAGAAACGATAAAGAAGAAGAAAAAAAAAGAAAAAACCCCACAGTATGTGAGACCCGTAATCACAGGGTATAGCATGGCCCCCATTACTTGCATTTTAACGTATGCCGTGTGTCACATCACCGGGGGGGGGGGGGTATCCCCAGATTTAGTAAATCGTCAGGCAGGAGGGGGGATAACACTCCGACCCCCCGCGTCTGATGCTCATTTCGGTTGGGAACCCAAGTATTCCCACATAGAAGTTGGACAACCTGAGAGGAATTTCAACCAGGGGACCCCCCCCGAGCAGGCCCCCGAGATCATCACTCTACCCCAATGGGAACACACTGTGAAGTGAGAGAGCTCCAGGGCCCCTCCCAGGAGAGGTACCCCCCTATCGCCCATCAGCTCCCCGGGGAGATGCTCCCGCCGGGGAGATATCCAGGTGACGCAACCCCCGGGATGGAGCCAACAGTCTAATTGTCTAGGATATATACACGAGAGTGACTGGCCGTCTCCCATGCTGGGACACCAAATGAATAGTTGAGGACAATCTATGGAAGCTAATGGACAGGTTTTAGCCTTGTAAAGCCGTTATCTGATGTTAGAGAGTGTAAGGAAGAAGAGGAGAGAAAAGAAAAAGAAAAGAAAGAAGAAAGAGGAGCAAGAGAGAGGAAGCCAGATGAGGGTAGAGGGAGGGAGGTGGGGTGGGGTACATGGAGAAGGATGGTAGTCTCGCTGAACTCCCCCCTAGTTAGTTAGTAGATGGCCCGGGTAAAGTGGGATACCGACATACCTAGCCCAAGGTTCCCAGATCCCTTCAAAGCGTGAGACCGTGTCACGCAGTTTCGCCACTATTTGTTCCTGTGACATTATCCACAAAATCTTCCGTTTGGTGGCCAAAATGGATACCGAAGGGGTTTTCCAGGCTTTCGCTAGAGTGACTTTGGCTCCCAAACACATAAAGAAGATAAGTTGTTGTGTAGTTTTAGGTGTGTTGTGTATTTTGCAGTTTAGTAGAATGTATGTGGGGTCCTGCGGTACATCTATCCCAGAGACTCTCCTTAGAAGATGAAGGAATTTATTCCAGTAACTCCGTATGCGGGGGCATGTCCACCAGATATGATGCATCGTGCCTATATGACCACAACCTCTGTAACATAGGGGAGAGGAGTCTGGGAATATCCTGGAGAGCCTGGCCGGGACATAATACCATTTAGTAAAGACTTTAATGTTAGCCTCTATCAAGGCAATATTTAAGATATCTTTAGATGATCTGCTGAAGGCTTGGAACCATTTATCAGGATCCCACTGGATGTCCAGGTCCAATTCCCAGGATCGAGCATATGCCGGGGCGTCTGTCCTATCTGCCAGGGAAGCGTAAATAATGGATATCCCGCCTTTTTGGGGGCCTGTCGAGGAACACCATAGCTCGTACATTGTGGCCTTAGGAGTGTCCAACTTGTCAGTACAGAGTGAGTGGAGGAAGTGTCGTATTTGCGACAGTCTGAACGTTTCTGACGTAGGCATTTTCAGTGTACTCAAACAGTGGCCCAATGAAATCGGGCCGTTAGGTGTAAAGAAATGGCCTATCCGGAAAAGGCCTTTGTTCAGCCACCAATGAAATGCATGTATATTCATCCCAGGGGGAAAATTAGGGTTGTGAAACAGGTGCGTGAGAGGCCTTAAGGGTGATATCAAGTTGACATTTTTATGTAATTGATCACAGAGGGCTAAGGAGTGAGATAAGGTAGGGGCCAAGATAGCCGGTCTATGTTTGGAAGGTCTCCATGCTAAGAAGTCGAGTGTGAAATGTGGTACGGCTTGCCTCTCAAGGGAGATCCAATCGGGCCTGCGATTTTTAGTATAGATGGCTGAGAACTGTGCCAGCTGTTCTGCCTGGTAGTAGAGCCATAAATTTGGTAGGCCTAGACCTCCTTGAGACTTAAGCCTGAACAAAATATCTTTAGCAAAACGGTGACCTCTGTCCCCCCAGACAAATCTGATCACCCTGGATTGAAATTTGGATAGAATAGATTTTTTAATCAGGATAGGAAGTGAGTGGAACAGGTATAAAAGACAGGGCAGGAGATTCATTTTGACTGCGTTGAGTCTACCCAACCATGACAGGCCCTCCCTCGCCCATTTCTGTAGGTCCAGCTCTAGAGAGCGGAACATGGGGGGGTAGTTAGCGGCATATAAGTCTCCAATGTTTTTCGTCAGCTTGATACCTAAATAGGGGATGGAGTTACCTGCCCACGTGAAGGGAAAGTGTTGTTTGAGTTGGTCTATTAGAGACACCGGGAGCGAAACATTGAGGGCCACGGATTTAGTCATGTACACCTGAAGACCAGAGACGACGCCGAAGTCTCTAAGAAGTCTGAAGACATTTGGTGTGGATATGAGAGGGGCTGTCAGGAACAATAACATGTCGTCAGCGAATAGGGCACATTTGTGACTGTCAGGTCCGCAATTCACTCCTTTGATGTTCTCGTTCGATCTAAGGGCTATAGCCAGTGTCTCGATCGCAATGGCGAAAATGAAGGGTGAAAGGGGACAACCCTGTCTAGTTCCCCTACGAATATCGAAGGGTTCCGAGTAATGGCCCATTAATCGCACCTGAGCTGAGGGTGAGGAATACAGTGTGTGAATTATTGTAAGAAAACCTTCGCCGAACCCCCAGCGTTCTAGAATGTCAAAAAGGTAGGACCACGACACGGAGTCAAAGGCCTTCTGCAGATCCAGTGACAACAAGAAACCCCCTTGAGCAGGGCCGCCGTCCCACTGGGTCTGCAGAAGGGAAATCAAATCAATAGCTCTGCGAACCTGATCCGGACCTTGTCTCCCCGGGATGAAGCCCACTTGGTCCCTATGTATATAATTTGCAATGAAGTTAAAAAATCCTGTTTGCTAATATTTTAGTCATTATTTTGAGACCGTTATTAATTAACGAAATAGGGCGATAGCTGCCAACCTCGCTTGGGTCTTTACCCTGTTTAGGTATGACCGAAATAAAAGCCGAGTTTAACTCACTAGGGAGAGGGGCTCCATCCCGGAGGGAGTTGAAGAACCGGGCCATGTAAGGTGCCAAACGTGGGCCAAACTTCTTATAATAACATACCGAAAAAATGTCCGGACCCGGGGCAGAGTTCGTTTTCAAGGATTTAATGACGTCTAATATTTCCTCGGAGGAGAAGGGAGCGTCTAGCAGATCACAGTGTGTTTGCTGCAGGTGAGGCAGGTTAATGTCTCGGAGGAACAGCTCTCTGGCCTTGTAATGCGTGTGAGGTAATTTCTCATAAAGTTGTGAGTAATAATTATGAAATGATTTCATAATAATTGTTGGATATTGCGTTAAATTGCCCCACGAGGCTCGAATTTTGGGAAATACTGAGGTACGGATCCTCGGGCTAAGTTTGGTTGCCAACTTGGAACCTATCCTATCTGATTGGTAATAGGAACGAGCGCCTGACCACCGCAAGTGTTTCTCCGCGGAAGTAGTGAGAGAGAGGTTGAGTTTCACTCGAGCCGAGTCAAGTTTGGCCAGGCTGTCCGGCGTGGGGTTTTGTTTATGACTTACTCAACAAGCGGAAGTCTGCTGTGAGTCGTGAAACTTCTGCCCTGCTCTCCCTCTTAAGTTGAGAGGAAAGTTGTAAGAGCCTGCCCCTCATCATCGCCTTGTGTGCTGCCCAAACACAGCCTGGCGAAACCAACCCCGTGTCATTCTCACTAAAGTAGTCGGATAGAGCTTTGTCTAGAATCGTGCAATGGGTGGGGTTGCTCAAGAGAGATTCATTGAGGCGCCATTTAAAGGGACCCTTCACTCCCGACCCACCCCTTAACGACATTGACATTATCGAGTGATCGGATAGGGGCGTATCATATATTTTGGAGGTGATTACTCTCGGGATTACATGTGGTGGGACAAATATGTGGTAGTGCGTGTAGTCTCTAGTTTGGGGATTCATTTCCCTCCAGGTATCAATCAGGCCATAAGATTGGACTATCTGCGCTACCCGAAGGCTACGTTTAGGGGGCCGTTTGGTTTTGGGCTGCAGGGGGTTAGATTTGTCTGAGGAGAAGTCAAATGGGGTATTGGAGTCTCCCCCCAGTATTACTGTGCCAACGAAATGTGGCTTTAGGATCTTCAGCGTGGTGTCAAAGAAGAGGTCCTGATGTGTGTTCGGAGTATAGTATGAGACAAACGTGTAAGCCTCACCATTAATCGTTCCTGTCACTAGTATGTAACATCCCTCGAGGTCTTTGATGGTATTTGCGTGCACGAAGTGAGTTCTGTTTGACAAGCAGATCGCCACTCCTCTCCTTTTGTTGTCAGCATTAGCTAGGTGGAAATTCATGAAGTTTTTGTGAAGGAATTTGGGCTGATAGGTAGCAGGGAAATGAGTCTCCTGGAGCATTACTACATTAGCCTTCAGTGAGTGAAGCTGTTGCAGTATTTTGCGTCTCTTCACGGGGGAATTAAGGCCCTGTACGTTGTGGGAGAAAATCTTAAGTGTCCCCGGTCGTCCGCAGGGAATCAGTAATGGGGCAGCAATAAGTGTGATACTAAGTGTTTGGAAGTCTCACCTGACATCGTTGTTGTCCCTGGCAGATAGGAGACGACCCCAGTGGCATGGCGGATTTGATCTGTGCTACGGTAAGCGGGAGATCCAGCGAGTTCCTGTAGCTGAAGAGGAGGGGGGAGAGTGGGGGAGAGGAAAGGGAAAAGTAGAGTAAAGAGGAGCAAGAAAGAAGAGAGAAAGAGAGGAGTGAAGAAACAAATCTTAAAGTAGTTACCCAAAACCCCACGGACCAGAGAGGGACCCATTCCTGCCTGGGCCGGTACCCAAAAAAAAAAAAAGGTCTGCGACCCAAGGGTCGAGAGTCTGGGTCCGATAGATGAGGAACCAAGGTTCAACTATCGGAGCCAGAGGGAGGCGCACTACGACCACTCCGGTCAACGCCGCCTCTGAGTGAAACTGTAGCGGTATATAAACATTGCAGTATAAGCCCTGTTATCACATAGTAGGAATGTTCAAAAATCTTTGAATAGATGGGGAAGGAAAAAGAAAAACAATAAAAACGAAACAGTAAAGCATTTTCCAAGGGGAGTCTGAACCCGTAGGGATCCTAAAGGAAGTCCTGGGGAGAACTCAAATGAGGAAAGTCACCAAAGGACTGGCATCAGATCAGTCGCCGACACAGTCTAAAGGGAGGACCATAGACAGAATCTGAACATACTGCAGGCCTGATTATGGAGGAAAGGATTCTTTCAATCGTTTGGGAAGCTGTTTCTGCCACACTGGCGATACTGGGCTGGTGGGGGATGTTCTCTTGACAGACGATGCTCCTCGAGAGGCAGAAGGCTGTGGAACTTCCTCAGTAATAAGACCTAGATGTAAGAGAAGTAGTTCCCCGTCTTGGAACGTTGAGAAGCTGTATGGTTTGTTGCGAAAGGAGAAGTTCAATCTCAGTGGAAAGGCCCATCTATACGTGATCTCTTTGCCCGCCAGGACTTGTAATAGCGGTTTCAGGGCCCTTCATTTTTGTACGGTATATGGGGATAGATCCACAAAGATTTGAACCTGGTGGCCTTGGATCATCAGCTTCTCCGCCGACCTGGAAAGTTTCATCACTTCTTCTTTAACCGCATAGAAATGCGGTTTCACGATGTCTCTTGGCAGACCATCAGAGCAAGGTGGTTGTAGCACCCTGTGGGCTCTGTCAAGCTCCAAACGATGGGCTGGGATGTTAGGGATTAAACTTTTGATAAAGTCCTGGACTGCCATGTGGGTGTCTTTGACGGTTTCGGGGAGCCCCCTAATACGGAAGTTGTAACGACTCGACCTGTTCTCGAGGTCATCTATTTTTGAGGTAGCGGATTCCAGTTGGTCCTGTAGATCCTGGATTCTGGAAGTATTTTGGTTAATTCTCAGGATAGCCTGGTCGTATTTTTGCTCGATCACTTCAATTCTGGCACCAATCTGCTGCATATCGGCATGTATGGAGGCAGTGATCTGTGTCGCTGTGTGGGAGATGCCTTTTGAGAGCATCTGAGAGAAAGCGGCCATCATTGAGGGGAAATCAGTAGGGGAGAGAGGGAGATCCCTGGCCTGTGCATCCCATGGATCCGGGCTGTGAGGCAGTTCCTGCTGAGGGGTGAGAGCTGCCCCTCAAAATGTCCTCCTGAGAAGAGAGTCAGTGGATGCAGATGAGGGGAACCCTGGAAGAGTACTCACTGTGGCATCAGAGGATTGTGAGGACGGAGGGGCCCCTTGATCCTGGTCTGCTATTGAGTCTGACAGGCAGGGCAGGCCTCGTGAGGTGACGGTCGCCATTTGGGGATGGCCGGGCCGCGCTGCGCTGTGGAGTCATTCAATGCGGCAATGAGATTCCTCATTGAACGACATCCAATTATGGCTGGAGGTGTCCCCAATCAGCAGGTACAGGAGCTGGGCCTTAAACTGCTGCTGTGGCTGGCGTTAGGTCGGAGTGGCGCGGAGCTCCCGGTCTAAGCGGCCATCTTGGACGCTGCCGCGCATGCGTCAATCAAATTTAAGGAATCGGACATGTTGGAAATTTTTTGAAAAATGAACGATTTTCTAATCAATGATGGGAGAATCGTGCGAGAAATGTAATAAGTAAAGAAAATTTACGGAGAGAAAAGAAGATTCCCAGCCACGAAAATTATTTTCTGTAGCAACATGAGGTGAAATTGAAGGCTTGGTCGGCCGAATTTCGAAAATCAATGGTGACACCATCGGATCACAAAAAAAAAAAAAACTTTCTGATTTTGAAAAGAAAATTTGTTCGAAATTTGACCATGTTTTGCCTTCTTAAGAGAAATTCCCAAAACATGGCCTGTTGATTTTGCCAGAAATCTGAAAACTCTTTGTGCTTTCTGTCTGTGCACAAGGATGAGTTATAGCGATGAATTGAAGAAGGACTAGGAGGGAAAAGGAGAGGCTTGTGTTCTTTGTAATCCATCAGAAACAAAGTACAGTAGGCAGGACTGACACCAAGTGCAATGAGAGAAATGCAGAGGCTGCCAATTGCAGAAATAATTTGATGTCTGGCTGGTTATTCTGATTATTTAATTGCATAGTAATTATTTATGTGCATATTTGTTACAAGTTAGTGAATCAAAGAAGCCTTAAAGAGTCCTAAACGATAACCATATTCTTAAAAAATAATCCATACACATCCAATACTTAATGGTCCTGTAATCTAGTTTTCATAAAATTGTTTTACTGTGCTTTTCTACCTCCTTGTAACATTCTCCATGAGCTCCTGATCCACAGTGGGACCATGGAGAACAGATGTAGCCTCTTCTAAGGTAATTTAATAAATTAAGAATACAAACTTGAATAGAATTTTCTTTTTGTAGTGTCACTTTAAAGCTATAGTTTGATTAGCTATACTAAAATTTGCCTTGCAATGGGACCCCCTCTGCACTGGATGAGTTAATTTGCTTGTTGAATTTATAGTATGATGAATAAGGCAAAATACTTACATTATTCCTTGCTTGAGCAGGCTACCTCACCCTGTAGAACAGTTTTTCCTTTACGCTTCTCTTTGCCACCAAACCAATCTCAGTTCTCTTGTGGCATCACACACAGTGCAGAAACAGAGAAATTCTGCATTGCACATAATAATGCCAAGGGCCTGCTCACAATCTCTGAGCATCAGAGTGAAAAAAGCACCAGTTGCCAGGGAAGTGAAGAATAAGGTAAGAATTTCACCTCATTCATTACCCCCTAGACAAAATTAGCATTTAACCTTTGAAGGCCAGTGGAAACTTACTGCAAGGTGAATTGTGCTGAATATAGAGCCTACATACTATATACATGATATACAGTCTGCAGTCTTTGTACCCACAAATGACTCAATTACTCTGCTATGAGTGAGAGTCTCACATAAACCTATATGAGTAAAAATGGAGAACTAACACCTAACTAACTGATTCTTGATAGCAGCAAATACTCTTGCGCATAAGTGTGATGTCCGGGTGATCTAATGTTCAAAGGATAATTTCTCAGGCCTTGCTGCCCTTCAGGATAGGGGTATCCTAGCAGTCAAAAGGAATAAAGGCTCTGAAGAAAAAGCAGGGCCGGCCCTACCATGGGACCCGATGGTACCATCGGTCCCGAGCGGCACTTTCAGGGGGGGTGGCAATTTGCCGCCCGCCAGCCAGCCCGTTCCGGCAGCTCTGCTGCTTGTTGATGAACATGAGAAAAGTCCCGGAAAGCCGCATTCAAATAGAAATCGCCTTTATTCAGTAAAAACAATAAAAGTACATGTATGCCACAGCTAGAAGAGGGGAACTGACGCGTTTCATGCTGCAGTCAGTGCTTAATCATAGCTCTGCTGCTTGTCCCACTCTGAGGAGCCCAGCGCCGAGGTGACAGGAGCCTGTGGGCAGAACAGGGGAACAGTCAGCGGGCGGGTCAGTGGCTGAGTGAATGGGCGGGCCAGTCGGCAAGTGAGTGGGCTTGCTGGCCAATCAGCGGGCCGGCGGGGGGAAGACCAGAGAGATGACATCATCTCTCACTGCCCGCCCTGCTTCACTGCAGTTCCACCCTCACTGTGCAGCCACGGGCAGCAGAGAGAGTACATCATCTCTCTGTTGCCTGCCTTCACTCTGGGACACAGCAAGTGGCAATCCGCTACGTGTGGCAGGTGAAGTGGCAAGTGACAATCCGCTACGTGTGGCAGGTGATGTCGTTGTAAGTGACAATCCGCAAAGTGTGGCAGGTGACGTTGTGCTAAGTGACAATCCGCAATGTGTGGCAGGTGAAGTGGCAAGTGACAATCCGCTATGTGTGGCAGGTGACGTCGTGGCAAGTGACAATCCGCAACGTGTGGCAGGTGACATTCTGGCAAGTGATCCGCTACGTGTGACAGGTGAAGTGGCAAGTGAAGTGGCAAGTGACAATCCACGTGTGGCAGGTGACGTCGTGGCAAGTGACAATCTGCAACGTGTTGCAGGTGATGTCGTGGCAAGTGACAATCCGCAACGTGTGGCAGGTGACGTCGTGGCAAGTGACAAGTGACAATCCCCAATGTGTGGCAGGTGACATTGTGACAAGTGACAATCCGCAACGTGTGGCAGGTGACAATCCGCATCTGGTGGCAGGTGATGTTGGCAAGTGACATGCTCAAGGCTCCCACTGATTATGCATTATGGTGAGTTGAACTATTTTATTTCATATAACTATGTAATAATATACCGTAAATAATGCACTTCCATCATTCTTTTTTACGATACGGCACTGTGTCGATTTAACTGACAATTGCGTGGTCATGCGACGTTGTACCCAAACAAAATTTATGTCCCTTTTTTCCCACAAATAGAGCTTTCTTTTAGTGGTAATTGATCACTTTTGCAGCTTTTTTTTTTGCGCTATAAACAAAAAAGAGCGACAATTTGGAAAAAAAAAAAACAATATTTTTTTTACTTTTTGCTATAATAAAAATCCAAAAAAAAATGTCTTCATCAGTTTAGACCAATATGTATTCTTCTAGATACAGTGGGGATGGAAAGTATTCGGACCCCCTTAAATTTTTCACTCTTTGTTATATTGCAGCCATTTGCTAACATCATTTAAGTTCATTTTTTCTCCTCATTAATGTACACACAGCACCCAATATTGACAGAAAAACACAGAATTGTTGACATTTTTGCAGATTTATTAAAAAAGAAAAACTGAAATATCACATGGTCCTAAGTATTCAGACCCTTTGCTCAGTATTTAGTAGAAGCACCCTTTTGATCTAATACAGCCACGAGTCTTTTTGGGAAAGATGCAACAAGTTTTTCACACCTGGATTTGGGGATACTCTGCCATTCCTTCTTTCAGATCCTTTCCAGTTCTGTCAGGTTGGATGGTAAACGTTGGTGGACAACCATTTTTAGGTCACTCCAGAGATGCTCAATTGGGTTTAAGTCAGGGCTCTGGCTGGGCCATTCAAGAACAGTCACAGAGTTGTTGTGAAGCCACTCCTTCGTTATTTTAGCTGTGTGCTTAGGGTCATTGTCTTGTTGGAAGGTAAACCTCCGACCCAGTCTGAGGTCCTGAGCACTCTGGAGAAGGTTTTAGTCCAGGATATCCCTGTAATTGGCCACATTCATCTTTCCCTCGATTGCAACCAGTCGTCCTGTCCCTGCAGCTGAAAAACACCCCCACAGCATGATGCTGCCACCACCATGCTTCACTGTTGGGACTGTATTGGACAGGTGATGAGCAGTGCCTGGTTTTCTCCACACATACCGCTTAGAATTAAGGCCAAAAAGTTCTATCTTGGTCTCATCAGACCAGAGAATCTTATTTCTCACCATCTTGGAGTCCTTCAGGTGTTTTTTTAGCAAACTCCATGCGGGCTTTCATGTGTCTTGCACTGAGGAGAGGCTTCTGTCAGGCCACTCTGGCATAAACCCCCGACTGGTGGAGGGCTGCAGTGATGGTTGACTTTCTACAACTTTCTCCCATCTCCCGACTGCATCCTTGGAGCTCAGCCACAGTGATCTTTGGGTTCTTCTTTACCTCTCTCACCAAGGCTCTTCCCCGATAGCTCAGTTTGGCCAGACGTCCAGCTCTAGGAAGGGTTCTGGTTGTCCCAAACGTCTTCCATTTAAGGATTATGGAGGCCACTGTGCTCTTAGGAACCTTAAGTGCAGCAGAATTTTTTTGTAACCTTGGCCAGATCTGTGCCTTGCCACAATTCTGTCTCTGAGCTCTTCAGGCAGTTCCGTTGACCTCATGATTCTCATTTGCTCTGACATGCACTGTGAGCTGTAAGGTCTTATATAGACAGGTGTGTGGCTTTCCTAATCAAGTCCAATCAGTATAATCAAACACAGCTGGACTCAAATGAAGGTGTAGAACCATCTCAAGGATGATCAGAAGAAATGGACAGCACCTGAGTTAAATATTCGAGTATCACAGCAAAAGATCTGTATACTTAGGACCATGTGATATTTCAGTTTTTCTTTTTAATAAATCTGCAAAAATGTCAACAATTCTGTGTTTTTCTGTCAATATGGGGTGCTGTGTGTACATTAATGAGGAAAAAATGAACTTAAATGATTTTAGCAAATTGCTGCAATATAACAAAGAGTGAAAAATTTAAGGGGGTCTGAATACTTTCCGTCCCCATTGTATGTTTGGTAAATAAACCAAAAAAAGTGAATATTGATTAGTTTGAGCAATAGTTACAAAATAGGGGATAGATTTATGGCATTTTTATTTATTTATTTTTTACTAGTAATGGCGGTGATCTGCGATTTTTAGTGGGACTGGACACTTTTGACACATTTTTGGGACCATTGACATTTACACAGTGATCTGTGTAAATGTCACTGGCAGGGAAGGGGTTAAATGTGTTCTCTGGGAGGTGTTTCTAACTGGGGGGGGGGGGTTGGGACTGACTGGAGGAGGAGAGAGATCTCTGTTCCTAATCACTAGGAACAGCAGATCTGTCTCTCCTCCCCTGTCAGAATGGGGATCTGTCTGTTTACATTGACAGATCTCCGTTCTGGCTCTCTGTGGAGCGATTGTGGGTGGCCGGCTGACATCGCAGTCACCGGCCATGCATAGGTCCTTTTATACTCCTATATACATGTATAGAGCCATGACAGGTCCTCTTTATACTCCTATATACATGTATAGAGCCATGGCATGTCCTCTTTATACTCCTACATACATGTATAGAGCAATGACAGTTCCTCTTTTTACTCCTACATACATGTATAGAGCCATGACAGGTCCTCTTTATACTCCTACATACATGTATAGAGCCATGACAGGATATTCCTACATACATGTATTGAGCCATGACAGGTCCTTTTACACTCCTATACACATGTATAGAGCCATGACATGTCCTTTTATAGTCCTACATACATGAATAGAGCCATAACAGGTCCTCTTTATACTTCTATATACATGTATAGAGCCATTACAGGTCCTCTTTATACTCCTACATACATGTATAGAGTGATGACATGTCCTCTTTATACTCCTACCTACATGTATAGAGCGATGACATGTCCTCTTTATACTCCTATACATGTAAACAACCATGACACGTCCTCTTTATACTACTACTATATACATGTATAGAGCCATGACAGGTCCTCTTTATACTCCTATATACATGTATAGAGCCATGGCAGATCCTCTTTATACTCCTATATACATGTATAGAGCCATGACAGGTCCTCTTTATTCTCCGATATACATGTATAGAGCCATGACAGGTCACCTTTATAATCCCATATATATGTATAGAGCCATGACCAGTCCTCTTTATACTCCTTTACATGAATAGAGCCATGACAGGTTCTCTTTCTACCGCTATATACATGTATAGTGCCATGACAGGTCCTCTATATACTCCTATATACATGTATAGAGCCATGACAGGTCCTCTTTATACTCCTTTACATGTATAGAGTCATGACAGGTTCTCTTTCTACCGCTATATACATGTATAGTGCCATGACAGGTCCTCTATATACTCCTCTATACATGTATAGAGCCATGACAGGTCCTCTTTATACTCCTATATACATGTATAGAGCCATGTATATAGGAGTATATATATATATATATATATATATATATATATATATATATATATATATATATATATATATATATATAGTTATCATGATATAAAATAATGGATGTAGGGGCCTTTTGGTGGGTGTGACTTTTTTTTGGGGGGGGGCAGCATTTCATTCTTGGTCCCAGGCAGCACAATGTCTTGGGCCGGCCCTGAGAATAAGGTATCCCTTTGAGCCTCAGGCTCTGAAGAAGAAGGTATCTCTTCGAAACGCATAAGCCAGCAATGGTCATGATGTCCTCTCCTTCACCATCTGGAGACTGTCGTACCTAAACTGATTGCCAACATTTGGAGGCTTTTACAAAGCGAATTTTCTTCACATGTTTCTGAGTAGTTTTTAATCTGTTTTTATATATAATAAGTATGATGCACAAGGCTGGTTTGCCCTCTTTTCTTTATTCCTTTTCTTTACCTAACTGAACCTACTTTAAAAAGGAAATTTGTTAAAAAGCTGCAAACTACACAGCAACAAGCAACCATTGACAGAATGAAGGCCCCTTGACCCGCCCCGCCCTAAGGAAAGGGAGCCTTGACTGCTGGATGCTAGGCAACCAAGCGGGGCGTCAACCTAATCAGGGAGTCGGAGTTGCTCCGTTGGGATTGGTTACAACGGCACAAGGGGACTGGGTGGAGCTGGAACTCTAGAAAAGGCTATGCAGAGGCACGTCCCACTAATTTCAAGAAAAGTTGACGTCACAAGAGTTGTCCTGCTGGCTTCGCCATGGATACTCACACCTTGATCGAGAGGGTCAGGGATCTGCTGGAAAGAGGTCAAGTTGACTGGCTCCTACCTTTACTCACCGGTGAGACTGTTTGCTGGTTCAATTATGACACCCAGTTTTGCCAGAGGATGGCTGCCTAGAAAGACCTGCATTTTGACTGCCAGGATGGGAGTCTGTGGCTGCTACTCATGTGCCCACATAGACTGACCACCTTTCAGTCCCCTGCCGGTGTTCTTGCCGGAGCGTCGGCAGCATCCAAGAAAGGCATCTGCTGGAGGTTTAATGAAAGCCACTGTAAGTGGTACACCTCGGTTTAAGCATGAGTGTTCCACCTGCGGATGGGCTCACCCAGCGTGTTTTCAGAAACCTAAAGAGCCCCAAACGACCAAACAGGGTTACAGAGCCGACCTTCCTAAGTCGGAGGACGCCAGTGAACGTCCCAAGGATTATTTCGAAATTTATAGCTGCTTCCTGGTGGGTTTTAATTCAGTTCTCTGGGTTGGACTCGGTTCTACACTACCTGGACGACTTTTTGTTTATAGGTCCAGCTGGTAGCGACGATTGCCTTCGCATGTTACCTGCCTTTCAGCAGGTTTGTAGTGACTTGGGCATCCCACTGTCGATTGCTAAAACCGAGGGCCCTTCCCATGTTTTATCCTTGTTGGGCATTGAAATTGATTCAGTGGAGATGGTCTTCCAGCTCCCGGAGGATAAATTGTCTAAGCTTCAGGCATTGGTGCGATTCGCCAGGGATGCCAGGAGGCTCCGGCTTCAGCAGCTTCAATCCCTGTTGGGACATCTTGTATTTGTTTGCCGGGTGCTTCCCATGGGTAGGGTCTTCTGCGGGAGACTATCGTGGGCCATGAAGGGCATAGCGGCACCTCATCATTACGTATGCATAATGAAGCCTACGCATGATGATTTGGAAGTGTGGCTTTCCTTCCTGCAGACCTATAATGGTCACTCCTGGAGGAAGTGCCCAACTCACAGTTGGAATTCTACACCGATGCATCCGGCTCTTGGGGTTTCGGTGCCTTCTTCCAAGGTGCTTGGTCCGCTGAACCCTGGCCGGCCTCATGGGCCCAACTAGATTTGTTGCGGAACATGACATTGTTGGAACTCTTTCCCATTGTGGTTGCAGTGGAATTGTGGGGGGAGGAATTGCGGAACAGGTGTGTGATTTTTTTTTGGATAGATAACATGAGTGTGGTTTAGGTTGTCAGTCCGCACGTTCTCCCCCGGTAGTCTCACTGTTGCGTTTCTTGGTTCTTAGATGCTTACAATTGAATGTGTGGTTTAGGGCGAAGCATGTCCCTGGTGTTGATAATGTCAACGCTGATTCCCTTTCTCGTTCACAGTTTCTGCTCCTTGGCCCCGAATGCTTCTCCAGAGGGCCTCTCTTGCCTGAAGTTCTTGTGGACCCTTGTTTCCAAAGCCTGATAGACCACGTCGGTGCCTCTCTCTCCAAATACGTGGGTGGCCTATCGGCGTATTGGGACTGAATGGGTGTCTGTATAGCGGTGAGTTCCTCCTTTCCTCCCTACAGGACAGGTGCTTGGCTCTCTTCTCATACCTGGTCCACCTGCAAGAAAAGAAGGTCTCTGGTTCATCGGTGGGTACTGCTCTCTCTGATCTCTCCTTTTGGTTTAGGCTCCTTGGCTGGGAAGACATCACCAGGGATTTTGTCGTTCGGAGGGTCCTGAAAGGATGGAGACGTCTGACTTGCTTCTCCGACTCTCGGCGCCCAGTGTCGGTCCAAATTCTAACGAGTATTTTATCTGTTTTACCCAGGGTATGCTTTTCCTCCTACAAGGCCCTCCTTTTCCAGCTTGCCTTTTCCTGGGCATTCTTTGGCGCCTTCCGAGCGAGTTGGTTTCCAAGGATAGACATTCTATTGGTGGCATTTTGGCCGAGAATGTACTTACCTCAGCTTCTTTGTCTCTTTTCTATTGCTCACTTCTAAAACTGACCTTTCCTCCAAAGGCCTCTTTTGTCCAGTTCTCTTATCTTCTTCCTTTTCTGCTGTCTGCCCTCCTGCTTCCGTTTATCTGGTTCATGCGGATTCCTCCAATTTCAGCAGGTTGCAGTTCCTTCGGGTTTTCCGCCTTTGTCTTTCTCAGTTGGGCCTTCCTCCTGCGAATTTCTCCACGCACTCCTTTCGCATTGGCACAGCCACCGCTGCTCATGGGATGGGTTTTTCAGACGAGGAACTGCAGCACTTGGGTAGGTTGGATTTGTCTCGTTTTTCCCTGTATGTTCATCCTCATCTTTTTTATATTTATTTCAGGATCCCCTTCAGTTCGGATTTGGATCATCGGCGATTCCTTTGTGTACTGGGTTGCCCCACGTGCATCTGACAGACGCTATGGGAGGAACCTTGGACTTCCTTTCGCAGTTGCCAGAATACGTTGGTGTGGCTTCCGTGGGCTTCTGTCTTGCACTGATGGTGGAGATAGGCATCTTAGACTATACGGTTTGGTTATAGATGCTCACAGTGTAACTGTGACCGGCGTGGTATTTGTATTCTGAAGGTTGTTATACTAAGATGTTCAATAAAGCTGTGGCCTTTCCCCTACTTCCAACTTAAAGTGGTCTATGTGTCTTTTTGGGGGGCAAGGCTTTGTTGTGGTTTAAATAAGTGGGGGTTAAGACAAGACTAAGCTTCTCAGCAATCATGAAGGCCCCTTGACGCAGCCAGCCATAAGGAAAGGGAGCCTTGACTGCTGGATGCTTGGCAACCAAGCGGGGCGTCAACCTAATCAGGGAGTCGGAGTGGCTCCGTTGGGATTGGCTACAATGGCACGAGGTGACTGGGTGGAGCCAGAACTCTAGAAAAGACTACGCGGAGGCATGTCGCACTACTTTCAAGAGAAGTTGACGTCATAAGAGCTGCCCATCCACCCGCCCGTTGTGTTTTCATCACAGCTTCCTTGACGGTTTTACCTTGCCAGCAATTGGTATTACTTTATGGGTTATGCCCTCAAGTTAATTACCGGGTTAGTTTAATGCCTGTCTCGCACTGATGATGGAAACAGGCCACTTAGACTATACGGTTTGGTTATAGATGCTTACTGTGTAACCGTGACTGGCATCGGATTTGTATTTAGAAGGTTGTTATACTAAGATGTTCAATAAAGCCGTGGCCTTGCCCTACTTCCAACTTAAAGTGGTATATGTGTCTTTTTGGGGGGCAAGGTTTTGTTGTGGTTTAAATAAGTGGGGGTTAAGACAAGACTAAGCTTCTCAGCAGTCAGGAGGTGGGACTTTCTATTAAAGAGGCCGCCGATAAAACAGGAGTTTCTCCTGTATGTCTGTCAGCGCTCGTCCCGCCCCTTCCCTCTCTTCTCCAAGGCTGCAGATGTGCATGAAGATGTGCTGCATTCAGGACAAGGGGGTGCTGCATTCATGACAACGGGGGTGCTGCATTCAGGGCAAGGGGGTGCTGCATTCAGAACAAAGGGGGTGCTGTATTCAGAACAAAGGGGGTGCTGCATTCAGAACAAAAGGGGTGCTGCATTCAGGACAACGAGGGTGCTGCATTCAGGACAAGGGGGGGTGCTGCATTCAGGACAAGGGGGGGTGCTGCATTCAGGACAAGGGGGGGTGCTGCATTCAGGACAAGGGGGGGTGCTGCATTCAGGACAAGGGGGGGTGCTGCATTCAGGACAAGGGGGGGGTGCTGCATTCAGGACAAGGGGGGGTGCTGCATTCAGGACAAGGGGGGGTGCTGCATTCAGGACAAGGGGAGTGCTGCATTCAGGACAAGGGGAGTGCTGCATTCAGGACAAGGGGGGTTCTGCATTCAGGACAAGGGGGGTGCTGCATTCAGGACAAGGGGGGTGCTGCATTCAGGGCAAGGGGGTGCTGCATTCAGGGCAAGGGGGGTGCTGCATTCAGGGCAGGGGATTGCTGCATTCAGGGCAAGAGGGTGCTGCATTCAGGGCAAGGGGGGTGCTGCATTCAGGGCAAGGGGGGTGCTGCATTCAGGGCAAGGGGGGTGCTGCATTCAGGGCAAGGGGGGTGCTGCATTCAGAGCAAGGGGGGTGCTGCATTCAGGACAAAGGGGTGCTGCATTCAGGACAAAGGGGTGCTGCATTCAGGACAAAGGGGTGCTGCATTCAGGGCAAGTGGGGTGCTGCATTCAGGACAACGGGGGTGCTGCATTCAGGACAAAGGGGGTGCTGCATTCAGGACAAAGGGGGTGCTGCATTCAGGACAAGGGGGTGCTGCATTCAGGACAAGGGGGTGCTGCATTCAGGACAAGGGGGATTCTGCATTCAGGACAAGGGGGGTGCTGCATTCAGGACAAAGGAGGTGCTGCATTTATGGCACTTGTGAGGCTGCATTGATGGGCACTGACCCTTGTTTTGCTTCACGGTTCTTTATTTAAAATTTAAGATTTTTTCCTGAATCTTCCCTCTTAAAGTGAAGGTGCGTGTTATACGCCAATAAATAATATGCCCGAGCTCATCTCTTTACTTACACAGCCACAAAGGCAAGAGAATTCTTTTTGGGCCGTGTATTAGTGCTCGGATGAACACACTTAGACCGAATTTTAATGGTTCACAGAATGTCAAGCAAAATGGTCGGCCCTCACGCATGTTCACTTCATCAAATCTGGCCCTCTTTGAAAAAAGTTAGGACACCCCTGGCATAGGGTATAGAGTGCAGGGGTCAGGTCTATATTATACACAACACAGAGAAAAGTTTGCAGTGGTCAGATCTATGGGGGAAAGAGGTCAGATAATATACAACTATACAACATAGCATATTGCAAGCAGTGGTCATGGGGGGAATGCCCTAAATTAGTTGTCCCTGGGAAAAAAAAGTTGGGATCAGTGGGAGAAAATCACTGGGAGCAAACAATTAGTGCATGCAGCACCCTAATGAGACAGATCAATTGTTGAACACCATGAAGGAGCTTGTAAAACAGCTTTTGTTGCAAACACTAACCACCCAGCTAACTGCCTGACAGGTGCGACAGCCGGCTGAAGCCCACCTGGCCTCCTTGAAGGGACAACAGCATATGAACCTGTTTTTAGAATAGCAGATACCGGCCCTGTCAGAGAGGCAAATGGAGGCATGGGGGTGATTTCTAAATATTAACAGCTGGTAGAGAACCCTTTATGGAAATTATCTGTGGAAGATGGTGTTAAAGCCTACCTTGCATCTTTGGGAGAGTCATGGAACCTGAGAAGGAGGAGCAGTGGGTTGTGGTGCTAGTGTCCTTTTTAATTGGTAGGCTTCGAAAGACCTACTTTGACTTACAACCTCTCAGTGTCAAGGAGTATCCCAAACTTAGAGGTAAAATCCTAGCCAGGCTTAAGGTTACCATGGCTGTCTGAGTGCAGGGTATATGACTTGGGAATATGACCCTGGAAAGCCTACAAGGTCCCAGATCTATGATTTTATTTTGAGTGGGATGTTGACAACTCTACATAAGAGGTTTGACAGCAAACAAACACTGTCATTCAGGTGAGGGGGGGGGGGGGGCGGCTTTGTACACAACATTAATGGCATAAGGCTAGGTCCACACTGCTGCGACATGGGATCCAACTTGTGAGACCCCAAGTCAAATGACATGTCAAATTCAATGTTTCCCTATGAGAGCTGTCTTAACTGATACTACATGTAGCGCTACCCCTGCAGCAGCCGCTGGTGAATATGAGTGAGTATCTCCCACCCTGCATAACCAGGCACATGAATTTTCCACGCACTCTGAGAAAAGTGGCAGTCCTTGCCTGTTTTTTTATTTTATTTTTTATTTTTAGGGGGATTAACTACTTCAATACCGGGTATTTTCACCCCTTCCTGCCCAGGACAATTTTCAGCTTTCAGTGCTGTCGCACTTTGAATGACAATTGCGCAGTCATGCAACACTACATCCAAAATACATTTTTATAATTTTCTTCCCACAAATAGAGATTTCTTTTGGTGGTATTTGATCACCACTGGTGTTTTTATCTTTTGCTAAACAAACTAAAAAAAAACAAAATTTTTGAAAAAAAAAAAAGTTTTTCTTCGTTTCGGTTATAACATTTTGTTTTCTCCTTCACTGATGGGCACTGATAAGGTGGCACTGATGAGGAGGCACTGATATGTAGAACTGATGGGCACTGATAGGTGGCTCTGATATGCAGCACTGATGGGCAGCACTGATGGCCGATAGATGGCACTGATGGGCACTGACAGGTGGCTGTGATGGACACTGACAGTCAGCACTTATAGGCGGTACTGATTGGTACTCACAGGTGGCATTTATAGGCAGCACTGATGATGAGGTACTGATGAGCTAATGAGGTACTGACAGGTGTTACTGCTGGGCATTGATTGGCACTGTGGTGGGCACTGATTGGCACTTTCATTGGCATTGACAGCCATTATTGATGGGGCATTGATTGGCAGCTGATGGGCACTTGTGATGGGGGCTATGCTGATAATCAATGTGCTCTCCCTGTCAGCGCGAACCGAGGAATGCCATTTAGCGGCACTTCCTGGTTCACGCAATGATTAGTTGTGATTGGTCACAGCTGATCACGCGGTAAGGAGCCTCCGTCAGAGGCTCCATACCACAAACAGAGATGCAGGGTGTCAGGCTGACACACAGCACCTCCGATCGCCGTGATGAGATGCCCATTTGATAGGCAAAGAAACTCTTCAGGGACTCAACTATATACATCCAGTATATACACTTCTCCTCTTTTACTGTACCTCCAGCACAGACTTGCTTGTAGAACTACATCTCCCAGGACCAGCTAGCACTGACAGTTTGATCCGACACAATCTCAGTTAGATCCAAGCAAATGCCCTTTGCAGGCAGGGAGCGCAGGCCACTTTGGTTGTGTAGCAAAAATAGAGGTCTTTGGTGCTAAATGTTCTAATCCTGTGGCTATTGCTCCCAGTACCACCGCTTCAGGCACTGCCAGCCTGCCCCTTTACTAGCCCTCCTAGCTACTTCTCCGCAGTCCTCCCAGACTGACTCTGCATCCATCCCAAACTGCTTCCATTCAGTCCCATTAGGCATGGCTCCCAGTCCTTTGACTGCCACACTCACCAGGCCTCTTGGCTGTCTTCCTCCCTGGAGATTTGCCTAGCAGTGTCCTCTCTTTGCTCCCATGCCTCCTGGTCAGGATCCCTCCGTGTCTCATGAGAAGGGGTCCCTTCCGCAACCGAGCCCAGGCCTGAGTCCCCCCCGCCCCCTCCCCAGACTAGGGGGCTACTCTCAAAGGCCTCCAACAATCTAATGCCCCGTACACATTGATCGGACATTCCGACAACAAAATCCTAGGATTTTTTCCGACGGATGTTGGCTCAAACTTGTCTTGCATACACGCGGTCATACAAAGTTGTCAGAAAATCCGATCATTCTGAACGCGGTGACGTAAAACAAGTATGTCGGGACTATAAACGGGGCAGTAGCCAATAGCTTTCAAAGAAAAAATCTTGCGAGCCACAATAATCCAATACCTTAATGGAGAACCAACTGAAGTGAATGCCCAGCTGCAAACGCAGATCGCGTATTCATAACCGTGCAATAAAACAAACAGAAAATTGCGCTGCGCTTAGGAGTATATCTATGTGTCCGTACACCCTAGTGGTATCATATACACTGATCTAGAGTGCAATGTGCAGAAATCAACTCTGCATACATAAATAAATAAGTCAAAAAAAGTGCAACATGGTGCCATATACAATAAATCCCAAAGTGTAATGTGCAAATAATACGGATCTGAAATCAACTATGCATATATAAATAAATAAATAAATACAGCAAACACTTATTACTCAATAATACTTAATGGAATAAATTAAAAACGTACACTACAAATGATATATTATATACATGTCACATGCAAAACTCCACTGTAACCATACAAGTAATAGGTGATATTGAATAAAATAAAAAATAACCATATGTGTGACAAGTGATATTTGAGACAACAATTGTCCTTATTTGTGAAAAATCTTCCAACACAACAATGTGCAGTGAAAAGTTCCAAAAGAAAACTTTGGTATATAAAGTGCTTCAGAGAAAAGATCCAGTTGCTAAATCAGTTATTGCATATGGCACCTTGTTGCACTTTTTTGACATATTTATTTATTTATGTATGCAGAGTTGATTTCTGCACATTGCACTCTAGATCAGTGTATATGATACCACTAGGGTGTACGGACACATAGATATACTCCTAAGCGCAGCACAATTTTCTGTTTAAGCCAATAGCTTTCATCTCTTTATTTATTCTGAGCATGTGTGGCACTTTGTGCGTCGGATTTGTGTACACACGATCGGAATTTCCGACAACGGATTTTGTTGTCGGAAAATTTTATAGCCTGTTCTCAAACTTTGTGTGTCGGAAAATCCGATGGAAAATGTGTGATGGAGCCCACATACGGTCAGAATTTCCGACAACAAGGTCCTATCACACATTTTCCGTCGGAAAATCCGACCGTGTGTACAGGGCATAACACTCCATCTTCCACCTGAACTTCACTGCCCCAGCTGGGCTGACCCTGAGTATTTGAGGAGGCCTGCCCCCTGCCAGCCCATCTGTTGGGGATTGGTCAGGGCCCTCAGAATATTCCAACCAGCTCCTCCTATAACCCTCCCAACTGCTTCTGAAATATTCTCCAAGATTCCAGCAAGCAGGGAGAGGTCACCAGAGATGCTGCTGCTGAGTCATCCAGTCTACATGAGTCACTCAAACCCTGTCCCAGAAAAACAAACAGGCTTGGCTGCCAGCCAAGAGCAATAATGATGCAAGAAAATTTAATTCTGTGCATCCAGCATCCACATAGAAACTTTAAACACACGTAAATGCGGCCAAACCCACTTTAAATAGGAATGTCAATGCAGGAAAAAGGGATACGGAGGTTGTTAAAGTGGTTGTAAAGGTAGAAGGGTTGTTTTTTTTTTCTAATACTTACCTGAGGTCCATCTATATCCAGCGATGTTGCAGGAGTGTCTCGGCTGCCTGAGACTCACCTCCTCATTGGCTGAGACAGCAGCACGGTGCCCCTGACTTCTGCTGCTATCAATCAAAGTCAGTCAGCCAATAAGGAGAGAAAGGGGCGGGGGCGGGCCGCGGCTCCGTGTCTGAATGGACACAGGGAGCTGTGTTTCAGCTTGGGTGCCCCCATAGCAAGCTGCTTGCTGTAGAGGAACTCAACAGGAGGGAGGGGCCAGGAGCACCGAAGAGGGACCCTAGAATAAGAGGATCTGGGCTGCTCTGTGCAAAACCATTTTACAGGGCAGGTAGGTATAACATGTTTGTTATTTTCTAACAAAAATTAAAAAAAAAATAGAATTTAGTATCACTTTAAAACAATTCAGATGACTTCTGTGTTTAAAAAAAAAAGAATAACTCAGGAATGCCCATGTAACTGTAGTCTTACCTGTTCTGGGATTGGAACACTGCTAATTGTTCCTAAATGGGTTGATCATATTTTTCCCACAGAATAGTAAATATCTGCTATGTAATGAAGTAGATTTTACAGTATATGGCAGAGCTGGAATATAAGATTAAAAGGGTCATTTTTTGTACAGTAAAGTAAGAGAAAACTGGAAGCCTCTGACCTGGTGATTTAGTATTTCCTGTCTGTGGTATATACTTGTAGCATTTCCAAACTGAGTACTAATAAAGCTGCGAGTGGTGAGCACACAGATTACAATGCACATTATTTTTTGCTTTTTCGTGTAAATAATTCTCTGACTTACTACATGGATCTTCCATATTATCACGGAGGCATAAGTAAGCAAACTGGTGAAAATCTTCTGCTGCGTAAAGGAAAGAATGGAAGTTACCTGGTGAGGGACAGTGAATCGGTCTCTGGAGCCCTATGTCTCTGCATCTTGTAAGTTTATAGTTCCATGATGGGTCAATTAATTGGGAGGTAGCATACAATAATTAAATCAGCAGGGCTTTTTTTCAGCGGGAACGCGGGGGAACGCAGTTCTGGCACCTCTTGGACTGACTGTATGTAATGGCAAGGGGTTCTGGGGTGTGCTGCAGGGTATTGATGCTCACTGCTGGGGATCTATTTTTGCAAGGGGGGTCTATTGTTGCTGGGGAGGTCTATTGTTGCTGGTGAGGGATCTATTGTTGCTGGGGGGGTCTTATGTTGCTGGGGAGTCAGTTGTTGTTGAAAGGGATCTACTATTGGGGGAGGGGTCTATTGTTGATGGCAGCCAGACAGACTATTAATGCTGGCTGTGCGGAGATCTGTTGATGCTGCAGGGAGTCTATTGTTGCTGTCGGGGAAATTTTGTTGTGGTTGGTCCATTGTTGTTAGGGGGATCTATTGTTGCTGGCTGCAGGGGATCTATTTTACTGCTTTTCCTGATATCATTACCAAATTCTATACAAATTACTTAGCACCTCAAAATGATACTTGGTTCTATATTGTCTAAAAGGGACAGTACTGGGAGGTGGGTAGGGGCGGAGAAAAGGGGTGACTCGGAAAGGGGGAGTTCCCGCACCTATTGTCTGAGAAAAAAAGCCCTGTAAATCAGTATAATAAAACATAAACAAAATATAACTGTTACTCTTATTTAACTATGCCATCTTTGTACACTGTAATATATTATAAATTGCCCATGTGTAATCTAAACAGTAAAGTGGTGTACTGCGCTTGCCATAGGAAAATGTAAATATAGGGAATACTATGTGTTGTTGGCTTTCTAGAACAATCAGTTTTCTTCATCAGGTATGATGTCATTACATGGCACAAAAACTAAAAAAAAACAAAAACAAAAAAAAAAAAACTATAGATGATGAGACAAAGAAGCTATTTACAAATGCATATCAGATCCTCAGTAATGTGGCCAGTGAGGCATATGTAAAATGATGCCAGTTTATTCCCTGAAAAAATGTTTGTGGTGTCTCACCAACATAAAGTCTTGAGAGATAAAGATGTGCAAGTATGTAATTAGATCCACTACACCAAAAAACCTGCAATAAAATGTGCACCTTACTCTCTGTACCTACTCGTGGTGCAGGCACATAGGTAGTAGTATACATGTGTCTGCAAGGCTACCTTTGCAGGCTTAGATCTATTCCATTCAGATATTTGTTTTGCTTGAAAGACAGACGGGTCGTGTTGAGTATATAGGTTGTCATCTTTGCATTGTACTGCATACTTTTGTATGATTTTGCTTACAAAAAATAAAAGGGTGATAAATGACCACCAAAGAGACATGGTTTTCTCATTTGGCTGGCTGATATTCTGTTCAAGGGAATGGATGCTGTGTTTTAACCCTTTCATGACTAAGCCTATTTTTGAAATTTGGTGTTTACAAGTTAAAATCCATATTTTTTGCTAGAAAATTACTTAGAACCCCCAAACATTTTATATATATATATATTTAGCAGAGAATCTAGAGAATAAAATGGAGATTGTTGCAATATTGTATATCACACAGTATTTGTGCAGCAGTGTTTTAAAACGCAAATTTTTGGGAAAAGGGACACTTTCATGAATTTAAAAAAATCAAAACAGTAAATTTACCCCAATTTTTGTATAATGTGAAAGATGATGTTACACTGAGTAAATAGATACCAAACATGTCACGCTTTATAATTGCACGCACTCGTGGAATGGCGACAAACTACGGTACCTAAGAATTTCCATAGGCGACGCTTTAAAAAATTTTTTACGGTTACCAGGTTAGAGTTACAGAGGAGGTCTAGTGCTAGAATTATTGCTCTCGCTCTGACGATCGCAGCGATACCTCAAATGTGTGATTTGAACACCGTTTACATATGCGGGCGTGACTTCCGTATGCGTTTTCTTTGCTGCGCGAGCTTGCAGGGACGTAGGCGCTTTAAAAAAAAAAAAATTCTTATTTATTTTATTTAATTATATATTTATAAATTGTGTTAAAAAAAAAATTTTATGACTTTTATTGCTGTCACAAGGAATGTAAACATCCCTTGTGACAGTAATATGTGGTGACAGGTACTCTTTATGGAGGGATTGAGGGTTTAAAAGACCCCCGATCCCTCCTTTGCACTTCAAAGTATTCAGATCACCGAAAACGGCGATTCTGAATACTGTGTATTTTTTAAAATCGGCGCCATTGGCAGCCGAGTAAACGAGAAGTGACGTCATGACGTCGCTTCCGCGTTTACGAGAAGGCTGGAACAAAGCCGCCCACAGCTTCGTTCCAGCCCGCCCCCAGCCGCCGAAGGCAGCCGATTGGACACCGGGCCTCCCGATCGCACGGGAGGCCCGGTAAGAGCGGCGGGAGGGGGGACGTCCACTCCCGCTCCTCCGGTATAACAGCCGAGCAGCTTTTAGCTGCATCGGTTGTTATATTCGGATAGCCAATCGCGGGCTCTAAACAACGGTACCGGGATGATGCCTGCAGCTGCAACATCATCCCGGTGTAACCCCCGAAAGCCGAGTATGCACATCTGCGTACGCTCGGCGGGAAGGGGTTAATCTGACATTGCGCTGCACTTACATTGTAGCCACGTTGGATAAACTCCTGAGGTTTAATAGGAATGTATACCCATATGTGGTGTCAGAAAAATGAATTTTTGTGTAGAGTTTCAGGTTTACTGAATGTTATTGTAGACCTTGAGAGATTTAAAAAGCATCTTTTCACTTGCAGTCCAGATAACCAAAATTTTATCAATATATCAAAGGTATATCATGGGTTTGGTGGTGCAAGTTGATAAAGTACACCCTATCCATGTTCACCATAGAAAAAAACGTTTTTGCATAATGTGGCACAAACTGTTTCTGTTCCCATTTGCTGCATACAAAACAGTTGTACATTAGGATGTATTGTATTTATGTAAGCGTGACTATTTCTGCAAATTTTTTTTGTTCCTCCAAATACATTCCACTATTGCATTCTTGGGAAGCATGTAGAAGCATCCCTCCTTGGGATCTTCAGGGTACTCCATACATTTGTGTTATTATACAGGATTTGTATAGCACCAACAGTTTGTGCAGCATTTAATCATAGACAAAACAATAGACACTTGGCATGTGAATATAAAATGGACCGTTTTTAAGGCAGGGCAAAAGTGGCAGCTGTCTGGGCCCCATCATTGTTGTGGGGCCCAAAGCAGCTGCCTCATACTTGCCAACTATCCCAGTTTAAATTCATTTATCCCTTGAAGCTTTAGTCCTTTAGTGCTGTGTCCTAATATCTCAGTGTAAAGTTCTGTTGCTGCTGCCCAGCTCTGCCCTATTGCCATGTAGAGATGACTCACCTGCAGACCCTGTGTTTACATGTAAATAACCTGCATTGATATGTAAATAGCGGAAGCATTGATATGTAAATAGAGGCGGCATTCATATGCATATCATGTCCCCCTGAGGTTATATCTACCATCACTTCACTGCTTAATGACAATTGCGCGGTCATGCAACACTGCACCCAAACTAAATTTTTATAATTTTCTTCCCACAAATAGAGCTTTCTTTTGGTGGTATTTGATCACCACTGGGGTTTTTATTTTTTGCTAAACTAAAAAAAGATCGAAATTTTTGAAAAAAAAAAAAGTTTTTCTTCGTTTTAGTTATAAAATTTTGTTTTATCCTTCACTGACGGGCACTGATGAGGCGGCATTGATAGGCACTTATGAGGCGGCACTGATAAGGTGGCACTGATGGGCACTGATATGTAGAATTGATGGGCACTGATATGCAGTACTGATGGACACCAATAAGTAGCATTGATAAGCACTGATAGGCAGCACTGATAGGTGGCACTAATGGGCACTGACAGGCGGCTGTGATGGGCACTGACAGGTGGCACTGATGGGCAGCACTTATGATGAGTTACTGACAGGTGTTACTGCTGGGCATTGATTGGCACTGTGATAGGCACTGTGGTGGGCACTGATTGGCACTGACAGCCATTATTGATGGGCACTAAATGGAAGCTGATGGGCACATGTGATGAGGGCTGTGCTGATAATCAATGTGCTCTCCCTGTCAGCGCGAACCGAGGAATGCCATTTACCGCCACTTCCTGGTTCATGCGATGATCAGTTGTGATTGGTCACAGCTCATCACGTGGTAAGGAGCCTCCATCAGAGGCTCCTTACTACGATCTGAGATGCAGTGTGTCAGACTGACACACAGCACCTCCGATCGCTGTGCTGCGTGCCCCCCCAAGGGCGCGCGCCGGCATGTTATCTTGCTGGACGTCATATGACACCCAGTCAGGATAACAGAACCACTTGGATGGGGTAAGGGTTCTCATGAGATGATCATTTGATCGGCAAAGAAACTCTTCAGGGACTCAACTATATACATCCAGTGTATACACTTCTCTTCTACTGTACCTCCAGCACAGACTTGCTTGTAGAACTACATCTCCCAGGACCAGCTAGCACTAACAGTTTGATCCAACACAATCTCAGTTAGATCCAAGCAAATGCCCTTTGCAGGCAGGGACCGCTGGCCCCTTTGGTTGTGTAGCAAAAATAGAGTTCTTTGGTGCTAGCAGTTTTAATCCTGTGGCTACTGCTCCCAGAACAGGTGTATATTAACCAGCACGGATAGCATCACCCCACCCTCCCCCCATCATTCTTCCCCGTCTACCTCCCTAGGATCTTTCTCGTTTGCTTACTGGTACCTTTTTGGCCATTATTTAATTATTTGATATTGTGGTTAACAAACCAAATAATATCACCAAATATCAGTACTATTTTCCTCGTACCAGCCAATACCTGGCAAGATCCTAAAAGCATCCGGACGCTGTTCTACGTTGTATGTTTTTTGTTTTTGTTGTTGTTTTTGTTTTGGTCTAATGTAATTATTAACCATTGTTCGCTCTGTCTGACCTGTTACCTGATGACATATGCAGTAACAGGGTCCCAGCGGAACCCAATATAACCAATCTAATTTTACTTCAATCCAACTTGATGTTTAACATGTTTAATGCTGTTTTAAAGTATTTAATAAAGTGATTCATTTAATTAATTATTTGGCAATTCAGTTGGTAATTACCGATAATAATACTCAATTAGTGCTGCCAAAGTAACCCCTTACCCGGACACTAGCACGGGGTACTTCTTTCTTTTTCTGTGTATTATGGTTACAGCCTGCACTTGATTAAATTTCAGGTGTTTCTTGTTCCCTTTCTTTCCCCTATCCCCTGTATTATTTACTGCTCCCAGTACCACCTCTTCAGGCACTGCCAGCCTGCCCCTTCACTAGCCCTCCTGGCTACTTCTTCGCAGTCCTTTGACTGCCACACTCACCAGCCCTCTTGGCTGTCTTCCTCCCTGGAGATTTGCCTGGCAGTGTCCTCCTGCTGTCCTCTCTTTGCTCCCGTGCCTCCTGGTCAGGATCCCTCCGTGTGTCATGAGAAGGGGCCCCTTCCCCACCCGAGCTCAGGCCTGAGTTCACCCCCCCCCCAGACTAGGGGGTTACTCTCAAAGGCCTCCAACAGCCTAACATTCCATCTTTCACCCGAACTTCACTGCCCCAGCGGGGCTGAGCCTGAGTATTTGAGGAGGCCTGCTCCCTGCCAACCCATCTGTTGGGGATTGGTCAGGGCCCTCAGAATGTTCCAGCCAGCTCCTCCTATACCCCTCCCAACTGCTTCTGAAACATGCTCCAAGTTTCCAGCAAGCAGGGAGAGGTCACCAGAGATGCTGCTGCTGAGTCATCCAGTCTAAATGAGTCACTCAAACCCTGACCCAGAAAAGCACACAGGCTTGGCTGCCAGCCAAGAGCAATAGAGATGCAAGAAAATTTAATTCTGTGCATCCAGCATCCACTTAGAAACTTTAAACACACGTAAATGCGGCCAAACCCACTTTAAATAGGAATGTCAATGCAGGAAAAAGGGATACGGAGGTTGTTAAAGTGGTTGTAAAGGTAGAAGGGTTTTTTTATCTTCAATGATTCTATGCATGAAGATAAAAAAAAACATCTGTGTGCAGCAGCCCCCCTCAGCCCCTCTAATACTTACCTGAGGACCATCTAGATCCAGCGATGTTGCAGGAGTGTCTTGGCTGCCTGAGAGTCACCTCCTCATTGGCTGAGACAGCAGCATGGCGCCACTGGCTTCTGCTGCTGTCAAAGTCAGTCAGCCAAAAAGGAGAGAAAGGGGCGGGCCGCAGATCCGTGTCTGAATGGACACAGGGAGCCGTGGCTCGGCTTGGGTGCCCCCCATAACAAGCTGCTTGCTGTGGAGGTACTCAACAGGAGGGAGGGGCCAGAAGCACCAAAGAGGGACCCTAGAATAAGTGGATCTGGGCTGCTCTGTGCAAAACCATTTCACAGGGCAGGTAAGTATAACATGTTTGTTATTTTCTAACAAAAAAAAGAGACTTTAGTATCACTTTAAAACAATCCAGATGACTTCTGTTTTTTTTTCTTAAAAAAAGGAACAACAACACAGGAGTGCTCATGTAAATGTAGTCTTACCTGTTCTGGGATTGGAACACTGCTAATTGTTCCTAAATGGGTTGATCATATTTTTCCCACAGAATAGTAAATATCTGCATGTAATGAAGTAGATTTTACAGTATATGGCAGAGCTGGAATGTAAGATTAAAAGGGTCATTTTTATGTACAGTAAAGTAAGAGAAAACTGGAAGCCTCTGACCTGGTGATTTAGTATTTCCTGTCTGTGGTATATACTTGTAGCATTTCCAAACTGAGTACTAATAAAGCTGCGAGTGGTGAGCACACAGGATTACAATGCACATTATTTTTTGCTTTTTCGTGTAAATAATTCTCTGACTTACTACATGGATCTTCCATATTATCACGGAGGCATAAGTAAGCAAACTACTGAAAATCTTCTGCTGCGTAAAGGAAAGAATGGAAGTTACCTGGTGAGGGACAGTGAATCGGTCTCTGGAGCCCTATGTCTCTGCATCTTGTAAGTTTATAGTTCCATGATGGGTCAATTGGGAGGTAGCATACAATAATCAAATCAGTGTAATAAAACATAAACAAAATATAACTGTTATTCTTATTTAACTATGCCATCTTTGTACACTGTAATATATTATAAATTGCCCATGTGTAACCTAAAAAGTGGTGTACTGCGCTTGCCATAGGAAAGTGTAAATATAGGGAATACTATGTGTTGGCTTTCTAGAATAATCAGTTCTCTTCATCAGGTATGATGTCATTACATGGCTCAAAAAAAAAAAAAAAAGAAAAAAAAAAAAGAACATAGATGGTGAGAAAAAGAAGCTATTTACAAATGCATATCAGATCCTCAGTAATGTGGCCAATGTTTGTGGTGTCTCACCAACATAAAGTCTTGAGAGATAAAGATGTGCAAGTATGTAATTAGATCCACTACACCAAAAAAACCTGCAATAAAATGTGCACCTTACTCTCTGTACCTACTCAGAGCGTGGTGCAGGCACATAGGTAGTGGTGTACATGTGTCTGCCGTTTTTAGGCTACCTTTGCAGGCTTAGATGTATTCCATTCAGATATTTGTTTTGCCTGAAAGACAGGAGGGTCGTGTTGAGTATATAGGTTGTCATCTTTGCATTGTACTGCATACTTTTGTATGATTTTGCTTACAAAAAATAAAAGGGTGATAAATGACCACCAAAGAGACATGATTTTCTCATTTGGCTGGCCGATATTCTGTTCAAGGGCATGGAGGCTGTTTTTTAATCTGACATTGAGCTGCACTTACAATGTAATAAATATAGAAGTTGGTGCTGCGCTGTTAACAGGATGAGAAAATATATACTGCTAAAGGTAGCAGTACAAATAAAAAACAGTGAATAATGTAAATATACAAAATAATCGAAATCGGAAAAAGTATATAAAAAATATAAAATCACTATTAAAAAGCTTCTATAAACAATAAGTGCAATGTGGTGTATCACAGTAATGGGTGATAATGACAAAGTGCAGAGTGCAAAAATAAATCAATAGTAACATTGAAACAGATGTGATAAATATCTAACTGGAATGGGTAAGGTAAGTATACAGTCACTATAAACCTCAATGAACTGTGCAAGTAGGCAAAAAATTGTGCAAAAACAGCAATAATAAACTTAATGTGCACAGTGCAATAAATATGTGCAAAAAATGCAAAAACGGTGTGTAGTGAACATATAACCAAAAAACAGTGTCCACTGCAGAGACTGGTGAAAGTCCAAACGGTGTGCAAGGTATAATAGGACTGGGTGTGTAGTCCAATGCGATTAAATCCTCTTTCTGTGGCTGAGCATTACAATGTGCAAAGTAGTGCAGTAGAGTGCTGAAAAAAGGGGGGTGATCTCCTCTTCATGCACAGGACACACACTGATGAGAAATGGCCTCTTACCTTGCGGTAAAGAGGTAACCGCATCTAATCGCTGGTAATGGCTGCCTCACCCTTATGTTCCTGGACTGGATGGAACTCTTAGTAGGTCTTTATGTCTTAGCGGAAGCAGGAGGGGGGGGTAAAGGAAAAAAGGGGCCAGATAGTGTAGTAATTACAATCAGAAGTTGGTGTTTATTAAACAGCAGTGAGGGTACTCACATAACTTACATGTCAAAACAAACAATACACTTATCTCCTACGAGCAGCGAGCTCGTTTGTATACATCAGTCTGGAGTGCCTATCCCGTCCCTACGCGTAATGTCACGGTCACATGACTTCATCAGGATCCCCATTTGCTGCATACAAAACAGTTGTGACTATTTCTGCAAAAATGTTTTGTTCCTCCAAATACATTTGGCATTCCGCTATTGCATTCTCGTGAGAAAAGGGGGGAGCATGTAGAAGCATCCCTCCTTGGGATCTTCAAGGGTACTCCATACATTTGTGTTATTATTATACAGGATTTGTATAGCACCAACAGTTTGCGCAGCATTTAGTCATAGACAGAACAATAGATACTTAGCGTGTGAATATAAAATGGGAATGGCTGCCCTGGGCCCTATCATTGTTGTGGGGCCCAAAGCAGCTGCCTCATACTTGCCAACTATCCCAGTTTAAATTCCCTTATCCCTTGAAGCTTTAGTCCCGTGCTGTGTCCCGATATCTCAGTGTAAAGTTTTGTTGCTGCTGCCCAGCTCTGCCCTATTGCCATGTACAGATGACTCACCTGCAGACCCTGTGTTTACACGTAAATGACGTGCATTGATATGTAAATAGAGGTGGCAATAATATGTAAATAGCCGCGGACTGCGGCCTTGATATATAAATAGAGGCGTCATGCATATGTATATCATGTCCCCCTGAGGTTTTATCTACCATCACTTCTGCTTAATGCTGCCCACTGGGGAGATCAAGTGGCATGCTTGAAAGATCTGCCCACAACTATAGTCATTAAGCCCAACATCAGCCTGTTCTGCAAAGATAAGCAAATTGGAGGTGGAACCCTACTTCAAAAGAAAATTTTTGTGCATGTGAATACGCACATCTCAGCCGATGCATGAGGGTGTCATTAACAATTAGTGGCACTTCTGTGTATCTGTTAAAGGGCAGCATGTTTCTTTGGTGTCAGGAAAGTGATTTTGCATGTATTCCCGACACACACAAATGTGAACACAGGCTAAATGTCTCAGTTACATTGGCGGTCAGTGTAAATCTTCTCATTACATTGGGGCTTGGTGTACAATCCTTTCATTCACACTAGTGGCCAGTGTGAAGGTCCCCCTTAAATTGGTGGTCAGTGTAAATCCCTCTTTAAATTGGTGGTTACTGTGAATGCTATTACATTAGTAGTCAGTGTAAATCCCCATTACATTGGTGGCCAGTGTAAAAACTCCTCTTTATATTGGTAATCGTTAAAAAAATTCAAACTTGCATTTGTGGTCAGTTTCGAATCCTCCCTTACATTGGTGGTCCATGTAAAAGCCCCCATTAAATTGGTGGTGAGTGCAAATCCCCCTTACATTGGTGGCCAGTGTAGAAATCCCCCTTTATTGGCTGTTGATGTAAAATCCCCCATTACATTGGTTGTCAGTGTAAATTCTTCATAACATTGGTGATCCGTGTACATTTCCCTTTACATTGGTGGCAAGTGCAGAATTTTCCTTACACTGGTGGTCAGTGTATATCCCCCCTAACATTGGAGGTCAGTGTAGAAGTGTCAACTTACATTGGTGGTCAGTACAAATCTCCTCGACAATGGTTATCAGTGTAAATTCCCCCTTACATGTAGGTCATTGTATATTCCCCCTTACACTGGTGGTTGATGTAAATGCTCTTATTACTTTGGTGTCAGTGTAGAAATTCATCTTTTCTATTGGTGGGTGGCGTATAATCCCATTACATGGTGGTCAGTGCAAATTCCCCCTCACATTGATGGTCAGTGTAAATCCCCCCTAACATTGGTGGTCAGTGTAGAAGTGTCAACTTACATTGGTGGTCAGTACAAATCTCCTCGACAATGGTTATCAGTGTAAATTCCCCCTTACATGGAGGTCATTGTATATTCCCCCTTACACTGGTGGTTGATGTAATGCTCTTATTACATTGGTGTCAGTGTAGAAATCCATCTTTTCTATTGGTGGGTGGCGTATAATCCCATTACATGGTGGTCAGTGCAAATTCCCCCTCACATTGATGGTCAGTGTAAATCCTCCCTCACATTGGTGGTCACTGTAAATTCCCCATTACATTGGTATAATCCCTCACTATATACTTGCCAAAGATTTCCAGCTTTGCTCTACATGATTCCGAATTTGTCACAGTATACTGCCTCCTAACCAATCCCCCCCACCACCACTGCCACTGATCCCATCAACCCCCCAGCATTGACACTGATCACACCCCCCCTCCCCCAGCATTGCCACTGATCCCAGGAGTCCTAGGATTCCTAGGAGTTTTGTGTCCATTGATGGGTCCCCTCACCTCTCCAGCCCATGGTGTGCAGGCACTGAGGAGATATGTGCTGTAACCTTTAGCAACCAATCAGTGAGCAGTAATGCTGTGCACTAACCTCTTGCAACCAATCATTGAGCGGTAAGGATATGCAGTAACCTCTAGGAACCAAACAGTGAGCAGTAATAATGTGCAGGAACCTCTAGCAATTAGTGAGTGGTATAGATGTCCAGTAACCTCTAGCGATCAGTGAGCAGTATTGTTGTACAGTAATCTCTAGCAACCAATCAACAAGCAGAAGTTATGTGCTGTAACCTTTAGAAAATAAACAGTGAGCCGTAATGTGTGCTGTAACCTCTAGCAGCCAGTAAGGGAGCGGTAATGATACAATGTAACCTCTGGCAACCAATCACAATCGCTGCCTGATCTGATTTAGTAAACTGATTTTGCGTCTAGGTGCTATTTATTGTATGTTTCAAAGCTTGTGGAAAGTGAAATTGCATGTAAGAGGGGGCCCAAGAAAATGTTTGCCCAGGGTCCAGTCAATATTAAAGATGGCCATGAATACAATATTTAGTTCTTTGCAGTTTGTTTAAGAAGAAAAGCCAAACTGGTCTAGCAAAGTCTTGCTGGCCCTACACACTTAAATTTTCTGCCATTTTCAACAACTTCTAGCTTTTTGGGATCGCAAACACAATTAGATCGACTCAGCCCAGCACCATTTCCATATAGATTTACATTTGAATAAATATCTAACATTTAGAAGATGGACAGGCTTTGGGTGGCAAGATTCATGCTAAGTGGATTATTTAATCAATTTTCTTATGTACTGTAAGTCTTCAGAAAACAATATGTTCCACTTCAACTCTGCGCATGTATATACTGGACCATAGCAATTTTTACATTGCTATGAGCTTATTGGTTTAGAAATAACTTTGTTGTTTTTTATAATAGCAAAGTATTTTATATTCAATTTTAGGGGATAGGGGTGAGCAGAAAAGGTTTACTTTTGACATTATTGTCTCGCAATAACTATTTTTCAATGCGATCTACAGGGAACATTTTTTTTTTTTTTTTTTTTTTTAGTTTGATCAGTAATAGTTTTAAAATAACTAGTGTTACTGTTCCTTTTATAATTATACTAAATCACAGCAAAACTTATTTAAAAAAAATATAAAAGCATTTTTCCTAAATGTTGCACATTTTTACATTTTTATTTTACAAAAAAAATGAACAACTCAAGATGAAAAAAAAAAAAAATACTAATGATAAAAAAAAAAAAAAAGTTTATAAAACCATCACCCAACAATGGAATATGCAGCTGGCGTCTGCTTTTACAAGAAGACCTAATTTCTTCCTTTTTAGTCTAATGAGCAGACAGACAAATATTTTCTTTGGAAATGTCTTTTATAATACTAATTTGTTATTGCTAGATTTTTTTTTCTCCCAGGCAGGCATCTATGAGTGTTCTCACATTACAGTAAGATAGCAACCAAACAAATTAAAAAATAATAAGGTTATACTCCATACTTTAATAACACATGATTATTAGCCTGTATGGTACAGTTTTTTTAATGAGAGCTAAGACTTGTGTTGGGACTGCCGTGCCAGAGATACTGTATGTGGTACAAGATGCTGACATATTAGTTAGAGCTGTACCATACAAAACACTGTAAAGAGTTGTACAGTAAAAGAGACCATCATGTTAGAACTACATTGTATAAGGATGCTGAGTTAAGCAAGCCATACATTATAAAATATTCTACCTATGGTTGAAGGAAAGAAAATTGCTTGATTTCCCCCATCAAGACATTCAGTCTTGATGGGGGAAACTCTCCTGCTGCGCTATTGTATTCTGACAGTGGAAGGTTTCTCAGCCTCAGAATGCAATGGTCACTGTTGGTAGTTATAGCCACCGGCAGTGATTGCACAAGAAAAACCTGTCAGGCTGGTTGTACTGCCTATAGATGCATTGAAATTTGGCCAGTTCCCGGTGGGGAAACCTTCCGCTGTCACTATACAATAGTGCAGCAGGGATTCTCTAAGCTAATAGGCAAGGGATTATTTAAAATGGCACAGTGTGCTGTGCATTGCCCTGAGGAACAGGTGCTAAAGCAAAAATGGAAAATTGTATACTCACCTTTCTGTAATTTTCCTTTTCTGGTGCATCTTCATGGCAGCATACATATGGGTTGTGACTCCGCCCCCACAACCTGATAGGACTGGTTAACTATAAATCAAAGACAGACCCGGCTCACAGCATTCTCTGTAACTCTCACCATTTGGGTGGGCATCTGCATGCTGTCATGAAGATGCACCAGGAAAGGAAAATTACGGAAAGGTGAGTATACAATTTTCTGTTTTCCTGGTGCATCATGGCAGCATGCATATGGGTACTAACTCGTCATACTGGAGGGTGCAAGAAAAATTTTGTAATCAGTAGCGCAAGTATGCACCATGAATTTTCCAAATTTTACTGTCGCGAGTCGGGTTCACCTATTAAAGTGTAATGAAGGTGTTCTGGGAGGATCATATTGCTGACTTGAAAATAACCTCAGGAGACACTCAGCGCTGAGCTGTCCACAGAGCTGGCACTGCCCTAGTTAAATGTGCTCCCCAAGACCTCCAAAACAGGAAGGCCTTGAAGTGTAGGCTCTTTTAAATTGTCTTAACAATCTAGGAGGTGACTGAACGTGTTGATGCTGACCCTGCCTTAAGCCACGCTGGGACCAAGAACATATTTCAGCTTTCCTGAATGAAAAGGTAGCTGCCAAGCAGGTCACCAGCGTTAGCTCAACATCCAGGGGGATGTGGTTCTCTCACTCATCCAAGAAAGACGGCAAATTGACTTCCTGGTTAAATTGGAAGGAGAAAGACACCCCATGGATAAAAGCAGTCTGGAGTTTTAGGACTATTCTGTCCGGGTAGAACGTTAAGTGAGGCGCCTTGAGTACAAAGCATGCAGTTCTGACATCCTTTTTTAGAGAGGTTGTAGCAACCAGAAATACGGTCTTTAGGGTTTGCAGAGTGTAGTCAATTCTGTAGGATAGAAATGAGGCCTTAATAGAAATGAAAACCATAAGCAAGTTCCACATAGGGAACAATGGTTTCCTGGGAGGTCTATAACTTCATGCAAGCCTTTAAGAATTGCATCACTAAAGGGTTAAGGTCTCCTTAAACCCTTGCAAGTGCAGATAAGGCTGAATTTTGAGCTTTAAAAACATATTTGAACCTAGGCCCCTGTTCAGCCCCAGTTGTAAGAACTGTAGAACCTTGGCTGGTTTAGGTAATAAAGGACTCCAGGCTTTTGCTGTGTGAGATCTGCACCATTTTCCCATATTTTATGGTAAATCTTATTCATGAAGACCTCTCTGGTTTGACACAAGGTAGGCACTACCTGCACTGAGCATGCTTGACTTGGTAGCCACTGCCTCTCAACTTCCATGCCATGAAAAGTTGTCTCTTGGAGCTGGATGGAAAAACTGTCCATGAGAGAGCAAATCCGTCATCACTGGAAGCGGCAGTGGTGATTCAACGCTTAAGGAGTAGGAGACACTAGAGCCTCCTAAGCCAAAATGGTATATTTGCAATTATTCATACAGGAAGCTCCACTGACATCCTAAGAATTCTATCCTTCCACTGCTGTCTAGGCACAGTACAAATCTTGCTCCTCTTTCTAAAAGGAGTGAATGACAGAAGTGCTTTGAACACTACTCGGTTCAAGAAAATTCAATACTATTCCTCATAAGCTTAACATCCCATGACCTTAACAACTTGCTTATTGGGCACTTAAACCCCCCTCCTATCCAGACCAATTTTCAGCTTTCAGTGCTCTCACACTTTGAATGACAATTACTCAGTCATGCAACACTGTACCCAAATTATTTTTTGTCCTTTTTTTCATACAAATAGAGCTTTATTTTGGTGGTATTTGATCACCTCTGGGTTTTTTTATTTTTTGCGCTATAAATGAAAAAAGACCGAAAATTTTGAAAAAAAACGAATTTTTCTTAATTTCTGTGATAAAATTTTGCAAATTAGTAATTTTTCTTCATAAATTTTGGCCACAATTTATACTGCTACATATCTTTGGTAAAAATAACCAAAAATTTGTGGAAATTATTTGGTCTGTGTGAAAGTTTTAGTCTACAAGCTATGGTGCAAATCATAAAAAAATTATCACATCTGATGTACTGGTGGCCTATCTCATTTTCCTGAGACCCTAACAAGCCAGGAAAGTACAAATGCCCCCCAAATAACCCAATAACCCTGTGTTGAATCCCACTAGTCCAGTATCCGGGTACAAGATCAGTCCAAGAGGCAGGCAAATATCATGGTCAAACAGTCCAAGGTCAGTTCCAGATCAGGCAGATGTATGTATAGAATCGTTAGGCAGAAGCATGGTCGAATAACAGTCCAGGGTCAGTTCCAGATCAGGCAGAGGCATGTACAGAATCGTTAGGCAGAAGCGTGGTCAAATAACAAGCCATGGTCAGTTACAGAGGAGGCAGTGGCATAAGGGTAAATTGTAGGAACGGAGGCTTACGTTTACCATACTTCACTAATAATTTAGTGAAGTATGGTAACGGCGAAAACATTCACCTAAGCAGAGGCCTGGTTCAGAAAGACATTGTGCACAATAAAAAGATGTGTCTCTTCTGAATCCTGCTCTGGTACACACCTTACATTTTTTTTGCCGTCGTTGGCCTGTTAGTTTGGGAGGGATTTTATCGGGAAAGTGGCGTTCGGAGAGTCGACTTAGAACATCTGATCTGATATTTTCTGGTTGGCCGTTCGGGAATATAAGGACAGTGAAAACTTCCTTCTGGTAGCCAAGGAAGCGTTTGGGGTTTTGGGTGGAGTTACAATAAATTACATATGAATTGTAGATGGCCAAATGAAAAAAATAAATTGCGACTTTCTTATACTAATGATATGTCAGTCTTGTGGCAGGGTACGGTTCCGGCATCTGGTCATTCAAGTCGACTCCCCCCATAAACAAATTATAATCATAGATGCATTTAGGTTTCTGTATGGGGCCATTTCTTCTGGGGATTTCCATGAAGGTATCATCGTGGATTGAAGACAACATGTACACATCTCTTTTGTCCCTCCACTTCACTGCCAAAATCTCATTTCGTAGACTTGCCGTTTCTCCTTTTCTCAATTTCTTATTGACCAGACTTTGAGGAAAGCCCTTCCGGGCCTTTTTTATGGTACCACATGCAGGCGTCTTCTTCCGATGAAGGTTGTGGAACAGGGGCAGAGATGTGTAGAAGTTGTCTACATACAGGTGGTAGCCTTTCTCCAGTAGGGGGTATGTGAGGTCCCAAACAATTTTCCCGCTTGATCCCAAGTAGTCTGGGCAATTAGGGGGTTGCAGCTGGGTGTCCTTCCCTTCGTACACTTTGAAGGCATACATGTAACCTGTGACTCGGTCACATAATTTGTATACCTTCACCCCATAGCGGGCCCTTTTACTGGGAATATATTGTTTTATTTTAAGCCTGCCACTAAACCTAACAAGGGACTCATCCACACATATGCTTTGGTCCGGGGTAATCAGCTGGGGGAATACTGCAGAAAAATAATTTAAAAGTGGCCGAATTTTGAAAAGCCTGTCATAGTTTGGGTAATTTCGGGGAGGGCACTGGGTATTGTCATTGAAATGAAGAAACCTCATTATCATGAGGTATCTGTTTCTGGGCATTACCTTGGAGAATACTGGCATGTGGTGGATGGGGTGGGTTGACCAATAGGACAAAGTGTTTTTTTTGTGAGTCCCATATTAAATGTGAGCCCTAAAAAAACCTCCTCCACTGTTAGGGCTCTCCACTCATAGGGACGGGCATAGTAGGACGTTGGATTATTCAAAATAAATTGCTGTGCATAAAGGTTGCACTGGGCCACAATATTTGACAGCATGTCCTCGGTAATAATTAAATTAAAAAAATTTATTGGGGAAAAATTCTCCATGTCCACCTGGACTCCTGGCTGGGCAGTGAAAGGGGGAATGTTGGCTTCTCCTGAATTAGGAGGAAGCCACAAGGGGTTCTGCAGGGCATAGGGAAGGCTGACATGGGTCCTTGGCCTTTCTTGCCAAGGCACTGCGGTGCTGGTGGATGGCACTGCCGTGCTGGTAGATGCCACTGTGGTGCTGGTAGATGCCACTGCCTCCTCACCAGAACGCCTTCGTTTGGCGGGTCGAATATCTTCCTCCTCTGAGTCACTCAGTGTTCCACTACTGAGGACTGGCTCATAATTTATGTCCGACTCAGAATCGGAGTCAGAAAGGGAATCCGAAAAAGAGAGCTCCCCATTGCTCTCGTCGGCCTGGGACAGTATTTGGTACGCCTCCTCTGCGGAAAAGCTTCTTTTGGACATGGTTGCTAAGCCTGCACTGATGGACACTGATGAGGCGGCACTGATGAGCACAGATGGGCACTGAGGTGGCACAGAGGGGCACTGAGGTGGCACAGAAGGGCACTGATGAGGTGGAACAGATGTGCAGATGTGCACTGATGAGGTGGCACTGGTGGGCACTGATGAGGTGGAACAGATGTGCACTGAGATGGCACAGATGTGCACTGATGAGGTAGCACAGATGTGCACTGATGAGGTGGCACAGCTGGGCACAGATGTAAACTGATGAGGTGGAACAGATGTGCACTGATGAGGTGGCACTGATGAGGCGGCACAGGTGGGCACTGATGAGGTAGCACAGCTGGAAAGGCACAGATGGGGCGGCACAGATGGGCACTGATTGCACAGATGTGCACTGAGGCAGCACAGGTGGGCACTGATTGTGCAGATGGACACTGATCACCGCTGGGCAGACAGGTGGGCACTGTACTGATGGGGCACTGTGGGCACTGTAAAAACATTATTGCAAACTCACAGATCGCTGACAGTTTCTCTCTCTCCTCACACGCTGTCTCTGTGTGAGGAGAGAGAGCCGGCAATGAGAGATGATCTCAAAATGTTTACATGGCGATCACACTGTTAATGGCAGCTGTGATTGGCCATTTACAGCGATCTGTGATTGGCTGTGTCCAAGGGACACAGCCAACACAGAATTTCCCCGATGCGCGCTCGTGAGCGCGCACGGGGAGCGAGGAAAGGGGAGGCCGTCATATGACGGCCTCCCGGGAATTGACATCCGCGCTGTAGCCGTCATTCGGCTACGGCCGAATGTCAGGTGGTTAAGCAGCCTGCTCTTTGAAATGCGTCCCCCAACCTTTCTAGTCTGATGTGATAATGTTCCATCTGAAAACAATTGGTCAGTTACGAAGAACCAAGGATACTCCAGCACTGTTCTGCTGGAAGAAACTTTACTCCCAAAGCACTTTTGGCTTTCTCTATCAGGAGGACGGAAATTCCCTTGTGGAAGTTCTACTGTATTTTTCCCGTCGCTATTGCAGACAGTAAGAACTTTGTGAATGCCCTGGGGGAGATGTACAGACCGAAGGGGAGGGACTCAAACTGGTAGAGGAATTGAGGATGAATTGGGACAAGTAGGTGTTCGATAAACCTACAGGAGAATCCAGTCTCCCAGATTTATGAATAATATAATTGAGTGGAGGTTTTTCCATCTTGCACGACTCTAACTTCCTTCCTTTTTTTTTTAAAAACTTTAGCACTGGGCACAGATTACCTGATTTTTATTTTTTATTTATTAATTTTTTTGCTAGGAACAGAGGTGAACCGAATCCTCATCTCCTCAGGGTAACTAGAACCTTCACGATTGTTCGTTTTTCTTTTCTTTTTTCCCCCCCTTTTAATCCAGCCACAAACTGGACCAGATTTTTTTACTTTTCCATCAACTCTGGTAGCCTGGCTGACTGGAAGAGATTGAGGTGGACTTCCCACCTGTCAATGTTATATTATCGTTATGCTCATTGAATTATGCCCCTGCATGGGTGAGTTTGTGATGAGGTTATACTTTTTCAATAAAAATTATTGAACCAGAAAGGCGGACCTCCCTTAAACTTCCACCAATGTCACGCCAATATAGCTGAAATGGCCCACTGATCCTGAAGGTTTTCCATCCAGGTGTGTATGTAAGCTTCGCACAGGCACCCCCTGGATTAATGCACCCTTAAAAAGGACTTCCGCTGTTCTCCTAAGACAGGAGCCTTAGATCTTTAAAGCTTCAATAATGAAGATTGGGTACTTCTCCAGTTCGTTTACTAATCTTTTTCCCGGTCTGTAGGATTTTGCCTCCTGGTATCTACTTGGGAGTTGCTACCTGTATGCTGGACCTTTTTGAATTTTCAGTTTTTTGTCAGATGATATTTGCCCTGACCTGCTAATGGTCACCCTTGAGAATACTGTATCCTGTCTACTCCCAAATAGATTGGATCTGTGTTCTAGTGTCTTGCACCCTTTTTTTTTTTTTTTTTTGGCAGGATCCACCAACCATGGCTTCAGCCATAACTCCTTGCCATGACCGCTGGGAACACCGCTCTTGAAAAACATCAATTGACGTCTGACACATTCACCACAGAGTATGCCGCCAATTTCAGCTCTTACAAAGCTGTTATCACCTTGTCTCTTCACTTCTTCCAGACGGGGTTATTTAACCACTTAAGCCCTGGACCATTTGGCTGGCCAAAGACCAGAGCACTTTTTGCGATTCGGCACTGCGTCGCTTTAACTGACAATTGCACAGTCGTGCGATGTGGCTCCCAAACAAAATTGACGTCCTGCTTGTATGACTGGTTCACTGATTTTCCCAGAAGTCTGCACCAAGATAAAAGTCAGATTTTTTGGCATCCACTGCAATAAAAATATAATTTTTGATGTGATTCTCTATTGGGAGTATCTTGTCTAAAGGGATGCAGACTCTTCCACTTTCCTCAGAGTCCTGCAAGTGCAGCAGCTGGTTGATAATTATGAAACCACTCCCATTAGACTCATTAAGCACATGGGCTGGTTATTGCTGGTGTGCCAGCACCTGCAGATGCTACAGTATGTAGGAGCACTTTAGATCTAGATCTAATTTGTGGACTAAAGCCTCTTTGAATGTGACATGTCTTGCCAGCTACATTCATGATGCATCCATCGTCGGAGGAGACTGCAGCAGGTTGACCATTAGCTTTTTCAGGGTATACAGTTTTGACAGCCTTTTTATAAGGGAATTTTTCTCTGACCCCTTCAATTCTTCCTGGATTAACTCTTCCAGTTGTTCAGTGAAGGAAATTAGTACTTTCTAACCTTGTGGAGAGTTTCCTCCATTTCAACCCAGGCAATTGCGTCCTTAGCTGCCCTTGCAAAAAAGTCTCTATTGGGCAATCTTCAAAGCTTGTGACCCCTTTAACGCTTTACCCTCATGGCAAGCTTTCCTATTTGGACAAAGTAAATACCAAAAATTACCGTGCTACTCTATGCAATGATGATAAAACTCTGTTATATAACTTAAAAAGCTGCAGTCCTAATGTGAGGCGTGCACATACTAGACAGAAATAATTAAAAAAGACTGCGCTAGAAACAATGACATGTGATGTAACTAAACAAACATGATTGAGTATATGAATAAATACAATTCATCGAGTGTGAAAAATAATAAAACACCAAAAATCTAATGAAAGTAAGTAAAAATAAAAGTGACTGAAAAATGAAAGTCCCAAATAAAGTTGAAAAAAGTGACTAAATAGTCAAAAAAACAGACAGTCCTTGGAGCCAAGGCAGATACAATCGGTGATCGTAGACGTATAATACCCAGTGAGGAATCCTCCACCTATTAAGATGTGTGCTTACCAGAGGTAAGCTGTAAATCAGCTTATTAGTGAACATCCACTTAGGGGAAATCAGCTCCTCAGGTCTCCTCACAGGGAAGGGGGCAGACAGGATCTCTCAATGTAATGGATTCAATCCGCATATCGGGAGGACCCAGAAGGATAAAACAAATTCTCCATAGTGTAAAACTGTATATCATTTATTGAGGTAAAAAGATGATCACACTTACATGTAAAATCACGGTAAAAAGGCACATAAGATGTACAACAGCCGGCCGGCTCGCATGCACCCGTTCAAACGAAAACGATGACGTCAGCGCGTCAGCTGACGTCATCGTTTTCGTTTGAACGGGTGCATGCGAGCCGGCCGGCTGTTGTACATCTTATGTGCCTTTTTACCGTGATTTTACATGTAAGTGTGATCATCTTTTTACCTCAATAAATGATATACAGTTTTACACTATGGAGAATTTGTTTTATCCTTCTGGGTCCTCCCGATATGCGGATTGAATCCATTACATTGAGAGATCCTGTCTGCCCCCTTCCCTGTGAGGAGACCTGAGGAGCTGATTTCCCCTAAGTGGATGTTCACTAATAAGCTGATTTACAGCTTACCTCCGGTAAGCGCGCATCTTAATAGGTGGAGGATTCCTCACTGGGTATTATACGTCTACGATCACCGATTGTATCTGCCTTGGCTCCAAGGACTGTCTGTTTTTTTGACTATTTAGTCACTTTTTTCAACTTTATTTGGGACTTTCATTTTTCAGTCACTTTTATTTTTACTTACTTTCATTAGATTTTTGGTGTTTTATTATTTTTCACACTCGATGAATTGTATTTATTCATATACTCAATCATGTTTGTTTAGTTACATCACATGTCATTGTTTCTAGCGCAGTCTTTTTTAAATTATTTTTAATTATTTCCTATTTGGACACCACCTACTGGCTCTGGTTGGAAGTGCTAGGCAATTCATGCACTGTAGCTTGTCAAGCAATGACTTTACACCAAGAATGCAGCAACCATTAGGGCTGGTAATCTGTGGTGTTTGTAAACAGGGGGAGCAAACAAAATGAGAGGTGAGATGATGACATTGATCAATGTTGCCTATATGTCTGTGCTTGAGCGGTGACTGTTATGGCTTTTAGCAGGCTCTATTCACCTTGAGGTCCTTGCAGGGCTGTATAGTGCTTGTTTCAGGCAGATTTGGCATACTAGCTTGGCAGGCAATGACTTTCCACAACAAAACAGCGAATATTAGGGCTGGTAATTTGTGATGTTTGTAAAAGGGGAGCAATGATAATGAGGGGTGAGATGATGAGTTTAATCAACATTGCCTGTTCTTAGATGGTGATTTGTCTTGACCGTCAGAAGACTCCCTCCATCTTGTAGTCCTTACAGGACTATAGATATTGGCTCTCTTTTTCTCAATCCTCACTATTTACCTAATCCCTATACCTTAAAGACAATGGGTGGTCTAACTGGACAGCGTTTCCCATAGAAACAGAGCAAAGCAGCAGACTGAAATGAAAAAACAGCATAATGCTAAGTCTCCACTATTGCGACCTGAAAGTCGCATGATTTTGCTGCAAATTTGATGCGACTTGAAGCAATGCCAGTGTATTCTTGGGGTCTATTGACGCACATATGAACGGTACTCATTTGAAATCATGGGATACGGCTTGTCATGCGACTTTGCAGTGACAAGTCACACTAGTGGAAACTGAGCCCAACACAGTGATCCCAGAGCAAGTATTGAAAAGGGGATAGGAAGAACCCAGGTGAATGCCATAAAGAGCACAATGATCCTAGAGCAACACTGAGAAGGGGATAGGAAAAAAACACAGGTGAATGCCATAAAAAGGGAAAAACATACCTGCAAACAATGACCACATAAGCATCCAGCATGCATGAGTAGAGAGCTCCACCATTTGTTGCCCAAAAATGCCATAAAACCATTTTAGAACTCACATTTGCTATTAGTGATATCAGTGCCTGAGCATGTTCAGATCACCATCGTGGAAAAGCTCTAGCCAGGAAACACAAAGGCCGCATCACTTCCTGCCTCTCATGCTCAGAGTGTACTTGCACTGCTGCAGCCATCTTGGAAATGGCAAACGCCCATAACACAGAAAAAAGTAGTAAAAAGCATATGGAAAGCAAAAGGAAATGCTGTCACTTACGTCAAAGCTTGTTTAAAGCTTTCTTTGAGAAGCCTGCACCACCAGAATGGGGCTCCAACCATATAGCTCATTTAGAGACTGTAGAGGAAGGACTTCTGCCCAGGAGAGGCTGAAATATGCCCCCCAGACCACCAGAATGGGGCTCCAACCATATAGCTCATTTAGAGACTGTACAGGAAGGACGTCCAACCAGGAGAGGCTGAACCTGGCTGGGGCGACAAACGGTAAGGGATACCTCACGATTTCAGTCCTGATCACGTGAGGGAAAAAAAAAGGAGAATGCTTTGAGCCGGGTCTGTCTTTGATGTATAGTTAACCAGTCCTATCAGGTTGTGGGGGCGGAGTCACAACCCATATGTATGCTGCCATGATGCACCAGGAAAAAGCAGTTTTTAAATATAATTTTGGCAAGAAGCAGCAATTGTATTAGTACTTAAAGTAACACTTTAAAATGGCAAAATAATTGCAAAATAACATTTGATGGGTGTGCCCCTAGCCTTCCTGTGAAGTGGCACATCTGTTTGAAGTAAACAACATACTATGTATAGCAACACTGACATTTACAAACAAGAAAGTTTGTTTAAATCACTGGTTAATTACACCTCCCAGTGCAGTCTCTTCCTCACAAACCTGGCCCGATGATTGTGGGGGTCTGAGGGAGGGGGATTTATCAGAATCTAGAACCCTCTTTAACAATTATCTCCTGGACATTCACAAAGGTGTAAATAAACACATATGAACAGCTTTTGACAAGTCCTTTAATAAAAAAAATCCCGGAAGTTGGTGCAACAAGCTTGGACTTGGAGATGCTGAGGTGGGATGAGCAAAAGCGAGGAGTCAGGTCCTAAGCCAGGTAGCAGTCAGACAGATAGGTACAGAGTCATAATCAGAGTCTAGGTCAGAGATAGGCAGGAGTTAGCAACATGTTGGTAGCGAGGTACAAAATCAGCAGAATGTTTGTCAGTCTATGCCTGGGTTGGCAACATGAATCAGTAGCAGACATAAGCAGGCAAAGGGAATCCAAAGAAGAGTTAGGCGGAGCTAGGTCAGTAAGTGGATCAAGCAGGCTTTTTTAGGAAAACAAGTCACAAGGTAAAGCTGAAGACCATTCAGCAATGATACTAGGCAAGCCTCTGGTTTAAATAGACCAAAGAGCACCAGAATCTATGGCTGCACCTGTGAATCCTTGTTTGCGCCGCTTATACATCTATGCTCACGAGTAGGAGCACGAGCACACCAATGGTCATGAGTATGAGCATGAAAATGAGCATGGCCAGCCTTAGGTTCCTGACAAGCTGGTCCTAGTGCCTGTGTCTGCCATCACAAAGAGAGGGCGGAATCCCTGCAGGGGATCCAAATAACTGTTCTCTGAGCTGCACACTAGGGACAGAGTAAGTAAGCAAAGGCGACCCACAAAGAGGTCACTCCGCTGAGATACTGTATAGGAGGCAATTTGTTGCTTTAAGGCTCCAAAGTCTGGCAGTGGAGGGAGCAGTGGCGGTTGATGCTCAAAATTTTTGGGGGGGCGCAAACAAACTGAAAAATTCTGAAAAAAACCCCCATTAATTGCAGCCTCACTGTACCATCAATCATAGCCATTGTGCCATCAAACGCAGCCACTGTGCCCATCAATTGCCGCCACTGTGCCATTAAACTCAACCACTGTGCCCATCAATTGCTGCCACTGTGTCCATCAAACGCAGCCACTGTGTCCATCAAACGCAGCCACTGTGTCCATCAAACGCAGCCACTGTGCCATATCAAATGCTCCCACTGTGCCATCAAATGCTGCCACTGTGCCATCAAATGCTGCCACTGTACCATCAAACACAGCTACTGTTCCCATCAATTGCCGCCACTGTTCCCATCAATTGCTGCCACTGTGCCCATCAAACGCAGCCACTGTGTCCATCAAACGCAGCCACTGTGTCCATCAAACGCAGCCACTGTGTCCATCAAACGCAGCCACTGTGCCCATCAAACGCAGCCACTGTGCCATCAAATGCAGCCACTGTTCCCATCAATTGCCTCCACAGCTGCTGTGCCCATCGAATGCAGCCACTGTGCAGCATCGAATGCAGCCACTGTGCTCATCATATGCAGCCACTGTGCTCATCAAATGCAGCCACTGTGCCCATTAAATGCAGCTTCACTGTGCCCCATTAAATGCAGCCTCACTGTGCCCCTTTGAATGCAGCTACTGTGCCCATCATATGCAGCCACTGTGACATCATATGCAGCCACTGTGCCCCATCAAATGCAGCCTCACTGTGCCCCATCAAATGCAGCCTCACTGTGCCCCATCAAATGCAGTCTCACTGTGCCCATCAAATGCAGTCTCACTGTGCCCATCAAATGCAGCCTCACTGTGCCCATCAAATGCAGCCTCCCTGTGCCCCATCAAATGCAGCCTCCCTGTGCCCCATCAAATGCAGCCTCACTGAGCCCCATCAAAGGCAGCCTCACTGTGCCCCATCAAATGCAGATTCACTGTGCCCATCAAATACAGCCTCACTGTGCCCATCAAAAGCAGCTGCACTGTGCTCCCATAAAAATGCAGCCTCACTGTGCTCCCATAAAAATGCAGCCTCACTGTGCTCCCATCAAATGCAGCCTCACTGTGCCCATCAAATGCAGCCTCACTGTGCCCCATCAAATGCAGCCCCACTGTGCCCCATCAAATGCAGCCTCACTGTGCCCCATCAAATGCAGCCTCACTGTGCCCCAAAAAGCAATTTTTAAATATAATTTTGTCGAGAAGCAGCAATTGTATTAGTACTTAAAGTGATACTTTAAAATGGCAAAATAATTGCAAAATAACATTCGGTGGGTGTGCCCCTAGCCTTCCTGTGAAGTAGCACATCTGTTTGAAGTATACAACCTACTATGTATAGCAACACTGACATTTACAAACAAGAAAGTTTGTTTAAATCACTGGTTAATTACACCTCCCAGTGCAGTCTCGCAAACCTGGCTCGATGATTGTGGGGGTCTGAGGGAGGGGGATTTATCAGAATCTAGAACCCTCTTTAACAATAATCCCCTACACATTCACAAATGTGGAAATAAACACATATGAACAGCTTTTGACAAGTCCTTTTATAAAAAGAATATTATAGAATAGTATAGAAATAGATTTATTTGGGAGAGGTACTTTATACTTGTAAGGCCTTTTTTCTCGTTCCTATGAGATCACTCCTGTATGTTAGTCGGTTATATCTTATTTAACAAGATGGAGGTCTCACTGTAAGGTTGTCTCTACCTTGTTGGCCAGTATTTCAAAGTCTGCCTTGGGTGGTAATGTTTTAATCAAAGCCAATAATGCTTGCTCAACTGGTGAGGCGGGTACATAGTCATCCAGGCCAGGTTATGCAAGAAGTGCTGTGTCGCGTACTTGTCAGTGGAACTCAAAATGTCGAGGGTGGCCTCTTGCACACTTTCCATCCAAGCATCCCTGGTGGTGGAGACAGGTACTACTAGGGCAGTGTCAGGGGGCAGGTACCGGGAAGTTGGTGCAACAAGCTTGGACTTGGAGATGCTGAGGTGGGATGAGCAAAAGGGAGGAGTCAGGTTACAAGTCAGGTAACAGTCAGGCAGGTAGGTACAGAGTCATAATCAGAGTCTAGGTCAGAGATAGGCAGGAGTTAGCAACATGTTGGCAGCGAGGTACAAAATCAGCAGAATGTTTGTCAGTCTATGCCTGGGTTGGCAACATGAATCAGTAGCAGACATAAGCAGGCAAAGGGAATCCAAAGAAGAGTTAGGCGGAGCTAGGTCAGTAAGTGGATCAAGCAGGCTTTTTTAAGAAAACAAGTCACAAGGTAAAGCTGAAGACCATTCAGCAATGATACTAGGAAAGCCTCTGGTTTAAATAGTGAAAAAAGAAAACTAAAGCGCTGATGTGGATTCTCTATAAAATAACAAAACACTAGTAAAAAATGTGTGAGCTGTAACCAACCAATTAGTGCTGTGACACCGTTGCTACAAATCAATATAAGATATGTTGGTGCGCTTATCAAACTCTCCCCATCTGTTGGAGTGGTGCTTGTATATAAAATCCTAAACCATAAAAATACCCTGATATCACAATCAGTAAAGTGTATAAGTGCAAATAAATACATCAATCAATAAAGTGAATGGATGCAAATAAATGCATCAAAAAGCTATAGGGGAACACATATCCCTAGATATATGTTGATGAAAGAAATAAAAAAACATTAAATAGTGTCTGTGTTAATCCAGCTGAGGTCTAAATGTCCAATGAAATGCCTTTGATGAACTTGCTTGTATTTCAATTATCACAGATCACAGTTGCATGATGAACTACATTTGCAAGGTGATGATTCACAAAAAAGATAAAAGAAAAACCACCATTGTGCAGTGTTTTTAAATGCTACAAAACTGGGCAATCAATGTAATCCACTCACACATTTGCAGTAGCTGAATCGCTTTTGTTACAATGGTCAGACAGCTTCACCGCTCATACAGCTATCGCTGTGTTTGCCAAATGCTATGCGATGACATCACTGACTCCTCTTCCGGGAAGAGGAGTTAGTGACGTAATTGCATCATGGAAGATTGGAATAGATAGTTTGTCATAAACTGAGACAATCGGGAAGCAGAATTCAAGGCACTATTGTGGGCGAACGCCGCCCACGGTAAGAGGTCTGACCAGTTGTTATGATGGTCAGAAATATAGCAATGTAGGAATTGCTCCAATGATTGATCGGCTCATTCTGCGGCCCAATTAGACTGCGGGTGATACGCAGAGGAGAAAGCAAGCTGAATTCCCAACTGTTCACAAAAAGCTCGCCAGAACCGCAACACAAACTGACTACCCCTGTCCGAGACAATCACCTTGGCAAACTGATCCATGCGGTGATCCTGCTCATCCAATCTGGAAAAAATATTACAAACAAGTGGATTGACTGCATCTTCTGAATTCATGGCCTACTGTCAGAAACCATGAAGCAGGCTCAGACAGAAGTACAGTTAAATCATACTTTATTAATAATTAAAAATAATAAAAAAAGGTAAACAGAGTAAACGTAGTCAAAACATAGCCAGAGTTCAGGAACCGAAATGGATAGTCAGACAAGCTAAAACGTCAACAAGCCAGAGATGAGCGTAGAAGAACAGCAAGCAGAATCTAGAGCCAGAATGTCAATGTCAGCCAAGCAAGTCTTTAACAGAAACACAGACGAGCATCTCTAGAGATGTGGCCAAGGCGAAGGCAGAGGTCATCTGGACTGGACGGCTTAAGTAGGCAGGGCTGACGAGCAGGATATCATCAACAGGTGAGTCACTGTGGAGAAAAAGGAGCTGGCAATTAGCCGACCGCTAAGCGGCCATCTTTGAGAAGGAAGCCCAGCCCTGACAACAGGATTGAACAGCCTTTTTAGACAATACGGATGATTAACCCCTTAGGTTCCACAGTGAGTATAACAAGCATGCTTTACTGCATATAGAGACTGATTTCTCTGTTGTGGGTTTAGTAACACTTTAACTACTATTTCATACTGTCTGTCAGAAGGCATTGCAAGTAATGCTGGGCTATTTAGAAACATGTTTTTACAGCATTTACTAAAATAATTTGTTATTTGTAGAATAAAGATTCTATACAAATTCTTAGCATTGAGAAAGCATTTGCCCTAGTGACTTAGGTGTCAATCAGTTCCAACATAATGAATAGAGGCAATGTGAAGCTGGGGGACACCTGGCTTTTTCAGAAATGGGCATAGTTTTCATTGAGTCCTATACTGGCATCAATTTGATATGATGCATAACCTAATACTAATAAATACAACATTTCTCAAGAGCATCACCAAAATGCAGAAGATTTTTAGTGCAAACTCTAACATTCTCTTCCCTATCTATTTAATACATTATTTTATGTTTTTCTCTCTTTGATAGGTTTGGAAGAATAATCTATACATACAGAATATTTCAAAACCATCAAGGTCATTACATGGTTGAGGTAAGGTATTCAAATAAATGTTATATTTATGGCCATACTATTAATAATATAAATATAATATGCTAATACAGTGGCAAAGCTAGACATTTTTTCACGCAGGGCAAAGATTCAGTTATACACCCCCCACCCCCACCATCACCTGAGAGAGAAGGCCTACACAATCACCACGTGGGTGTGGTTTGAATGAGACGATTTCAAGCCTAACTTCCATAGTGGATTAGGAGGGGTGCCACGAAATACGAAGAAGTGATCCAAGAAGTGGATCTTTAATAGGGACTGCTTCTGTGTGCTTGCCTTCCTTACCGGCAGCGCCCCTCCTAATCTGCTGCGGAAGTGAGGCTTGAAACTAAAGGAATACTATAGGATTGTTCCCCTAGAACAAAAGTAGTGCGATGCGTGAAGCGTGCCATGGTGAATGGTGGGTGTGGCCAAATTGCATTAACAGTGGGATGGAGCTTAAAGGGGCATGGTTATTAAGATAAAAGCATTCTTGTACCCATAAGATATGCTTAGATTAATAAAACAAATGTCACTGTAAAATAATGAACTTAGCTTACCTTACCTTAAAAGTGGATGACGTCAGTAGAGTAGTGGATGGTGTCAGTAGGGCAGAGGTTGGTGTCAGTAGGGCAGAGATAGGTGTCAGTAGGGCAGAGGTAGGTGACAGTAGAGCAGTAGATGACGTCAGTAGAGCAGTGGATGGTGTCAGTAGGGCAGAGGTTGGTGTCAGTAGGGCAGAGGTAGGTGACAGTAGAGCAATGGATGATATCAGTAGAGCAGTGGACGTTGTCAGCAGAACAGTGGACAATGTCAGAAGGGCAGTGGATGATGTCAGTAGAGCAGTGGAAGGTTTCAGTAGTTTTTTATTTTTACAATTTAATTTTTTCATTTTTTTTTACAATATTATTTAGCATTATTTTTTTTACAATTTTTAGGAACCCCATTGGGGGCTTTGGTGAGATATCAGGGATCTAAACAGACTGCTGATGTCTCACTTTTGAGACAGAGAAAGGGAATAAGGATAGGTTCCTCAGTCCCTTTCTCTGCAGCATCAGCTGCACTGGACAATGAGTGAATGGGAAGTGCTCTGTGCTGGCGGCTTCCTGTTCATTCACAAACTGAAGCACAGTAAACATAGTTTACTATGTTTACCTTTTCAGTCTTGGTTCACACTATCAACTACATATGAATCGCATAGGAACCACACCACATTCCTGTACAATTCACATGCGATTCAGTGCAGTGCAATTTGAGCCCAATCATTTGGTGTATTGCACCAAAGTGGTGCATTTACCAGTTTTTGAACCACACTGCAACTGGATCACATGATTGTTTTGTAGCATGCGATCTGGTGCAGGCAAATGCACCAGTTTGCCACCTGTGTTTGGGGTGTTGTTAAGATTGCTGCATATTGCACAGACAGTAAGATTTAAATTTGTGGGAAAAAACACGCGTGGATCGCAGGTTTCCTGCACAGCATTCTATTGTGAACTCAGGCTTAATAAACATGTGAGTGATCAGTACCCCCTAGCACACCTCTGTACCCCAGTCAGCACACCTCTGTAACCCCCCAGCACACCTCTGTGCCTTATACAGCACAGTTCTGTAACTCCTCCCACCCCCAGCAAACGTATGTGTTCCCCATAGCCCATCTGTACCCTGCAACACATCTCTGTTCCCCCGGCGCACACTTCTGCACATTTCTGTACCCTCAGTACACTTCTGACCTCCCAGTATAATTTGGTACTCCCCAGGACCCATGAACACCCAAAACACCTTTTTACCCCTCAGTACACCTCTTCATCCCCTAGTACACCTTAGTACCTGCCAAGAGCACTTCCATACCCCTTCCTTCACCACATCTTGCCCCATTGCCACCCACCTCTGCAGTCACTGTGCCACTTCCTACTGTATGTTGCTGCGACTCCTTTGGTGCCAGCGGGCTAGGCAGGTGGCCTGATTAGGACGGATTCCACACACAACGTTATCTGCCCAGGAAAGATGCCCCGCCCCACCTCAATCCTGAGTCTGTGAGCCGATACCTGCATGTCAAAGGTTAATTGAGAGGGAGGTTCCGGGAAACACAGCTGAAAGTGCACTGTTAATATGTCAACATCCCCCACAGTGCTGCCTCTCCTGCCAGGTGTTGCAGAGGATGTTACCATAGAAGAATGCCAGGCAGCAAAAGGAAGTGGAACATGAAGCAGAGGGGCGGCATTTGCTAGAACCTATGGGCTGTATTTTCTTCCAGCAGCCACTGAAAGCTGGTGGTAGGGAGAGGAGGAGAAGCTGGCTTTCAGTAGGAGCAGGAGGATTCAATACTGTTGATCAGTTCTAGCAAATGCCGCCCTTCTCAATGCGGTTCTTAGGGCACAGGCAAACCCCCCCAGTGTTGTCCCTGTGCTAATACGGTATTTAAAATGCTCCAATAGAATAGTCTCAAAACATTTGCTTAACTGGGTTTTTATAAAGTAACATTGCTAAAAGAGATCTATGGTCACAGCATACACTTTCATTTTATAACATCCGCATTGCGATAGCAATCAATACAAACAATGTTTATTATTCAATATAAGCTTACATAATAGTTCAATATAAGCTTACTTGAAACATTTTCTTTTAAAGAGAAGTATGGGATTAGAAAAAAAAACAATCATACTCACCTAGATGGCTGCAGCACCGATGCCAGCTGCAGCACCAATGGCAGCTACAGCTGTCCCCTGCCACATCTAAGTCTGAGAATTGAGCGATCAAACACTGGTCTGCAGAGAGCCGGTGACTACCTGTGACTGAGATTTAAATCTCATATAGAGTCCTCATGCCAGGATCCAAAATGGCTATGGCAAGCCCGCTTATTCACAGTAGCATGTTTTCTGGCTCCTGGCGTGCCCCTGATGACGTCACTTATGATGAAACACATAGGGCAGTGCCGGAACACACGCTACTGCGCATTTTTGGATCCTGGCATGAGGACTCTGTATGAGATGTGAATCATTTTTGGTCACTCATTTATTGTAAGTGCATATACCATAATAAATTATTTTTGTACTTTGCTGACCTTCACTGTGGAGAGTGTTTCTTTTTTCTTATGGTGCCATCCTTCTTCATTTTGAGTTAAAGTGGGGTTCCACCCAAAAAAAAAAACTACATGAAAAATTTAAAAAAAAAATACAAAAAAACATTTGGATATTTTTTTTTTTTTTTTACTTACCTCTAAATGCCTGTTGCTAGGTGGTCCATCGTAGTCTGCCTCTTCCAGTGCCTGGGCTGGTGACATCACTTCCCCCTCGGCAGAGGAAGGGCTCAGCTCTGCTCCCTCCCTCCTGTCAATCATCTGGGACCCATTACAGGTCCCAGGTGACTGAGCGGCCAATCACGGCGTGCACCTTGGGACAGGTAAGTGTCCAATTAAAAGTCAGCAGCTGCAGTATTTGTAGCTGCTGACTTTTAATTTTTTTTTTTTTTTTACTGGACCTCGGGTGGAACTCCTCTTTAAAGTGCATATAACATTATATTGATATAATGTGTGGAAGTCAAGCTGACTGACCTGTGGATTGCACAAAGCGTTATTTGACCACCCATAACTAGGGGTCATCTGATTCTGCTAAGCCCCTGCTGAGGTGTTGTGCGGTTCTGTAAAGGCTTTGGTGATCCAATTCTGTCCTCCTTCTGTGTATTTAAAGAAGATCTTTGTCCACTTTTTTGGCACTTTATGCATTATATCGTTTTTTACACATATGGTTTATTTTTATAGTTTTTCACATATATCTTTTTTGAATTTATGTAGTTTGAATGTGGTTGCCTCAGTAGGGGCATATATATTTATTGTTTACATTCACAGAGCTGTGTTTGGGGAAGCTCAGAGCCGATCACTGGGTGCCAGCGGTCAATCATTGGCCGGGACCTGGTGATCAGCATGTGCTGTTACAAATCACAGCACAGCCAGGCGGGCACCCCCACCTGAAAATGCAGAATCACGTGTGTGTGTATATATATTACACACACACATGTGATTCTGCGCAGCCGGCTCGCACTGTAGCAGTAAAGCTACAGTGAGAGGTCGGCAAGTGGTTAAAGCCAGAAAATATAACACCCAAACAACTGGCATCTTCAGAAGGTGAGCTTAGCAATAGCAGCTTCCATGTATTTCTTCTCACAGGTTTCTTTTAAGCAGCTAGCCCTATTGTATACTGTGCTGATGATGTCATGACTGGTGGCTCCCACACACATGTGCGGGAGTGACATCGCATGGCCCTGGAAGGGAGAGGGGCAAACATGGATGCGTCCTGCAGCAGGGATGACGCGGGCTTCATTTGCAGATAAGTGTCACATAATGTGCTAGTATATGATACATACTAGCACATTATGCCTTTCCTTTGCAGGGAAGGGGAAAACTTGTTTTTCCCTGCAGGGTTTACTTCCTCTTTAGAGCTGAATTCCAGGTATGTTTTGCATCGTTATATTGGTCCAGCTTGGACCAATGTAAGTATGCATAATTCATACTTGGTCGGTCTCGGTGGAAGCGGAGAATCGCTGTAGTAGTTGCCAATACTACAGTGATCCTCGCTGTTTTCTGGGTCCTGTGCTGAGCTGCTGTCTTGCTACAGAGTTGCTACAGGGGTCATTCGCTCAACATGGGCACCAGTCAGAGAATGCCTTGCATTTTTGTCAATGAACAGAAAGCATCCTCTGACTGAACGAGATGGAAAGGTGAGGCGGTGAGTCTAATCAGAAAATGTATTGCATTTATTGAGAAAAATGCAAGGAATTTTCTAAATGAGTGTGAAGAGGGTGATTACCTGTGATTTTTATTCAAGCAGGGCAGCCACTCTGCATGGGACCAAGTGTGGTTACTACACCGATTCTTCACTTTCACAGGGATCATCAAGGTATAGAATATGTGCACTTGTGGTCCAAGCTGCATCAGTGCAACTATGCAAAATTCTTACCCAGGGTTCAGCTTTAAAAAAGAAATATTGCCTTTTCATACACTATATAGTCAAAAGTATTGGGACACCTAGCTTTACACGCACATGACATTTCATGAAGGAGAAGAGTCCAGCTGCGAAAAAGAAAGGGCCCATGAGCCAGGTTACCCTGTACTGCTTGAAGTCACCCAGCCTCCAGCCCTTGATAAAGTTACATGTCAGTGACGCAATGCGTCGGGAGGAGCTGGGTGACGTCACTTCCGGTCACGGCCGAGACAGGAAGTTCAGATTATTTCAATTTCTGGATCTCCGAATTTTAAACTGTAAATTGCTACATTGTTTTATAATAAATTAATCTTTGATACTACACCATAAGTAATTTCATTGCCTTTTATATGTGTGAACTGATCGATCACCTGATGGAATGACAGAGATCGCATGGAGATCAGTGGTTTACCCATATCATTGCCTGATATATTTTTATGGTGACCACTTATGTGAATCTTTTTACACTTGCGATATTCATTTCCAGCATATTATCCTGCCTGTGTATTTATATACGTGAACCCTTGATTATTTATATGGGTTTAGTGCCTTTCCACACATTGTGATTTTACTCATAATGTATGTGGGGACACTACAGGGATTGGCAGCTTTATCTTTTTGAAGATTAGTTATTGTTTAATCACATTTAGGTAGTACACCATCTTTTATATTTAAATGTATTGTTTTTAACACAGAATAGTGCACAAGTACTTTTATGGCTTTATTCATCAGTTTTATTTATCCATAAAAAAAATTTTGGTTACACCTGGTAGCTCATTGTTTTTTTTTTCAATCTTTATGAAATTTAATGGCATTCCAGTCTTAGTCCATAGGGTTCAAAATTGAGTTGGCCCACCCTTTGCAACTATAACAGCTTCAACTCTTCTGGGAAGGCTGTCCACAAGGTTTAGAAGTGTGTCTATGGGAAGGTTTGACCATTTTTCCAGAAGCACATTTATGCGGCCAGGCACTGATTCTGAACGAGAAGGGATGTCTCGCAGTCTCTGCTCGAATTCATCTCAAAGGGGTTCTATTGGGTTGAGGTCAGAACTCTGTGCAGACCAGTGAAGCTCCTCCACCCCAAACTCGCTCATCCATTTCATTATGGACCTTGCTTTGTACACTGGTCCAAATCATTTGGTGGAGGGGAGATTATGGTATGGGGTTTATGGGGTTGTTTTTCAGGGTTTGGGCTTGATCACTAAGTTCAAAGAGAATTCTTAAAATGTCATCATACCAAGACATTTTGGACAATTTCATACTTTGTGGGAACAGTTTGGGGATGGCCCCTTCCTGTTCCAACATGACTACGCACAAGTGCACAAAGCATGGTCCATGTATGAGCACGTTTGGAGTGGAGGGACTTGACTGCCCTGCATAGAGTCCTGAACTCAACCAGATAGAACAAACATTCCCATAGATACACTCCTAAACCTTGTGGACAGCCTTCCCAGAAGAGTTGAAGCTGTTATAGCGGCAAAGGATGGGCCAACTCAATATTGAACCCTATGGACTAAGACTGGGATGCCATTACAGTTCATGTGTGTGTAAAGGAAGGGGTCCCAATACTTTTGACAATATTGTGTATGTCATTTTAGTTAACTCATATTATTCCACTTATAACTTGTAAAGCAGTAACATTCACAAAACATTCACTGCAAGTGTATCTCCTAGATGTATGTGTTTTTACAGTGACTGATTTACCTGCAATGAATGTCTTGTATATCTCAAATATACTTCTTTAAAAACATGCTCCTAATGTGGATCTACCATTAAAATGTAAACTTTTAGATCATTTAGACCATTTAAATGTAAACATCTTTTGAAACAGACATGTCAGCATTACCAAATCAGCAAACTGAACATTTTTTTATATATTAGCATAATGATAACATTGTTAACATGCATTTATAAAAGGATATTAAATTGTTATAATGTCATTAATATATTAAATGTACCACTTAATAATCATAATGTCACAGCCTGTGTGCATGCATGTCAATGAAAAAATGGTATATCTGGAGAATCTTGCACTCAGCCAACATCCATTTGTTTGCCCAACCAATCTCTGTAATGTGCATATGTACATGTTCTCAGTACTTGATTACTAGCATTTATTTAACACTGTGCTAAGATATACTGTATAAAGTCACTATGCAATAGGCCAGAAAGGGGTGCGGCCTTACTTGTGAGCAAGCAAAATCGTTTACTAAGAATTCAGCTGCTCGATGTGTGCAGAGAGAGTTTTGGTCAAATCATATCTGCAAATAACTACCAATAGAAACTTTTGTGAAATAATTCACATTTTTCTAAAAATGAAGTGATTTATTGAGGGTTGCTGTGAATGCTGACTATTTACTGGAAGGTCCAATGTTATCACAATCAAGATAGGTTCATTTATGTGATCTACAAATTCAAATTGTGGCTGATATTTTTTTCTTACTTAGGCAGCTAAAGGTGTAGAAGAAAAATACTTCCCCAACCTTAAGGACCTCATTGCCTATTATGAAAACTCTAACAAAGGGTTGATGCATTCCCTGAGCTGCCCTGTAAACAAGAATGAAGCAGGGGAAACTCAAATCCAACTTAAAGGATCAATCAAGCGCATACTTTTATTAGGAGACACATATGCAGGTATGTCATTATGAGAGTACAAAACTGGTGCCAAGTCCAGGTTTTTGATGCAGGCTTTTGCTGCCTTTGAGGATACTTATGGCAAACACTTGTTCACTGAAGGACTGAACGCACTGCATTGTGAGTTTCTCGGCATGAAGCCAAGAAAGACTGGGCCCTAAATAATACTCACCAACACATTTTAATGCTTTTTTAACAAACCTGTACCTTTTATGGAGCCTTTTGGGCAATTATTGTTATGCCTAGCAATTGTATTGCACATTGTCACCTTTATTTATTTTTTCTCCACATGTTTTATTCGCTGCACTTTTTATGTGTGTCTCTTTCACTCACCAAGGATGGTAGGGTGCAGGTCTAGGGGAAGGATGGGTGACCTTTAGATTCCTTCTTCCCCTGACTGGGGTGGGGTCTCTTCGGGAGAGGGACTTACCTGGTACTCGGTGGTTGGTTTCTGCAAGCCACCAGGAGAGGGGTCTACCAGGCCTTTTGGCTAGGTGAACCAGAGTGTCTTGCCCCTGTCATGAGTCTTGCGATTAGGGGGGTCAGGGAGGGCCTTCATTTCCGGGAGGGGACCATTGACGTACCCTGTGCACTTTTTTGGTTTACAAGGTGTTTCTTTTTGCACACTGCACTGTGGGCCAAACAAAAAAAAATATCTGGATGTACTGGAGGCTTTTACTATATGAATTTGCTTAAACACCTTTGGGAGTATTGCCATGCACTTCAGGTGCAGTAGCAAGAATCATCAGTCCGTGTTAAGTTTATTCACATAATTTTTTTAATTCATTTTTTGAACAGTATAGTCTAATTTGCAACCAAAAAAATACATGCAAACTATACATTTTCTTCCAAGCACCCGGGAGCCCTATAATCTAGGGCAGGGGTATCAAATTAAAATTCGTGGAGGTCTGGTCAGTAAAATTTTCTTCCAGCAGAAGAATCACTTTTTTCTGCGATGATCCTTCACATCACAGCCCTCTCCTCCTCCTATATCACAATCCTGTTCATACATTAGTGTCCTCAGCCCCCCGCAGTCCCCCACTTTATATCACTGGCCCCCTTTACATTACACCACCCCCTTCACAGTAGTGTTGTGAACCTCCTTCACTTTACACACTCCCCATCTCCACCCCAGTAATGTCCTCTGCCCCTTCACATGACCCCCCCCCAACAGTACTCTCCTCTGCCCCCCTTCATATCACTCCCCGCAGTGCTGTCTCCTGCCCCCCTTCACATCACCCCCCCCCACACACAGTACTGTCTCCTGCCCCTTCACATAGCCCTCCCGTCACAGTACTGTCTTTTGCCCCCTTCACATGGCTCCCCCCCCCCACAGTTGTGTCCTCTGCCACCTCCACATCACACCATTCTTCCCCCAAAGCACTGTCTCCCCTTGACATCACCCCCCCCCCTCCTCCCCACAGCCACCTTTCATATCCTGACCCCCTTTCACATCACCCCCTCAACACACACACAGCACTGCCTCCCTTCACACACCCCCTGTCCATCACAGCCATCTCCTCTGCCCCCCCTTCCCCTTCACTCTCCTACCTTGTGGAGAGCAGGAGGTAGGAACATTTGATTGAAGGTGGGAGGCACAGCAGCACTAGGTAGAGGGCAAAAGCAGGAGCAGCCGTGGTGAACTTCTCATATTAACAAGCTGGTGAATGGTTGTTAAGACTGTCCTGCATCCTAGCAACCAGTCACCTGCTGGTTAACTTGAATAGTTAACTTGAGCAGCTCCTGCTCCTGCCCTATGTTCAACACTGTTGTGCCGTCCACCTTAAATCCAGCATTGCCTTCCCTCCTGCTCTCCACTCTGCTGTGATAATTACCACTGTGGAGGCTGGGGGGAAAATGTGGCTTCTAAAAGGCGTGACCGTGGATCTGGATGGGACAGTGGCTTGGTTTGTATCCGAACCACTGTCTGCCATTTAAGCAGAGTTTCACACAAAAATGGAACTTCCGCTTTTCGGAACCCTCCCCCCCTCCGGTGTCACATTTGGCACCTTTTAGGGGGGAGGGGGGTGCAGATACCTGTCTAAGACAGGTATTTGCACCCACTTCCGGCATAGACTCCCATGGGAGTCTATGCCTCTTCCCGTCCCCACCGCGCTGTCTGCTGGGAACACACAGCTCCCAGGAGAGAGCAGGGACCACTTGGGACACGCAGCGCGACTCGTGCATGCGCAGTAGGGAACCGGGAAGTGAAGCCGCAACGCTTCACTTCCTGATTCCCTCCCCTAGGATGGCGGCGGCAGCTGCCGAGAACCGAGCAGGTTCTCGGCCTCGCCTACCGACTTTGCTGGACCCTGGGACAGGTAAGTGGCCATGTATTAAAAGTCAGCAGCTGCAGTATTTGTAGCTGCTGGCTTTTAATATATTTTTTTTTTGGCGGTGTGGGTGGACCCCCCCTTTAATGACGCCTTATCTAGGGTGATCTGTTATGCAAATTTCTTCACTACAAGCCTTGTGCCCATAACACATTTTGCTATTGGTCAGTTAGGCTGCCCATCACACTGAATGGTCAATCGGAAGTGTGCTAGGAGGAAGAGAAGAGGCCAATGCAATAGGCAATTTCAGGAGATGCTTCTGAAATATATTACTGTCAGTACTGTCTTGTTTTTTTATGCTAAGTATTTTTAAAGTAATAAGTTAATTTCTCACATACTACCTTCTACATAAGCACCCCTATCAAAGTATTACGGTCAATGACTGTAAGCTCTACAACCTTCTGCATTGCTTTCTTGTACCATAATAAGCTTTGTTTATACCCAGGCAATTTAAGGTCAACCCCCGCCACCATCTCAGTAACATACCTGACTTGGAGAGCAAATCAAAATTCCCAACCCACACATGCACATAATCCTTTTGCCTTGAGCAAAACCACTCAGTATACTGCAAGAAACAGTGTACAGACTAATTATTATCTAGCCTAGATTTCCATTATTTTTTAATACTTCTTTGAAAAGTACTGTTAGTACATATTTAGAAAATGAAGCAGTGAAAAACTGCTCAGATATAAAAATAAAAAAATGGAAAATATCATGTAAAAATTATGATGGTAAACTGTAAGCTAAGTAAGGGTTAGGGGTGCTATTGCTGTTTGCTAAAGTCGATGTGCAAAGAATAAAATCAAAAGGGCACAGAGGCCTAGTGCATTACCTGATAACTAGGTCTCTGGGCGCTTCTGTTTTTATTTTATTGTCTGATAGAAAGATTCCCCAATCTGAAGAGGGCTGCACTGGTGAAGCACATCTATTAATTCCAAGAATGATCACGACTATTCTGTACTGACGCATCTCTCATCCTCAACATTTTCTTAGCACTCTGGTGTCATTGCCCTGGAATCATCTGTAAACTTGTAAAGTCAATGTAAACCTTGACCATAGGTGGATACTATGGGATTGACCTCCAATAGGAGGATGAATGTTGAGCGGTATGCCGCGTACACACGATCGCACACTCCGACAACAAAATCCATGTTTTTTTTTTCAACGGATGTTGGCTCAAACTTGTCTTGCATACACACGGTCACACAAATCTTGTCGGAAATTGTGAACGTCAAGAACGCGGTGACGTACAACACGTACAACAAGCCGAGAAAAATGAAGTTCAATAGCCAGTGCAGCTCTTCTGCTTAAATTCCGAGCATGCATGGAACTTTGTGTGTCGGAATTGTGTACACACGATTGGAATTTACAGATTTATTGTCGGAAAATTTGAGATCCAGATCTCAAATTTTGTTTGTCGGAAATTCCGACAGAAAATGTCCGATAAAGCCTACACACGGTCGGAATTTCCGACAACATGCTCCCATCGAACAATTTCTGTTGGAAAATCTGACCGTGTGTACGCATTAGAATAATTTTATAATGTGGAAATAAGAAATTAATGTACATTATGTTTATATTTGGGAAAACCAACTAATTGGTTTAATATTATGGGTAAGAGTAATAAATTAATGTATCTGTGGAAAGGGAGAAGGGGGGATATGTTATGCTATGTTATTTGTATGTATGCAATATATGTATGTAGATAAAATAAAATGATTTGGTATATAAAAAAAAACAGAGCTGTTCTGTGCTCTCTGCCTGTGTTATCTCAAAGAGACTATTTAGCTCCCCCTGTTCTTACCCAGAACCACAAGCCAAATAATGCCTATGCAGGGAACAGTGGGGGTTGTTGAGTAGTTTAGAAAAAGACAATGGGCAGGACTGACACCACTCAATAAAATTGCTGTGTGTTTTAAGCCCACAATTAGAAATTAAAGTGGTTGTAAAAGCAGAAGATTTTTGATCTTGATAAATTCTATGCATTAAGATAAAAAACCTTCTGTGTGCAGCAGCCCCCCTAATACTTACCTGAGTCCCATCTCTATCCAGCGATGTGCATGACTGCTTCGGCCATCTGGGACTCTCCCTCCTGATTGGCTGAGACACAGCAGTGGCACCATTGGCTCCTGCTGCTGTCAAAGTCAGTTAGCCAATCAGGAAAGAGAGGGGGCAGGGCTGAACCATGGATCCGTGTCTGAATGGACACAGGGAGCTGTGGCTCGGCTTGGGTGCCCCCACAGCAAACTGCTTGCTGTGGGGGCACTCGACAGGAGGGAGGGTCCAGGAGCTCCGAAGAGGGACCCAAGAAGAGGAGGATCCAGGCTGCTCTGTGCAAAACCACTGCACAGAGCTGGGTAAGTATAACATGTTTGTTATTTTTAAAGAAAAATAAAAGAGACTTTATTATCACTTTAAGATCTAAGTGCATTTCTGGTAAAAAAAACAAGTATTTTTCTGAACTTGCAGGGTCTTTAAAGAGATAAAACATTGGGTAATGGGTATGTATAGTAGAGATGTACTGTATATGTGTATTTTTATTTTCCCCTGACATGTAGAGATGGGCCGAACACCCACTGGTGTGGTTCACACCAGAACAGCCAAACATTGCAAAACGTTCGGACCTGAACACCGAACCCCATTGAAGTCTATAGGACCCGAACTTGAAAAATTAAAAGTCCCCATTTTGAAGGCTTATATGAAAGTTATTGGCCATAAAAAGGGTATGGTGATTTTGATGATGCTTAAAGTGAAACAGTAAGAATGAAAAATTCCTTTAAATATAGTGCCTGGGGGTGGGTGGGGCTTAGTCTGCTGTAAAGTGTGCATCTGTAGCATGTATAGAGCATGCTGCAGCACGTATTGAATTTCTAAAGAAAACAAATGAATTTAAATGTACTTCGCGGCTGCAAGCTATTGACGTCACATGGAAATACAAAAGAAAAAAATTTGAAAGAAAAAAATACATATCAGACCCTTATCTGAGCACACAGCCTGGCAGGCCAGGAAAGGGGGGGGGACAAGCGAGCAGCCCCCTCCTCCTAAACCATACCAGGCCACATGCCCTCAACATGCTCAGCCCCCCCACCCCAAAGCACCTTGTCCTCATGTTGATGGGGACAAGGGTCTCTTCCTAACAACCCTGGGCTGTGGTTGTGGGGGTCTGCGGGCAGGGGGCTTATCAGAATCTGGAAGCCCCCTTTAACAAGGGGGCCCCCAGATCCCACCCCCCATGTGCATAAGTCGGGCTTCGCCCCCTTGTGACATCACTGACCGGTGCATGCTGGGTTGGTGATGTAACAAGGGGCGGTGCCACCAGGTGACGTCGCTAGGTTGCTCCGCCCCTTACCTCTATAAGAACTGTCAAACGACGGAGCCTGCAGTAGGCAGTTAGCCTTCATTGACGGCAGTTTTTTTTTCCGGGTCCCACGGTAGCGGCAGGTGGTGGATCTACATTGGGGGACATTGTTTTTTTGGGGTTTTTTTTACTTTTTTTTAAAATAAAGGAATTGTCAAAGACCTGTCTTCTGTTTGTTTTGTTTTTTTGACACTTTTTTGGTGAATAGGTAGAGGTACAATGTATCATGGGGGGGCAGGATCTGGGGGCCCCCTTGTTAAAGGGGGCTTCCAGGTTCCGATAAGCCCCCTGCCCGCAGACCCCCACAACCACAGCCCAGGGTTTTCGGGAAGAGGCCCTTGTCTCCATCAACACGAGGGCAAGGTGCTGTGGGGTGGGGGGCAGAACCCCCCTGCCCCAAAGCATCCAGCCCCCCCATGTTAAGGGCATGTGGCCTGGTATGGTTCAGCTCGTGCCCCCCTTTCCTGGCCTGCCAGGCTGCGTGCTCGGAAAAGGGTCTGGTATGGATTTTGGGGGGGACCCCACGCCAATTTTTTTTTATTTTGACGTGGGCCTGGTATGGACTAGGGGGGACCCCACAGTATATTTTTTTTATTTTGTATTGCCGGCAAATTTTTGTTTCTTTCAGCTGTCAGTGGAGAAGCCCGCTGAAAGCTAATGACTCATTAATCTTGAAGGACGCAGCGGACCGGGTTCCCGGCCCCGCACCTAACAACATATTGATTTTGCGGTGAACGATCCTCCTGCCGAATGCACAGAAATTTTGGGTGTTCACCGAGCTTTTATTGAACTTTATTATAAGCTTACCTGTAGGTAAAAATCGAATTCAGGAGTTTACTACTGCTTTAAGGTTAAAGATTAAATAAATAACAGTGCCAGTAGTGAGTCTTCGCAACCCCTCCTTCTCTAGTAAATTCTTAAAGCAGAAGCTTTTTCTCTAATTAAGTTGCTGGCACACTAGCTCCCCAAAATTAGCCTGGGTGTGATCTAAATGCCTACTGTATTGTTTGGGTCCACTCAGCCTATAAAAAGTTTGTGATTGATAGAATTGCCTTTGTGCACCCTCAGCCAGCTTTTGAATAGTTAATTGTAGCTGGAAGTACACCAATTCTGTTTGCATCATGTCAGTCAAAAGATGAATGCATTACTGTTTATTAAGGAGGGCAAAAGAAGAGATGTAATATGGGGGAGCAGGCAAAGGCTGATCTGCCAAGGGTAGCATCCAGCACCAGGAACCTGCTTACAATTCCTTGTGGGTGGTCCTCAACTAATGATAATATATGCATGAGTTTAGGTTTATTGTTTAGCAGCACCATTTACACTGTGCACTGATGTAATTTCTCTGTTGCAGAGGTTGATGAAAGAGACTATGTGGAAGTTCTGCCTTTTTGAACTAGAGGTAGGAATAAAATTTAATAGGATTTAAAATACCATTGCAGACCAATAATTTAAACAAAAATCTTCCCATAAGATCATATGTATATTTTATGTAATTTAGGAATGTTATTTACCTGTATTTATCGGCGTATAACACGCACATTAATTTTAAAAGGGAAGTTTCAGGAAAAAAAATTAAATTTTAAATAAGGAACTTTGAAGCAAAATAAGGGTCAGTGCCCATCTGCAGCCTCACCATTGCTTTCAATGCAGCAGCCTCACCATTGCTTTCAATGCAGCAGCCTCACCATTGCCTTCAATGCAGCAGCCTCACCATTGCCATCAGTGCAGCCTGATCGATGCCCATCTGCAGCCTAGAGGGGACAGGGAGGGGGGCGGGACGAGCGCCAACAGATTACATACAGTGAGAATCTCCTATGATAGACAGAACAGTGGTCCAATGGCAGCCCAGGAGACGGGACTTCCTATTACAGAGGCCGACAAGTAAACAGGAGATTCTCACTGCATGTAATCTGACGGCGCTCATCCCGCCCCTCTCCCTGTCTCCTCTGAGGCTTCTAAAAATGCACTATTGGCGTATAACACACACACGCTATTTGCACCCGATTTTCAGGGTGAAAAAGTGCGTGTTATACGCCAATAAATACATTCGTAAAATTTTTCCTTGTATAGACATCCCTGAGACTGCTGGTGGGCTCCACCATCTTAAGTGTGGTGTCAGCATTCCCAGCAAAGTCAGTGCAGCCCTGCATTAGGGAAGGACTACATCCCAGCCCACTTGCAAATTTCCCACTTGCTTCCTGTCTAAATAATTACACAGAAAATAGAGGGAATCTCCCTAAGGAGGGCACAGGCAGAAATAAAAACCTATTCCCACTCTCACAAAAATGCTTTATTGCTGTATAAATGCTTTGGCAAATCCATATTCTAATCAAAAAAGACTGTTTGGGCTGATATTGCACCTAAAAAAAAAAAAAACCTGCCAGGCTGTGAATATGGGAACTGACTTGTTTTGAAGGTGAATGTTCCAGAGCTGTCATTTTAATACTCCTATTACTACTTTGTGAGACACTGACCTGGGACATGCATATACACCCCCAGCAATCAATGACTCAATAATATGGAAAAGCAAGGGTAGGAATGAGAGCCCTCGAATATGTAAAACAAAGGTTAATAGTAGAGGGACTGTGGACAAAAGTATAAAATGGGGCATCTCCCTGGAACCAAAGATACCTAATCCCCCTTTCCCCTTTTTTTTATATACCCCCTTTCCCTTTCTGCTGATTGCCCCTTTAACTTTCGCCCCTTCTTTCCCTTTCTCTTTTTTCTCTCCTCTCTCTCTGTTTCACAACCCCCTTTTTTTTCTTTTTTTTTTTTGCTTTGTTTATTGTTTATTTTTGGAAATAGGAAAAAGGGAACGAACGAGGTCAGGTCTGCTACTTGAATTCCTTTTATAATTTTTTTCTAGAAAACAACAAGGGACGGCGCCGGTCGGGGGTTGGCTTTATAAGCGACTCTACTGATCTGTGCCGCCATATATTAGACAAATGAGGTTATATTTCAGTTGTAATTTGTATGTTATATTTTTTATTTTTGTTGTATTGACCTGATTTCGCCCGTTCTGGGCGTTAATAAAGATTATATTTGAAAATAAATAAATAACATCTCTTTGGATGGAGGTTTTTTTGTGTAAAGAAGTGGTCTCCAAACTGCCACCCAGGGGCCAGATGTGGCCCTTTGCTTGCTTTTATCCCACCCTTGGGGCACTATTTGATCCACTGATACCAACAATGAGGCACAATACCTCCCAATGACAGCAACTACGGGGCTCAATTCCTCTCAATGACTCCAACGATGGGGCACAATTTATCCCCATAACACCAGCAATGGGGCACAATTATTCCCACTGAAACAAACGATGGGGCATTATTTTTTCTCACTGCTGTTGGGACCTTTTCTACTGCCAATAGCCACAGTCCAGCCCCCTAAAGTCTGAAGGACAGTATACTGGCCCTTTGTTTAGAAAGTGTAGAGACCTCTGGTGTAAAGCATTGGCCATGCAGCTTCTTCATTAATTGGATTGTTGGGATACATGATTACTCACAATTATATTTATTTTTATTGCAGGAAATGTGGTAAAGATAATATTGGAAAAAAGATAACAGAACAATCTCAGTATAGTGGAATTATTTTAATCACCTTCCAAAAAATAAGCAGGACGTATGACAAGATACTTCCAATACAACCAATAACTATTTGCACTCTGGTGAGGGCTGTGGACAACACAGAGTTGCAAATTGCTCTGGCTTAAAAGAGAAGTATTTGGTTTTTTTTTTTGCTTGCAGTTTCATACTTACCTAGGTGGATGCAGCATTGGTCTGATGCTGCATCTGTCCCCCGCCGCCTCTGCACTGAGAACCGAGTGATCCAACATCTCCGATGGCTTGGTTCTCACAGCTCCCCGAGCGGAGAGCTGCTGACTGTCAATCAGCTCCTGAGTGCTGAGCTGTGGAGGGGCGGGGAGCGATCGCCTCAGGCTCTCAGTAACTCACTGAGAGGCTGAGGTGGGTATCAGTCCAGGCACCTGGCGGATCCAGACTTTATTGTCACAATGACGCGGTGCCTGGACTGATATCCGTGATGTCAGCGGAGAGCGGACTTCAGCAGCTGTCTGCTGAAAATGGGTCACAGGAGTGCAAAACGAATTGCACTCCTGTGACCCGTAGGAGAAGCCCAGCCAAACAAGCTCAGGCTGGACTTCTCCTTTAAGCTGGCCATACATTATACAATTTTCTTATTCAATTACCTTTAGATTTACCTTCAACTATGTAGTGCGAGGGCCTACCTGATTGCATACACTTTGAAAGTGTTTAGGTTTGACCTCATATTATATGGTTTTGGTAAATCTAAAGGAAAATTGTATAATGTATGGTTAGCCTTATGCCACGTACACACAGTTGGACTTTTTGTCTACAAAAGTCCGACGGACGCCGACGGACAAAATACGGCTGACAATCCGATCGTGTGTGGGCTTCCCTGGACTTTCAGTGGACTTTTCCAGCCGCAAATCTGACGGACTTTAGATTTGAAACATGCTTCGAATATTTACGTCGTAACTACGCCGGACCCAGAAATCCGCTCGTCTGTGTGCTAGTCCGACGGACAAAAACCCACGCTAGGGCAGCTATTGGCTACTGGCTATCAACTTCCTTATTTTAGTCCGGTGTACGTCATCACGTACGAATCCGTTGGACTTTTGTGTGATCGTATGTAGGCAAGTCCGTTCGTTAGAAAGTCTGCCGCAAGTCCGCCAAAAGTCCGTCAAAAGTCTGTCGGACAGTCCGACCGTGTGTACGCGGCATTACTTATTCAGCTGTTCTCATTCATTGTCTTCTACCATTATGGTTCTATGATGTGTATGCCAACCTGTATCTATGATTTGAACATATGCTTTTTAAAGCCCTATATGTCTTTTTTGTGCACTTTCAATAAAACATGATTTGTTAAACAGAAAAAGGAAAAAAAAAAAAAGGCATGCAAATGTATAGTTAAAATCACAATTTATTTATAAATGACTAAAAAAATGTTTTTGTGTGTGAATAGAATGTAATTGTTACATACACTGATCTTGTTGATTATGTTATGTTTGTGAATAAAATACATCTAAAATCTCTGGTAAAAAAAAAATAATTTAATCTTGTTTTAAAGTGGAACTCTAGCACAAAAGTGTTTTTGTTGTTTTTAACGCAGATGATAATGGAGATGAGAAAGGTAAAAACATTGTGACAGAGTTTGACCCTTTTATTGTGCCTGTGTGAAGCCTCGTACACACGGTGTGAATATCGGACAAATTATCTTGGTTTTTTTTGCATGTTAGTCTCATATCCAAAAATGAAGAGGTAACTCAATTTACGAAAATTCTCATACGACAGAATACAACTTCGTAAGTGATGTAATGTATTGCTTTGTATTTGTATTGTATTGTTGGACGCAAACTGTACTGATTAAACGAAAATCGTACAAGAAAAGAAATTTGTGTTTGTCCCTTAGGATAATTTCGGATGAACTGTTGTGATCGGCTCTCGAAAGTCGTGTACTAGCGATCAGATTATCTATAAAATTATCGTACAATCGCTTCAAAAGCAGTGTGTTTTGTATGATTTTCTGATAATGTGTACTAGACTTTAGGTAGTTTCTTAACAATGCCTTCCCTGAAGATTGTTGTCTACAAAGACCCACACATAAAACTAAAAAGACATCATTTTTCACTGTAGAACTGATTCATGAGGATACTGGCTCGTCACCATTTAGAAAACACCCTTTTTTTGTCTTCCAATTATTAGTGGTTGGAGGTTGAAATAACTATTAGGATCACTGTAGACCTTATAAAGCTATATATGATAACTTTTTTCTAGAATGCTAATCCTTTGTTGTTGTTTCCTTGTCCAGCCATTGGTGTTTTACAGAATTTGTCATCAGCAATTTTATGCTCTTGACAAAGTGTAATACTAGGATTTGCATATTATTTGCTTGTTTGTTGTATGTAAAACACTATATAAAAATATTATGAAACTAAAAGGGTGTAATTTTGGCTGGAGTTGCACCCTAAATCAACTGTTGCTTAACCACTTCCTTCCCCGCCCATAGTCAAATGACATCCGCAGGAGGGATCTCCCATCCTGGGCGGGCGTCATATGACGTCCTTGGCTTCCCGGCCGTCTAGGGGGTGTGCACGCGCGCACCGCGTCACTCGGGAGCCGGCGGCTGTGATGTCTGCCGGGCACACACGATTGCCGGTAAAAGAGCAGGGATGTGGATCTGTGTGTGTAAACCCCTGTCAGGGGAGAGGAGACTGATCGTGTGTTGCCAGTAAAGAGGGACACCGATCGGTCTCCTCCCCTTGTGAGGTCCCCTCCCCCTACAGTTAGAATCACTCTCTAGGTAACATGTTTAACCCCTTGATCGCCCCCTAGTGTTAACCCCTTCACTGCCAGTGACATTTATACAGTAATCAGTGCATTTTTATAGCACTGATCGCTGTATAAATGTGAATGGTTCTAAAATAGTGTCAAAAGTGTCCGATCTGTCCGCCTCAATGTCACAGTCATGATCAAAATCACAGATCGCCACCGTTACTAGTAAAAAAAAAAAATAATATAAAAGCCATAAATCTATCCCCTATTTTGTAGACGTGATAACTTTTGCGCAAACCAATCAATTTACGCTTATTGCGATTTTTTTTTTTTTTACCAATAATATGTAGAAGAATACGTATCAGCCTAAACTGAGGAAAAAATGTGTTTGTTTTTTTAAAAATTCAGATATTTATTATAGCAAAAAGTAAAAAATATTGTGTTTTTTTTTCAAACTTGTCACTCTTATTTTGTTTATAGAGCAATAAATAAAAAATGCAGAGGTGATAAAATACCACCAAAAGAAAGCTCTATTTGAGGGGGGAAAAATGATAACAATTTCATTTGGGTACAGTGTTGCATGACCGCGCAATTGTCATTCAAAATGCGACAGCGCTGAAAATTGGCCTGGGCAGGAACAGGGTGAAAATGCCTTGTATTGAAGTGGTTAAAAATAGTCCAATAAAAGAAGGCAGAATCTTTATATCCGAAATACTTTCTTCTGGAGTGTTGTATGCCTTTTACCCTGTGTGCTAACCTGGTTCGATTAACCCTTTATCATTACTGTTTCCTGTAACTGTTTAGAGCTGGCAGATAGAATCACATCTGCATGACAAGGGACTCTCAGAAGTGTCAAATGCTGTTGATTCTGCAGAGGATTTTAGTGCCTGGAGACTGCAAAGTTCTGGCTTGATTTTTTGCAAGACACATAAATGTTTAGAAGTGTTTTTGCAGGCACCTTTAAGGTGACAAAGTTGCTTTAGGAATTATGACAGGCAACTTATGTGCATATCCTTACTCTAAGGCTGGATTCACACCTATGCATTTTTAGCACTTATTGCATTTTGCAGATTTGCACTACAGTCCATTTACCATGGTTTCCTATGGAACACGTTCTGTGGTGCAAATCTGCAAAATGCAAAAAGCACTAAAAATACATAGGTGTGAATCCAGCCTACAAAGGGTCTGACTGTCCTGCTATTGTATTGCGGTGTTTCTAAACCTCAACGTTTTCTTTTTATAATTTACTTGACAAACTGTCATGTCAGGGATGCACCTTGTATGAAAGTGTTTATCTGTGAAACAAAGATTATTTTTTACAAATAATTAATTCAGAACAAAAACATATTCTTAATAAAAAACACTTTTAAAATTGCTAGTTTAAAATCATGCATACTTGCAAATCTGTTACCTTTTACATTATCCAGAATTCATATTATATTTACAATACAACCTGCAAAATCTACTGTATCAAATAAGAAATGTGTTAATATTTATTACAATCCTCCTTCACTCTTATGCCCCGTACACACGGTCGGATTTTCCAATGGAAAATGGTGGATGGAAATTCCGACCGTGTGTGGGCTCCATCACACATTTTCCATAGGAATTTCCTGACTAAGGATGAGCTCCGGCGTGTTCGCATGGCGCACGTGCCGAGCCCGCCAGGAAGTCGGCACGGCGCAGCGCTAATCACAAGCAGAGAGACATTTCCCGATCTCTGCAGCCGCACATCGGGAAATGTCTCTCTGCTTGTGATTAGCGCTGCGCCGTGCCGACTTCCTGGCGGGCTCGGCACGTGCGCCATGCGAACACGCCGGAGCTCATCCTTATTCCTGACACACAAAGTTTGAGAGCAGGCTATAAAATTCTCCGACAACAAAATCCGTTGTCGGAAATTCCGATCGTGTGTACACAAATCCGACGCACAAAGTGCCACGCATGCTCAGAATAAATTAAGAGATGAAAGCTATTGGCTACTGCCCCGTTTATAGTCCCGATGTACGTGTTTTACGTCACCGCGTTTAGAACGATCGGATTTTCCGACAACTTTGTGTGACTGTGTGTATGCAAGACAAGTTTGAGCCAACATCCGTCTGAAAAAATCCATGGATTTTGTTGTCGGAATGTCCAATCAATGTCTGATCGTGTGTACAGGGCATTAGACGAGTAGAAGCAAAATCCACTATGAGTGCAATTAATGATCACTGAACATCACAACCAACAACTGAGTCAGCACTACAAGTCTGAAAGGTGTTTTAAAGTCAATTTTTTTTTATCTTGATGCACTCCCTGAATTAAAGTAAAAAAAAAAGTGCCCCACTACCTATTCTACCCACCCCCTTCCCTAAACACTTACCTGACTACTTTCACATTTCCGGCACTGTCCCAGCTGCAGCATCGCTCCTCTCACTTTCTGCTTTCACAGCAGAAACTGAAAGCAGAAGAGGCAATAGGCTCCTGCTGCTGTCAGTCAAACTCCAGTGAAAGGGGCGTGGGGGGCATAGCTTACCGGCGCTGTGTGTGGCTATGAATGCGGGAGTGTGAGTACATGGGTGCCCCCTTAGCACTCAGTTTGCTAAGGGAGAACCCAGAGGAAAAAGAAGGGGACAGTCAGCGCAGGTGTGGCACGCTAAAGAGAAGGGAAGGGACCGCTCTGTGTAATATCATTGCACAAAGCAGGTAAGTAAAACTTCTTTCTTATTTTAAAGAAAAAAAAATATATAGCCTTTTTTATCACTATAAGGATCTTGCACACAAGCAGCCTGAGTGCATTTAGCATAATGCTTGGTGTATTTTCTCCAACCAAGTAGTCCATGTGCCACGTACAGCCTGTTATTAACATGAATAGCTGTGTGCCTCTGTACTCATGTAGAGAGTGGTGCTACAATTACAAGGTATGATTGTTTGACTATGGGGCTGTGTGTTTCCATTGATGCACACAGTGTAGGGAGACACAACTATTCTTTTTTTTCCCCCTTCCCCCTTTCTTTTTATCAATTGTGACAAATTTAATTGTAAGACTGTATTTCTTCATAGATGTATAAGGTCAACTCCTCCTGAAGAAGCGAATAATTTCACGAAACATGTAGAGGATCACGTTTTGGACCTACATCTCCAGAGGCTCCACTACTTTGTGGGGTTCCCACTGTTTAGTCTGTATCATCTTGCTATTGTATGCAACCAATCTTTTATATATTGCTTGTATTAATGTGTATCAAGTTTGTTTTCTATAATATAATATATTGTCCATTAACTGGGTACCGAGATAGTCCATTAACAAGCCCTTTGTCATGGGGCATTTTTTGGAGTAGCTCCCGACACCCCCCATACCTTCATCACTATAGTCATAGAAAAAAACCTCTTGACACTCTGAAATCATGCACTAATAAGAAAGTAATAGAAATAATGAAAATAATAAGAAGTTCAGGATGTAAGCATAGCTCCCAACTGTCCCTGATTTCGAGGGACTGTCCCTGATTTGGAACAAAGTCCCCCTGTCCCTCTTTTCTCCTAATGTTGGTCTGATCTATATAGTTGTATATAAAATGCACTTTTTATCTTTCAAAAAGTGTTTCCGAGTGCTAAACATTTCATCCAATTTCTAAATTGCTGCATTTGTGAATTTCCAAAGACAATATAAAGTAATAGTGGTGGTAAAAAGCACTTGTGGGTTTAACTATTCCTTTTTTTTTAAATAATTCTACTTTAAGGGGGCGTGTCCTATGCCTACATACTTTTGCTAAAAGGTGTCCCTCGTTTCCATCTCAAAAAGTTGGGAGGTATGTGTAATTATTGCCACCAAAAATATCCACTGCTTGAGGAAACCTGTGGATAATACAAGACATTAAACTATGGACATGGAGTGCTCTTTATAAGCCCATTAGTTAATGTGCAGGTTATGCTTGATAAAGAGGGTGGTTCACTGGAAATGCCTTGCCTGTATTAGAGTAGGGAGATCTCATCCCAGAAGCAACTATGCTGCCTACTCCCCACTACTTGTACTTTATTCCCACATAACGGAGATGACAGCTAGGACTATACTGTGAGTGGAGGATGCCACTGTTTGCTTCTAGGCATCTGTGTACTTGTTTCAAATGTAAGTGGATATTTTGTTACTGGTTTTACTACTGAATGGAGCCTTCTGTATGTTCAAATCTCCCCCTAGTGGTCATGGATCCCTGATGCAAGCTAGTTACCAATGCATGTGAAATGGACTGCAAGCTGTGTACATTGACCCAAGCTGTGCAAACCCTTGTAGAAGACCTGACAAACCTTCATCCAGAGATTGCGGTGGCTGATGCAAATGGGCAGAATGAACAGTGAGGGTTTAAGTCTTATTGCAATTGGATGGTGTTTCTTTTGTGCCTTGATTCTTCAAATATATTCTCTAAACACAACTCTGGTTCCTGCATGCAAGGGTGGCACCATAGGACACTGCAAAAGAAAGGAGCCACTCTGAAACAGGAAACCTGAAACATAGGCAAAGGTTAAAAGATAAAAAAAAAGCTGCATACTCAGTAAGTGATTAAAGCAATAGTGGCAAAAAAGATGTGCTGTCTCTAAATTAAATAAATATCAGGAAAATATTTAATTAATCGACTTTGTGAATAAATAGAAAACTAGTCAAATTCTAAATTCATAAATATATAGTGAAAAATAAATAAATGCGCTCTCTATCTCTATCTCTTTAAATATCAAATAAATAAAATGCATTGAAAAACTCAAAATAATCAACTCAGTGGGGGTCATTTACTATAGCCCCAATATGCGATCCTGGGGTCCAGGATAATAGCGCCCAATTAAGGCTTCAACTCTCAGTAACTGGGCGTACATTCAAATGGAACAACGTGCTATTGCCGGCGAAAATGCCTGTCAGATCGCATATGCAGGAATTGTGGAAGTCAATGGGGCTCAAACCTGCAAAACCCAAAGTCCTTATTGAAGGCTTGTATACAAGTTCTGTGCCATTAAAAATTTATGGGGACCCGGGTCCTGCCCTGGGGGACATGTATCAATTGAATTTATTTATTTTTAAACGATCAGTTTTTTAGGAGCAGTGATTTTAATGATGCTTTACGTGAAACAATAAAAATGAAACATTCCATTAAATATCGTGCCTGGGGCAATAAAATTCACCTAGGATCCCCCCAAAATCCATACCAGACCCATATCCAAGCATTGAAATAAAGAAAAAACTGCGCTAATCAACTGTTTCGGTAGGGTGGACAAATCCCCAAGCTGCAATAAAGTGGGATAAACACAAACATAAACAAGCAAGAAGAAATCGCGCCAAAAGTCCAAAAATAATATAAACGCATGTGCAGGTGAAATTACAGATGCTTAAGCAATCAAGATGAATTATGTGATCTTCACAGAAGAATGGTGAAAAAATGCATGCTTACCAAATAGTAAGCCAAAATAGACAATTGGCTAATACCCCAGCCCGGGTTGATGGTTAATACTGTATGAGGTGTGAACCTCGCCGCCTCCTCAGCAAGAGTTAGCAAAGATATCCATTGATAAAGTGTAAAAAACAAAAAACATACATAGCGTGATACCGTCAAAGTAAAAGGTAAAAACAAAAATAAAAGTAAACCCAAAAAATAGTGACGATCACTATAAAAAACAGCCAAGGTGAAAAAAGTGAAATTAAGCACCCAGTGGAAAGGATGAAACTGATTGCCCCATCACCAGACAGAGGGTCTTCTTACCAGATGGAAGCAAAAAGAGTGTAATACGGTGGTGATGTCAGCACGCTGTCTCGTTGAGGTGGACGGGACGGTTTTGCTTATGCCGGCCGGCATTTGAATTTCATATGAGTTTTTATCATTTGTATGTAAGTGTTACTCTTTTTAACCCAATAAATCAGTGTTGACGGTATTACACTATTGGTCCACATATCTCTTTTCGGTTACCATCTGATGTTAACTATGGCTCCGTGGGATCCTTCCCCTATTTGAGTGATTGATTTGCATCCCATACAAGCCCTCTATCGTGACCTGGTTTTCTGTTGGTGTTGTACTTGCGCAGTTTAACCTGACATCTGGTAAGGAGGCTCTCTGTATGGTGACGGCCCCACTTGATTCGTTTTCCACTGGGTGGATTTTTCGTTTCTCACTACCTCAATGTCCTCTTTTTGCTTCCATCTGGTAAGAAGACCCTCTGTCTGGTGATGGGGCAATCAGTTTCATCCTTTCCACTGGGTGCTTAATTTCACTTTTTTCACCTTGGCTGTTTTTTATAGTGATCGTCACTATTTTTTGGGTTTACTTTTATTTTTGTTTTTACCTTTTACTTTGACGGTATCACGCTATGTATGTTTTTTGTTTTTTACACTTTATCAATGGATATCTTTGCTAACCCATGCTGAGGAGGCGGTGTGGTTCACACCTCATACAGTATTGACCATCAACCCGGGCTGGGGTATTAGCCAATTGTCTATTTTGGCTTACTGTTTGGTAAGCATGCATTTTTTCACCATTCTTCTGTGAAGAACACATAATTCATCTCGATTGCTGAAGCATCTGTAATTTCACCTGCACATGTGTTTATATTATATTTGGACTTTAAAATAGCACGATTTCTTCTTGCTTCCTTATCCAAGCATGCAGCCTGGAGGACAGGAAGGGTGGGGGATGAGCGAGCGCCCCCCTCTTCCCCCTGAATCATACCAGGCCACATGCCCTCAACATGGGGAGGGTGCTTGGGGAGAGCCTCTTCCCGACAACCCTGGGCTGTGGTTGTCGGGGTCTGCGAGCAGAGGGCTTATCAGAATCTGGAAGCCCCCTTTAACAAGATTCAGGCCCCCCCATGTGAATGGGTAGGGGTACATTGTGACTTCCCCTGCCCGAGCATGATTGGTCCATGATGTCACAAGGGGGCAGAGTCTGCAGATGACGTCATCCGCTGGCCACGCCCCATCATTAAATATGAAATGTGAGCTATGGAAACGGACAGATCGACAGGCTGCAGCGTCAGAGGAGGGTAATTTTTTTTCACGTTCAGCGGGTCAGTGGCGGGAGCGGCAGCGGAGAAAGAAGAAGCCCGGAAGAAGAAGTGGGGGAAGAAGAAGCCGGAGGAGGACCGAAAGAAGAAGAAGACCGGAAGAAGGAACAGGGAAGGAGAAGACCAGGGGAAGACCGGGAGGAAGAAGTAAGAAGAAGCAGGGAAGGAGAAGATGGAGGAAGACCGGAGGAAGACGAAGAAGACATTTTTAATAAAGGAATTGTTAAAAACTGGCTACTGTCTTTTGTCACACTACACTACTTTTTTGGTGAATAGGTAGGGGTATGATGTACCCCATACTCATTCACATGGGGGGGCTTCCAGATTCCGATAAGCCCCCCACCTGCAGACCTGACAACCACCGGCCAGGGTTGGTGGGAAGAGGCCCCTTTCCCCATCAACATGGGGACAAGGTGCTTTGGGGGAACCCCAAAGCACCCTCCCCATGTTGAGGGCATGTGGCCTGGTACGGTTTAGAAGAGGGGGCGCTCCTTTGTCCCCCCCCTTTTCCTGACCTTTAGTCACCTTTAGACCTTTAAGTGTCTGGTATGGATTTTGGGGGGACCCTGTGTTAATTTTTTTTTTTTAATTTTGGCGTGGGGTTCTTCTTAAAATCCAGATCAGACCTAAAGGGCCTGGTATGGGAGGGGGACTGCAACCGCACGCCATTTTTTGTCTGGATTTTTGAATAGCCGGATTTTTGGATATCCACACCATAATATTATTGAATACTTGCATGCATTTGAAGAGTTGAAATTATGGAAAAAACCAAACTGATGCATTGGCTTTTTGCTGCAATTTTGATGCGACTTTAAGCAATGCCTATGTAATCTTGAGGTCTATGGATGCAGGAGTCACACAATTGTGAAAGGGGCCTTACTGATGGACTTTAGACATGTGCAAGATGAAAAAATTTGTTTAGTTTCGTTTCGATCCGTTATTTAACTAAATTCGTTTAGTTAAATTAGTTGCATTAGTTACATTCGTTTTCGGGATTCGTTTAGTTTCGTATTCGAATTCGAAAAAATTCTACCGCATTCAAAAAAAACTATCAAATTCGAAAAAATTCTACAGCATTCGAAAAAATTTGACCGAATTTTAAAAAGTAAACTATATATAACCATTTTGCGAAATTCGAATTTCATATAGCATGAAATCGAATTCCAATAGAAAAGATTAGAATAGAATAGAAAATAAGAATAGCACAGAAAAACAATATATATATATTTTTTTTTTTTCCTATTCAGTTCTATTGTTTTTTCTATTCTAGTCTTTTCTATTAGAATTCGATTTCATTCTATTTCTATATAACCATTTTCCGAAATTTGAATTTCGTTTAGAATGAATTTGCATTCAAATAGAAAAGATTAGAATAAAATAGAAAATAATAGAAAAGAATAGCATAGAAAAACCATAGACCAGCATAGAAAAAAAATTATATATATATATATATATATATATATATATATATATATATATATATATATATATATATATATATATATATATATATATATATATAAAACCAAAATAGAATAGAAAAACAATAGAATAGAATAAAATACAATAAATGTTTTTCTAGTTTATTCTTTTCTGTTATTTTCTTTTCTATTCTAATCTTTTTTATTCAAATTCGTATTAATTCTATATAATATTCAAATTTCTAGTCTATTCTTTTCTATTCTTTTCTATTCAAATCTTTTCTATTCTAATTCAAATTCATTCTATACCAAATTTGATCTACAGAAGCCATGTTTTGAATTTCGTATAGAATGAATTTGAATTTGAATAGAAAAGACTATTATTGAATAGAAATTAATAGAAAAGAAAAGAAAAGCATAGAAAAACAATAAAACAGAATAAAGAAAATATTATATATATGTATTCTATTGCTTTATGATTTTATATTCTATTTAATTGTATTTTTTAGAAAATCGATTTCTATTGTTTTCAAATTTGATTCGAATTTGTTTTCAAATTCGATTATGTTTTCAAATTCGATTCGAATATGTTTTCAAATTCGATTCGAATTTGTTTTCAAATTCGAATATGTTTTCGAATTCGATTCAAATTCGTTCTTTTTTTCGGATTCGTTTAAATTCATTACTTTTGTAATTCGGAAATTCGGATTCGGATGAATTTCTGAATAATGAAAAATTTGTCCGAATTTTGATTCGGAACGAAACGGAATGCACATGTCTAATAGTCTCCCTTAGGCCCCTTTCACACTGCCGTGACTTGAAAGTCACACAATTCTGCTGTGATGTTCCCGCAATTTCAGGGAATGCCTTTGTAAACTTGAGATCTATGGACCGCAACTCACATCAAAGTCAGACCAAAATAGTACAGGGACTACTTTGAAGTTGGTGAGACTTGAAGTAACACAGATATGAATTATTATCATTGGGAATCATGGGGTACAACTTGTCATGCAACTCGGAGGTCCAAATTTGCTGGAAAAGTTGTCCAAATGTGAAACAAGCCATATATATATATATATAATTATTTTTATTTTTTTTAAATAAAAGGAGCTCTCATTTATATCTGCATAGTCCTTACTGATTTACATCAGCAGAACAAATGCAGGAAGTAATGTGTGCACATGTGCTGGAAGCAAATGTGTGGTGATGCCAAATAAACAAATCAATGAACCCCACCCATACCAAATATACCTACCACATCCTCCCCAGATTGAGTAAGCACAAGTAAATATCCTACACTTACCCAGCAAATGAGCAGCACCCCCTCTTTGCTAAAGAGGGACCTCACCATGTCCACCTAGATGGAGATCCTGGTCAGCACAGGAACTTCCGGGTGATTACAATGACTCATTTCCAGGTCAGAAGGTGAAACCACGCCCTTTTGATCGCAGGCCTGCAAATATTTGATCGCGATCGCAATAAAAAATGTTTTCTTTATTTGCAGATATGCAAATCTGTATTTCTACATAGAACAATATTTGAAGGAAAACACTGCCTATTCACCGGTTGAATTAATTATCTGCAATTCTCCACAGCTGTTAAAGGGTAACTCCACTTTCGTGGGGAAAAAAATAGCAAATAAAGAAAAAATAATATAGCGCGCACAATTGCGAAACAAGTCATATTGTAATTGAATGTTATTTAAAAATGACCTTTCCTTTTCAATCTGCAGCCGCTGTAATTTTCTATAAATGCAATGCAATATGGCTACATGGAGTTGTTTTGTACACAGAATGTGTACTGACCACCCCCAGAAACATAATTTCCTGCTTATGTGATTGGCTCACCAATTTTCCCAGAAGTCTGCCTAAGATACAAGTCAGATTTCAGGCATCCCCTGCAAAAAAAATGTCATTTTTGGTGAGATATTTCCAATGGGAACACGTCTAAAGGGATGCCGACCCAGCAGCTTTCCTCATTAGTGCTCTTCAACTGCCACAGCTAATAATTATGAAACCACTCACATTAGACCTACTAATCACAGAGGCACAGACAAACACACATGGATTTCTTCAGACAACAAAAGGTAGGAATCTGCAACAAAGGTTGTTATAATCCTTGCAGTGTACATAGATCACCCAGGGAGTTACGCTTTAAAAATAAAGACTCCACCTAAACACCTTTATCATTTACTTGCAGGTGTGCTGAAGAGATTAGTTTTTTTCGGTGCACAATTATAGCTTACAATTTCTATGGGTATAAGTAAGATATTCCATTTCCCCAAAACCACCACCCCCAAAACTAATTAAAAAGAAGAAGGAAAAGAGAAACAACAAACAAGAGCTCAATAATGTACTTTTATTTTGCCAGCAAAAAACACAATTATGTACATTCATTTACTGCCAAAAATATTCTACAGTACATATGGTGCTACATTTATCAAAACAGTTAGCAATTCAGTTATAAGGGCCCTGCTTTTAGGAGCTTACAATCTATAAATGTGTCTAAACCTTAGCGTCAACACATGATTAAGCAATAAGATCAAAGAGTAGAAGGTCAGCAGATGCTCCCAAACCATGAGTGCATGGTCAGACAGGAAAAATGTTGAGGATTTGAAACAGCAACCCCAGGGTTGTTAGGTGGAATTGCTAGCCACTTAGCCAGTGGGCTCATGTAGTCTGCATCTCTGTGGTGTGAACCAGCCCTAAGTCCATAGCTATGCTCAGTGTCACAAGCAATATACAATATATTGTCCTAAGTATTGGGACGCACATGAACTGTAATGACCTCCCAGTCTTATGCCCTGTACACATGATCGGACTTCTCTACAACAAAATGTTTGGGATTCAAACTCAGATCATTGCTTCTAGGCAGAAGCACTTACTTGTATGCCACTGTGCTGCCACATATTTTTAGGCTGCATCTTTGTGGTGTGAAACAGTCCTAAGTCCCGGGGGTGCAAGAAATTAATAAATGCAGATGTACTGTGGAAGGCCAAAGAGCCAGTGAACAACCTGTTTCTTGCATATGCCATCTGTTTTGAAGGCTGGTTATGGCTAATTACTGTCAGCATGCTGAGAGATAAACAGCTGTCATTTTGTGGATTTTGGCTTGGTAAGAGGCTGCAATTAGTGGTGGTGGGGAAATGTTAAGGCCGATTAGAGTCCTTGCCCATGGAAAACATAAGATATGATTTGCAATGGTGGTGGAACCCTCCTACACATACATGCTACATTTAGACCTAATTTATAATTTTAGGACCTGAGTCAGGAGTTATGTTTAACAACATAGGCAGATCAGACAACTTCTCTACATAAAGTGGCATGTTTGGGATTCGAATCCAGACCCTCAGGGCTGCTAAGCAGAAGTTCTAACCTGTAAGACACGTGTTGTGGAAATTAAGAGCCTATAAGCAAAAAAATCTGTTGCGCTAATAAGCACAGTTATAACTCTCTTGTATAATGCCGTAAAAGCTCGCTTGCATATCTCCAGTAACACAGACACAGACGCTGGTATCATGCTGAGCATAGAAATCCTGCTGGACTAGGGCAGGCCTTGTTTATTTATAGGGCTGAACAGGGATAACAAAGGAAGGTGGTGGCTTCCCAATCAGTCAATCAGACACTTGTATACCTTCAAAAGAACCAATCAGACACATGTATATATACAAATAGATATCAGGTAGTGACGTATGCAATCAGTCGTGTGCAGAGCAACATGTGCAGTTTCCTGCTTAGATAAAGCACAGGTATCCAAAACAATGTGCCTCACATTGTGCCAGGTGCAAACTCTGCGAACATTGTTCTGATCAGGATCGTGTGCATATTCCCACCATTACCACTGGCACAAACTGTACTCCACAAGGTTGAGCGAGCCATGGCTTTGTACAGTTATACTATGGTTCCCATGTACGCGGGTCTGTAGATACAGTCGCCATGAGGTGGCCAGTCTCTTGGTGAGGCATAAGCGAACATCCCTTAAAGGGCGAACAGATCTCCCGCGTCCACGGGAAGGTTTCCTGCAACCAACGGTCCTTCACCGCTGTCTGTATGTGCGGACATGCTCGCATGAGCATATTGCAGCAAAACTGACACTGGGGGACATCTGACAATATACATTATTAAAAATTTCCATAACAGCCCCTCCTCTTTTTTATATGCTCCCATGTGTCCCTCAAAGAATCTTGATCTTCTTCTTACACCTGCAAATGAATCTGTCTTTACAGCCCATAAAAAGAAAAACTTGGCTTGACTTGTAAACTCTGATCTTCAGGAGGGATGACTTAAAGGAGGACATGAAGACGGGTCAGTCTTAATCCTCTGAGTCTTGCATGTGGATTGGGCTTCGGGGTGTCTCATCTCAGCGAGGAAGATATGGTCTGTTCGGGCTCTGTTCACTCGTCCAATCAGGCAACGAAGCACCTCATCATGGCATATAGAAGAAATAGCAACTAAAACAACATGAGTATATATACCCCTACTTCCTTCAACCATGATCAGAAAATAAAAAAATCCTCAAAGATTCCCAGACACTTAAAAGGAGTCCAACCTTCACTAGCTATAGCTCTGGCTTTGCCTTGCAGGGATCTAACTTTATCCATATGGGCCTGAACTTTGTCACTAGTATCCTCGATCCAGGTACAACAATCTTTTCCTGTGAATTTACAGAAACCCACCTTGCATGCCAACAGATAATCAAGGGCCATCTTTTAATAGAATGGTCTTGATCTGTCGTTGTATCTGTGAGATCTCCCTTACAGCTTCAATGGTTTTTGCCTTCTCTCGCGCCATCAGATCCTCACGATCGTTCACAATGTAAGATGCTGGGACGAGTTTCACTAGGACGCATGAACCTCTTGCATTAGGGGGAATTACCTTATAAGCTGAAGTACCGCACAAGAAGTAGTAGGGGCCAGTCAGAGTCGCACAGGGGGAATCATTCTGAAGGTCACATGCATTAAGTAGTAACAGGATAGACTGGGGTATGGGTCCCTCGGCCTGAACGTCACACCCTTCCTTCCAACAGATCTGGTCTAGAGGTGTTATTAAAAAGGCCGGGGGTTTGATTGGTAAGATTAACTGTTATACCTTCCTTACAGATGGTGGTTTCCACAAAATTATCTTCTTTACCAAAACTAAAGTTGAAGCACCCTTGTGGGCTACCTAGTTGTCCCAATACTTATACTGGTAACATCCAGTCGGACTTTCTGAGGGGAAATATTTGATGTGAGCTTGTTGTCGGAAAGTCCGACCTTATGTATGCTCCATCGAACATTTGCTGTTGGAATTTCCGCCCACAAATGTTTGAGAGCAGGTTCTCAAATTTTCAGCCAACTTCACTTTGTTGTTGGATAGTCCGATCGTGTGTACCGGTCTGCTAGAAACTACTCCTCGCATTATATGCTAATACAATTGCGCACCGGATTTCTGACTATACTACACGGCCTAACCGGTCTCACGCTATACAGCCCTATAAATTTGATTGTCAGACAACCACAAAGCACGATGAAATCCTCAGCTACACAAAACAATATTAAGGCTTCTTTCTATCTGCACCTAGATGTTACAACAACAATGGGGATGCCTCCTACCATTTACTCACAGAATGTTTACTCTCTACCCAAAACTGAATTACAGTATAAAAGTCCGCACAACAACTGGAATTAAATGTAAAAACCAAACTGATTCTACTGGAAACGGAATTCAGTACAAAAACAGAATATTTTCACTCAAGACTAAAATATTGCACAAAAACAACACAACTAAAGCCAAAAACTGAAAATCCTGCAAAAAGATTACTTAATTTCCCCAATTGCTGAAATGCAGCCCAAAACCAGAATAATTTCACCCGGAACCAAAATTCTGCAGAAACAAAATGGTAGCTGTAACAATTGAAATTCAGTCCACAACAAAATGGTGGAAAGAATTCAGTCTACAACAAAATGGCCGATGAAATTCAGTCTACAACAAAATGGTGGTATTACCAACTGAAATCCAGTCGCCAATCCCGCCAGAGCCAGCACAAACCGATATTTCTTCACTAGAAAACCAAAAATTCTCCCCCAAAAAACTGACTATGCAATTGAGACATCAAATGAACACTTAAACGCATACAAAGGCCTTTTGTTGGTTTGGTTCTAAATCCCTTTTCCTTCTCGGGGTCTGCTGGCTTAGTAAGTTCTGTTGGCTCCGAAACAAAGGGAAACAAAGGCTCGCCATCTGTCATGGAAAAAAGGAGCTTCGCCTATAAGAAAATAATTCTGTTGCTCTAATAAGCACAGTTATAACTCTCCTGTATAATGCCGGGAAAGCGTGCTTGCATGTCTCCAAGTAACACAGACACAAACGCTGGTATCACGTTGAGCATAGAAATCCTGCTTGACTAGGGCAGGCCTTGTTTATTTATAGGGCTGAACAGGGATAACAAAGGAAGGCTTCACAATCAGACAGACACTTGTATACCTTCAAAAGAACCAGACACATGTGTGTGTATATATATATATATATATACTTATAGATATCAGGTAGTGACATATGCTATCGTGCTATCGGTCATGTGCAGAGCAACGTGTGCAGTTTCCTGCTGAGATACAGAGCAGACATCCAAAACAATGTGCCTCAATTGTGCCTGGTGCAAACACTGCGAACATTGTTCTGAACAGGACCGTGTGCATATTCCCACCCTTACCATTGGCACGAACCGTACTCCACGAGGCTCAGCGATCCATGGCTTTGTACGGTTATACTATGGGTTACATGTACGCGGGTCTGTTTGCCAGGAGCGTAGAAGCAGTCGCCATGAGGTGGCCAGTCTCTTGGTGAGGCGTAGGCGAACATCCCTTAAAGGGCGAACAGATCTCCCAATTCCACGGGAAGGTTTCCCCAACCAACGGTCCTCCAACGGTGTCTGTATGTGTGAACACGCTCGCATGAGCGTATTGCAGCAAAACTGACACTGGGAGACATCTGACACAATACATTAGTAAAAATTTCCACAACACACAGAGCTGCCACATGTGGAGCCCTCCTACACATAAATACACATATACTGCATTTCTTTGGATAAATAGGTGGTGGAATTACATTACATAGTTACATAGTAGGCGAGGTTGAAAAAAGACACAAGTCCAACCTATGTGTGTGATTTTATGTCAGTATTACATTGTATATCCCTGTATGTTGTGGTTGTTCGGGTGCTTATCTAATAGTTTTTTTAAATTTTGAATTGAATTGAAATCTAATTTTAGTGAATGGCCGCGTGTCTTATTAAATTCCCTTACGCGGAAAAGTTGTATCCCTATCGTGGGGGTCACCAGTACGGTATTTGTACATTGAAATCATATCCCCTCTCAAGCGTCTTTTCTCCAGAGAGAATAAGTTCAGTGCTCGTAACCTTTCCTCATAACTAAGGTCCTCCAGACCGTTTATTAGATTTGTTGCCCTTCTTTGGACTCTCTCCAGTTCTAGCACATCCTTCCTGAGGACTTGTGCCCAGAACTGGACAGCATACTCCAGGTGCGGCCGGACCAGAGTCTTGTAGAGTGGGATTATCGGGATTATCACTTTATCTCTAGCGTTAATCCCTTTTTAATGCATGACAATATTCTGTTTGCTTTGTTAGCAGCAGCTTGGCATTGCATGCCATTGCTGAGCCTATCATCTACTAGGACCCCCAGGTCCTTCTCCATCCTAGATTCCCCCAGAGGTTCTCCCCCGAGGGAGTAGATTGCATTAATATTTTTGCCACCCAAATGCATTATTTTACATATTTCCACATTAAACCTCATTTGCCATGTAGTTGTACACAATTACTCCTTCTGTAGCCCCACCATCATGCACGGAGGAGTCACCAGAATTATTCGACCATAGTGTCAGTTACATGCTGCTGGAGGATGCGCAGCAATTTGAAGGGTCCGATGTTGGTTCCCAGGTTGAACGGAGTAACGTGAGCCTAGAGAGAGGGGGTTCCACAGAAGCACAAGAAACTAGCACTCATGTTCCCTCAGCTGCAGCATACTACCAAAGGAGGGGATGATGAGGTCACTGACTGCTGTACTTGGGTGCCTGAGAGGAGGAAAGTGAGGAGGAGAAGGAGGCACAAATCCAACGAGGAAGGATGTCTTCCAGGGGCCAACTTAAGGCCAGCCACCCTTTTGCATCACTCCACAGAGCTCCACAGGTGCACGGCGCTTCTGACTCCCCGCTGTATGCTAAAATTTCATTGGTGTGGGCTTTTTTTCGACACATGTGCAGTAGATCGCACCATTGCTGTTTGCAATCTATGTCTGAAGCGGATCAAGTGTGACCAGAACAGCACCCACTTGGTTACCAACTTAACATATGCTTGACAAGACATATGACGACCTGCCGTGCAGTCCATTGGCAACAGCACCTGAAAAATAAAAATAAAAAAAGGCGGACTTCTCCTTGCTCCTCATCTGTGATCTCAACCCCTACTAGGACTGCTAGGCCAATGGGTTGATCATCAACTACAACATTTGGTCTCTGTCTTGCCTGGTTTCCTTAGGGAAACAAAACAGCTTTTAATGGATGTACAACACTTTAAATGGGGTCCCAATTTGGTATGGATTACCTGTGATGTAGCAAGTCTATATTCCTCTGTCCCCTATTCCCTACGTCTTCAGGCAGTGGCCTATTTTTTGAAACATACCAGTAATTATTCTTTGGTCCATCAGGCAGTCTAGAATATTTACTTAACCACAATGTTTTCATGTTTGATGGGGACTACTACCTCCAGAAATGCGAATTTTCTCCCTCCCTTGCGAATCTATACATGGGATGGTGGGAGAGGTCCCACATTTTTGGCGCTAGTTGTCCCCATCGTTCAAGGGTTACATTTTTCCGTCGTTATATAGATGACTTGCCCTTTTTTTGATAATAGTCTCAATTTGAGATTTACAGGCACTAAGGATCAAAGGCAAGTTGAGTTCCTTGATGTTGTTTTGATAGGGGAAGGGGGTGGTGTTTAATCCACTCAAAATGAAATCACACTTTATGGATAGGGGTTACTCTGAGTCTGTTCTCAATAGGGCTTTCAATATTGCTAATAATACTAAGAGAAGTGATCTTCTTCGTGATAATAGTAGCAGATCTAAGAACAGGAACAGATTACTAGACAATGTTCCTGTTTTCTACACTCCCTTTAGTTTTGAGTGTGACAGAATTAAGAACACTATTGAGAAATATTTGCTAGTGTTGTTTAATGATCCTATCTATGTCCAGATGTTGTCTAGGGGTATTAAATCAGTGTCCCGTAGAGCCCCTACTATTGGTGGAACTCGGTTTCCCACTCTTTATACCAGTAGAACTCCTCGTCCACACTGGTTGCAGTTTTAAAGATCGTACCTATCAGGGTACTCACCAAGGCCGAGATGCAGAGAGCAGCTTTCCTTGCAGCTAGGCGCACTCTACCCCTGGAAGTGGGGTATAACAAACAGGTGTTCTTGAATGCCCTGAACTTCTTTAGATCCCCTGAGTCTCTGACATGGCTGGTTTGTACTATCAGGGTACTCACCAAGGCTGAGATGCTGAGAGCGGCTTCCCTTGCAGCTAGGCGCACTCTACCCCTGGAAGTGGTACAAAGGGTATTGGGCACAAAGAGGCACGAGTCACCAGCAGGCTAGGTGGGAAGTAGAGACTGTAGAGAAGTCCTTGGGTGAAGCCAGGGGTCAAGCACAAATAATCAAGTAGATACAAGTCCTAGTACTAGCTGGGGTCATACACGGGAAGTCAGGCAGGTGAGACAGGAGAAAGTCCTTTAAACAAGACGAGGTCAAAACACTGAAGGCAGGTAGAATAGAGGAGTCCTTAGGCAAGCCGGGGTCAAAGTACTGGAGAAGATCAGAACAGGTCGGGGTCAATCCGGGTCACAACAGGTAATCACAAGGAAGCAGAGTACTGAGGCAGGAACACAGGAAGCTGAGAGACAAACCAGCAATTAAACATGAGACTGAGCAGCCTTTATTGGCCAGCAAGGAGATTCACGTTATGCGTGCTCCAATGCACATGCGCCCGCCCCGTTCCGCTGTATCGTGCACTCGCATGCGTCAAAACGCCAGTCTGCCGCGCATGCGTGCGGAAAAGTGCCGATATTGGCAAGCCCGGTTTCTGTTATTTCTCTGACAGTGCCCCCCTAAAGGGGCAGCCTCCGGATGCGCAACTTGGCCAGAACTCCTGGGTATTTCTTGTAGAAGGCTTGTACCAAACGTGGGGCGTGTAAGTTATTAGAAGGTTGTAAAGAGTTATCTTCTGGGGGGTACCTTTTCTATTTTAGAAGATACTGGACTTGTCTACCCCTTTTCCTACAGTCCATTAAAGCCTCCACCATGAACTTGTTTTCGCCCTTAATTTCAACTGGTGGCAATTCTTCTCTTCCTGAGAAAGGGCTGGGGAACGCTGGTTTCAGCAATGATGCGTGAAAAACAGGATGCACTTTATAGGAGCTAGGTAGTGCTAATTTAAAAGCCACGGGATTCACCACTCTCTTAACCTTGAAGAGGCCAATGAATTTTGGGCCCAATTTCTGTGACAGACATGGTAGTTTAAGATTGATGGCAGATAGATGGAGGAGAGATGGGTTTGCTTTAAGAGCATATTAAATAAGGGCATTAGCCAATGCATCCCATTGGGTAATACATTTAAAAGAGCGAACAGAAGTCCTGGACGGTTTAACTCCAATGTAAAAATGTATATAAAAGCAAGGGAGAAGGCCTTCAAAAAATACAAGGTTGAGGGATCATCATCAGCTTACAGACTTCATAAAGAATGCAACAAGAAATGTAAGGGTGCAATAAGAGGAGAGCAAAAAAAAATCCCAATAAATTCTTTAAGTATGTAAACAGTAAAAAAGGGAGGACAGACCATATTGGCCCCATAAAGAATGAGGAAGGACATCCGGTTACAATGGATGGGGAGATGGCAAAGGTTTTGAATTTCTTCTCCTCAGTCATCACGAGGGAATCGGGGGGCTTCAGTAACCAAAACTGCACTGTTTATCTTTATGACATGTCACAGGAAGCACCTCCATGGTTAACAGAGGACAGAATTAAAATTAGACTTGGGAAACTTAAAGCGGGGTTCCACCCAAATTTTGAACATTATCTCTATGCATTCTCTTCCTTGCCTAGATGCTGACATGCTGTGTTAAAAAATTTAAATGGCCGTAATTACCTTTTTTTTCTAATCTTCTTAGCACTTCCTGGTTTTCCTCCCATGGGAGTAGGCGTGTTTCTAGCCTCTCCCAGACCTCCAACAGTCCCCTGGGAGCTAGTCTCAGGCTTCCCAGCATGCATTGTGCAACAGCGTCATCACAACATCTCGGTGAATGCTGGGAGCACAGCATTCACCGCATCCAGGAAATACATGCTTGTGGGCTTCAAATGCCCACAATGAAGATGGAAACCTCCTTCAGTGAATTTTATAAGTTATTCTTTACAACAAAATCGGACACAGGCGGACTTATTACACAGAACATGTGAGTAGATAATCATGAGAAGAAAAGTTTGTAAATGAACTCCAAAAAAAAAACGATAGATAGGTGGACCCCCGCTTTAACATTAATGCATCACCGGGACCAGATGACTTGCACCCAAGGGTACTTAGGGAACTCAGTCAAGTAATTGCAAGACCATTGTTCCTAATTTTTACTGTACCAGCTGATTGGAGAAAAGCCAATGTAGCACCAATTTTTAAAAAGGGCCCAAAATACAACCCTGGGAATTACAGACCAGTTAGCCTAACATCAATAGTATGTAAACTCTTGGAGGGGACGATAAGGGACTATATACAAGATTTTAGTAATGAGAACAGTATCATTAGCAGTAATCAGCATGGATTCATGAGGAATCACTCTTGCCAAACCAATCTATTAACCTTCTATGAGGAGGTAAGTTGCCATCTAGATAAAGGAAGGCCCGTAGACGTGGTGTATCTGGATTTTGCAAAAGCATTTGACACAGTTCCCCATAAACGTTTACTGTACAAAATAAGGTCCATTGGCATGGACCATAGGGTGAGTACATGGATTGAAAACTGGCTACAAGGGCGAGTTCAGAGGGTGGTGATAAATGGAGAGTACTCGGAATGGTCAGAGGTGGGTAGTGGGGTCCCCCAGGGTTCTGTCCTGGGACCAATCCTATTTAATTTGCTCATAAATGACCTGGAGGATGGGGTAAACAGTTCAATCTCTGTATTTGCGGATGATACTAAGCTAAGCAGGGCAATAACTTCTACGCAGGATGTGGAAACCTTGCAAAAAGATCTGAACAAATTAATGGGGTGGGCAACTATATGGCAAATGAGGTCCAATGTAGAAAAATGTAAAATAATGCATCTGGGTGGCAAAAATATGAATGCAATCTATACACTGGGAGGTGAACCTCTGGGGGAATCTAGGATGGAAAAGGACCTGTGGTTCCTAGTAGATGATAGGCTCAGCAATGGCATGCAATGCCAAGCTGCTGCTAACAAAGCAAACAGAATATTGGCATGCATTAAAAAGGGGATCAACTTCAGAGATAAAACGATAATTCTCCCACTCTACAATACTCTGGTCCAGCCGCACCTAGAGTATGCTGTCCAGTTCTGGGCACCAGTCCTCAGGAAGGATGTACTGGAAATGGAGTGAGTACAAAGAAGTGCAACAAAGGGTCTGGAGGATATTAGTTATGAGGAAAGGTTGCGAGGACTGAACTTATGCCCTCTAGAGAAGAGACGATTGAGATGGGATATGATTTCAATATACAAATACCATACTGGTGACCCCACAATAGGGATAAAACTTTTTTGCAGAAGAGAGTTTAACAAGACTCGTGGCCACTCACTAAAATTAGAAGAAAAGAGGTTTAACCTTAAACTACGTAGAGGGTTCTTTACTGTAAGAGTGGCAAGGATGTGGAATTCAAGAAACTATTAGATAAGCACCTGAATGACAGCAACATACAGGGATATACAATGTAATACTGACATATAATCACACACATGGGTTGGACTTGATGAACTTGTGTCTTTTTTCAACCTCACCTACTATGTAACTATGTAACTATATAGCCAAAGCTTGTCTTCTACTTTGAAGGATGGGTTGCTCCTTCTCCCCCTGCCATAGTACCTTTTGTAGCTGTCCTGAGACTTCTGCATAGCTTCCTGGATCTGTGGAAAATTTGTTTGAATGAAATGTATTGTACTGCAGGGACTGAAGCTTCGGGGATAGCATCAGGAAGCTAGGAGGGGTGAAACCCATAATTGGCCTAAAGAGGTTTGATTGGTGTCTGTGTGTATGGAATTATTGTAGGCAAATTCTGCACAAGGAAGAAGAGAAGTCCAGTTGTCTTGGGAGCAAGAACAGAAGCAGCAAAGGTATTGTTCTAAAGTTTGATTTGTCCTTTCCGTTTGGCTATTACTTTGAGGGTGGTATGCTGAGGAAAGGCAGACTTTGATTCCTAAGGACTTGCAGAGGTCTTTCCAGAATTTGGAGGTAAATTGGACTCCCTTATCAGACACGATATTGTAGGTACCCCATGAAGCCTCACCACTTCTTTGATGAATATGTTTGCAGCATCCAAGTGTAACCATGGTGTTAGAACTACTGACAAACAATCTGCATCCACATTGTCATCTATATGGACTTTGTTTATATTATAGCAATATAGGCTATAGGATATGAATTTTCATACTCACATCATCACTTATAATGGACTTTGTTTGCATCATAGCACCATTGTTCTAGGTCCTTTGAAACTGTTTTTATGGTGCACATCACTGTTCACATGGGCGTTTTTGGGTTGCGTTTTTTTCATTTGTAAACCTTTCTCACTGGAATATATCACTGTTTTTATACAGTCATATATAGTAACAGATGCTTTCAAGGCGTTTATATGTTCATATTTAGTTATGTACACTGTTTAAGAATTAATTAGTGGTTGCGCGCTTGTCTATTTTAGATTATATGGTTTTGAGCTTTTTTGTATTTAGGCTTACACAAGCAGCTGCACTTGTTTTTTACATAGCGCAGAAATATCTTTTCTTTTTAGTTATAAGGACATGGATTACTGGAACCATGTCCTATGGTCTGATGAGACCAAGATAAACTTATTTGGTTCAGATTGTGTCAAGCGTGTGTGGCAGCAACCAGGTGAGGAGTACAAAGACAAGTGTGTCTTGCCTACAGTCAAGCATGGTGGTGGGAGTGTCATGGTCTGAGGCTGCATGCGTGCTGCCGGCACTGGGAAGCTACAGTTCATTGAGGGAACCATGAATGCCAACATGTACTGTGACATACTGAAGCAGAGCATGATCCCCTCCCTTCGGAGACTGGGCTGCAGGGCAGTATTCCAACATGATAACGACCCCAAACACACCTCCAAGATGACCACTGCCTTGCTAAAGAAGCTGAGGGTAAAGGTGATGGACTGGCCAAGCATGTCTTCAGACCTAAACCCTAATGAGCATCTGTGGAGCATTCTCAAACGGAAGGTGGAGGAGTGCAAGGTCTCTAACATCCACCAGCTCCGTCATGTCATCATGGAGGAGTGGAAGAGGACTCCAGTGGCAACCTGTGAAGCTCTGATGAACTCCATGCCCAAGAGGTTAAGGCAGTGCTGGAAAATAATGGTGGCCACACAAAATATAGAAACTTTGGGCCTAATTTGGACATTTTCACTTAGGGGTGTACTGACATTGTTGCCAGCGGTTTAGACATTAATAGCTGTGTGCTGAGTTATTTTGAGGGGACAGCAAATTTACACTGTTATACAAGCTGTACACTCACTACTTTACATTGTAGCAAAGTGTCATTTCTTCAGTGTTGTCACATCAAAAGATAGAATAAAATATTTACAAAAATGTGAGGGGTGAACTCACTTTTGTGAGATTCTGTATATATGTGCATACTCATAAACATGGAGAGGGGAAAGTATATTATTTTCCTTCTCCTTTATTGTGTATGTTTATGCATATGTAGTTTATTACATACAAAGTTTTATGCCGCGTACACGCGAACGGAATTTCCGACCACAAATGTTCGATGTGAGCTTGGTGTCGGAAGTTCCAACCGTGTGTAGGCTCCATCGGACATTTCGTGTCGGAATTTCTGACAACAGATGTTTGAGAGCTGGATCTCAAATTTTCCGACAACAAAATTTGTTGTCGTAACTTCCAAGCGTGTGTAGACAATTCCGACGCACAAAATTCCACACATGCTCTGAATCAAGTACGAGACGGAAGCGCTCGGTCTGGTAAAACTAGCGTTCGTAATGGAGATAGCACATTCGTCACGCTGCAAATTTTTAATCTTTTAATGCAGCAAATTCTCTTCTTCTTTACAATGCTAGAATAATGAAGTTGTTTTGCTGCTAATATTCACACAGAGTTCTGATAAACTGATTTCTTTATTATTTCTCATGATCTCCTGAATAATCTTTTCTTTTTTTTTTTTCGCCAGATCTCCAGAATAATGTTTCTATTTTTTTTATAGTGATCTCCTGATTTATGTTTTTAATGTTTTTTTTTCTAATGATCTCCATAATATTTTTTGTCGTTTTGTGTTTCAAGTTACCACAACACCATTATTATCTTATATTTTTTAACCTCAAGGAGATTGGTTGGTGTCCCTTGTTAATTTGACATTGTATTTTTGAAATGTACCTGCCTACTCACAAAAAAACTGTCTTTTTATGAACTAAAACACATAGGGGCTTATTTACGAAGTATTTGCGCCATGAGTTGCGGCGCACGCTGATGCGCAAAGGACATTTTCGGGGAATGATGGGACTGTGCCGTCATAAGGGGCGGGGTCACCCGGTGACATCACACAGTGACCACGCCCCATGCCTATATAAGTCGGCGCACACCTCGCAGACGGCTTACAGTGGCAGAAAGCGTTGTGTCAACATCGGAGGAAGAGAAGAGGGAACAAGACGACGGAGAAGACTGGGTCACAGATAGTGGGGGAGTCCGGCAGAAGATACCGGAGAGCGGAAAAGAACCAGACAGCGACAGAAGAACCGGACAGCGGGAGAAGAGAACAGAGAAGAGCAGGCCACCGCTAGCAAAAGAGCGGCAAAAGAGCAGAAGATAGCGGAGGAGCCCGGCAGAAGAACCGGAGATCGGGAGAAGAAGCCGGAGAGCATTTAGGAGTTTTAGCATTAGGGTAAACGAACACCTGGCTAAAATCAAAAAGGGATGTCCTAATCATAATGTGTCCCGTCACTATCTGAAACATCATGACAAAGACCCTACCGGTACCCAATTTCAGATTATAGATCGCTTTGTCCCTAATTGGAGAGGTGACTCTTGTTTAAGGGGGGTGTCTCGACTCGAGACATTCTGGATATATGAACTGAAATGTTATGCGCCCCATGGTATGAATGTGGAGTGGGAGTGGGACCTCAATTGCTTTATCAGTCAGGCTTAAATGTATCAAACAATCGTCCCACTCCTTCTACATACCCCATTCAGCACATGTCCTTTTTGACATTTTCCTTGTATCAAATTATCTTACTCACTCTGCTTATATATTGAGCTTTCCTATTACAGTTGTGTTATTTTCTTTGCATATCAACATTTTGTGATTTGAGTATTGATACATAATCCTGCATATTGCATATATTGTGTGCGACAATTTAGTGTGTTGCATATGATATATGCAATTTAATACAGTCAGGCCCCTTCTTTTTTATGTATGATTATAAATTTTTTAGGTATACATTTATTTTCTAATATTTTTTGTTCATGTTGACTTACGACTCTCCTTACTGGCTGATATGAGATATCCTCCAGCCAGAGATTCCATTATGTTTTCATGTTCTTATTTCATATTTACTTTACTGTTTTTCTCTTAGCTTATTTCTCCTCCGGAAGTTGAACTATACACCAGTAGTTGTCACCACGCATTCATATCCCCAATTAAGCCTTACGTGGACCATGGTATTGTCCATGACATTTGACTATCTACATTGGGAGATTACCAAATTACACTACCAAGTACCCATAGTGTTTAATAATTTTTGTCCCCATGATGTGGGTGGATTGCGCCCTGTATTTCGGGACGCTGTCCTGTGCTGTGGAGTGTCATGTGATTGAGGAGTCACATGACCGAATTACGAGAACCCGCTGCCTTTTTGCATTTGGAAGTAACGGCCTATGACACACTGCCCAGCTGTCATGTCAGTGGCGTTGCGCATCCCGATGCTTCGGGTCTGCGCACGCATTATGCCTGACGCTGGACTCTGTGGAATGCCGCGGAGTGCCACGTGATTAGGACGTCACATGACCGCACCATGAAGCCTTGCTGCCCTATAGGCTTTTGTATTAAGAAACCACGCCTTATGATACACCGCCCAGCTGTCATGTTAGTGGCGTTGCGCGTTCCGATGCTTCGGATCTGCGCACGTATTACCTATGACGCTGGGCTCTGTGCAATCCTTCTTTGGAGACAATTCTTGGTTCATTGTATCCTATTGGTCTTTGCTCATCACATGACAGTAGTTCACATAGAGGCTTGGAACTCACTAACATATGTCCAGCCTCTTTTTGAATTATTGTCAAAGTTTAAGGCTTTCTCTGACTTTAAAACTCTGGTGTATTATCATTATATATTAGAATATTTATATATATGTCATGATCGAGTGCAACTAAGTAATTTGTTTGTTCTGTCTATGATACCGACCACCCAGCTGGTCGTTTGTCTCCGCCCCTTTAGAGGACGGATCATGGGCACATTAGTGTATATATTTAATGGCAATGTGAGGAGATACAGTTTTGCCCCAGTTGAAGATCCCTTAGTGTCGAAACCGGTCGGGCTAGCATTTCTTGTATCCCACACTGCTTTTACTTTTTTTTAATACTTGTTTTTGTGATCACTTTTTATTGGTGTTTACCATCCGATCTTTTATTATTAATAAACCTAATTGGTTTTGACCTGCACCATTGGAGTCCTTCTTCTTTCTGCTTTCACATGATTATTCCCTGGAGCCTTCACGGAACAACTTTGGAGACCGCTATCTAACAGGGGATTATAGTAAACTAAAGCGCTAATGGAATATAAAAGTGATGTCATGATTTATAATTATAGTGATACAAAAATATAAAATTCTATTAAAATCTATTATAGGTGACGTGGTAATTCCAAAATTCAAGTGATAAAATTAGGTATTAAAATGATATAAAAAAATATTATTATTATTCAAAAATTAATGGTGTGTGTTATTATTGCACTTCTCCCTCAAACAAATTGTTTTACATAATGTGTATAAAGCTGCACCTCTACCATAGTGTTCTGATACCACTCAAAGGAATTTAAATATGTAAAGTGAGATAGTGCGCTAAATACGCTAACAAACTCAGTGCTAAAAATAAATACGTAATTAATAATAAATGATTGGATAATGATGTGTACACAGATAGTGATAATTAATTAAGATAGCTTATATTACTACTAAACCAATATACGGTTGATGGTATTTCATAAAGCATTCACATAGTGGTCCCAAATGAATGTAAATATCAAGTCCATATATTATCTTTTAAGTAAAACCAGCTGGTGTGGAACATAAGCAGAGTAGAGTGATCACTGGTAGATTGATTTTCTCCCTTAATGGATAGAGTTCAGCCTACACTCCAATTACACCTTTAAATGACACACTGAGTTCTTGGTGATCCGCTGGTGTTTTAGCTCCAATATTTCAATTGCAAACAAATATAAAGAAACTTTCATTGCGCGGTGAACTTTTCAATTAGAGCATCATGGCAACACAAACAAGGTGCACTCACTGTATAGGTATCATATGAAAGCGCATAGAGCAGTCAGCCGCCCACCGCGATCTCCTCCTCGCTCTGAGCTGCGAGTATGAGTCAAAGCACTACGGATGACATCACTTGGCTCCTCCCAACGTGTTGCGTCACATGTCACTTGACTTTATCAAGGGTCTTTATCAAGGCATAGTACCAAGTGACATCTCCATCTGGTGGCAGGCATAGTGCCAAGTGACATCCCCATCTGGTGGCAGGCATAGTGGCAAGTGACATCTCCATCTGGTGGGAGGCATAGTGGCAAGTGACATCTCCATCTGGTGGGAGGCATAGGGGCAAGTGACATCCCCACCTGGTGGCAGGCAGCGTGGCAAGTGACATCTCCATCTGGTGGCAGTCAGCGTGACAAGTGACATCCACATCTGGTAGCAGGCAGTGTGGCAAGTGACATCTCCATCTGGTGGCAGGCATAGTGGCAAGTGACATCCCCATCTGGTGGCAGGCATAGTGGCAAGTGACATCCTCATCTGGTGGCAGGCATAGTGGCAAGTGACATCCGCATCTGATTGCAGACATAGTGGCAAGCGATGGTGGCAAGTGACAAGCGATGGTGGCAAGTAACACGCTCAAGGCTCCCAATAATTCTGCATTATAGTGAGTTGAATTATCTCATTTTATATTACAATGTAATGATAGAAATAATGCGTTTCAATCATCCTGACACCATACCAACCATGGTGCCGGGATGATTGAAGCACTAACACCAGCCATTGCCCTGAAAAATTCTCTTCTCCACCGCACGCTTACTACCCCCCCCTCCCCCGGGAGGACACTCAGCAGCTGTTTACACATCTGGACGCAGGAGCACTAGTGTGGGACACCAGAACAACCTTTTTTAGGGTGTCCCACACAGGTGCTCCAGTGGATACTAGGGGTGTCTCCATGTGTGATACTTTACCAAAAAAGTAAGTATTCCAGCTTTAACAAATGGAAAAAAATCATGTCTTCAGCTTGAAACTCTGCCAAAACAGACAATTGTACGACACTTCCAAGCAATGTTCCATATTACTATTTCTTGCCTCAAATATCTGTGTGCTGATTTTCTGGTTTTCTTTAATTCACATAGGGGAGAAAAGACTCGGGACATCTGAGGACACCCGGGATCCCCAACCTCCTAAAGAAGCGGAAGTCAGGGAGGGGAGGTTTATGACGTTGTTGAAATAGTGACCACAACAGGTGAGTGTCTGAGATCACAGCTTCAGGTAATAGATGTATGCCTGCATATTTATAATACATGGTGTGTTTTTTTATTTGTAGGTGATGTGGACGTTGTGGAAGAAGAAACTCATTACACCAGTGCAAGTGCACACGTCCTCATTGGGAAGATCATGGTGTGCAATCGTGATTTAGAAAAGAAGTAAAACATCAATGATGTTCAGTAAAAAATAAAGAACATCATTGATGTTTTAGGCAGAATCTAAAACACACAAAAATTGGACCGTTTTGTCGAGGACTTTTGTATTTTAAATCAAGTTTTAAAGTATTTTAAAAGCCAAATTTTGAAGATGCACAGTGTGTCAACATATGCTATCTGCCATCACGGGAAATCAAGGTACATGTTTTGGGGGTGCAACCCCTTCCTCGTAACTCAAGTAGGTGAGAGGAAGGAGTTGCACCCCTGAAACACGTCCATTGATCCCCCATGATGGAAGCTAGCACATATTGACATTAGGCATGGGATTACGAGGGAAATCCACATTTTGACTCCCAATTTGTGTGCATCTTCAAAATTTGGCTTTTACAGGGGTGACATCACCCCATCTGATGAAGGCAAGATCAACACCGTTTTAACATACTAATGTCTGATATTGCCTTCACTTTTTCAAAGTTGAACTTTGTAAGTTCCTGAGTTGTGTATGTTATGGTTCTGGCTCTGGCCAGCCAGTAGTTAAAAACCCTCTGCTCCGGGGTGAGGGTCCTCATCGGGAATGGCCTCATCAGATGGTCTCCCAGCCCAAATGCTTCATCAGCGATGAACACAAATGGAAGACCAGCCGCGTTGTTTTCCGCAGGTGGTAAGCCCAAGCCACCATTCTGGAGCCATCTGTAAAACTCCGTCTCGGCGATGACTCCCCCATCCAGCATCCGGCCATTTTTTTATTATAAAAAGATCCACCAAAATATTATTCAAAAAATACCTCCACCACTAGATTATAGAATTTATATAGAATATAATAATATAAAACGTATGCTGTATGGGCTCCTTGATTCTGCAAAGCCTGCGAAAGGACCCTAGGATTCATGATATCAAGGAGAGAGATTATTAGTGGCTGGCAACCCTTCTTGATCCATGTTACAAGGGCACAGTTGCAGAGCTCATCCTGCCTTCACAAAGGGAGCAGAGGATGAAACATCTTCAGGACGCCTTGAAAAAAAAGTTTGTGTAATGCCTTTCCAGACCCTGGGAGGTTACCATTTCCTGGTGCTGGACAACGTGTTTCTGAGGCTTCGTTCGGTCAGAGGAAGAGCGGTGGAGAAGGTGGCCAGCTGACTGATGCCTTTAAACAATTTTTTAGTCCTCAGCGCCCAGGGCTGATACATTCAAGCAACCATAGGCAGCGTCTGCGTTATATGGTGCAGGAATATATAGAGGCAAGAGCAGACTTGGAGACCTTTCCAACTGAGCATCCACTGGGTAACTGGGTCTTAAGGATGGACCAGTGGCCAGAACTTGCTCAATATGGAATCGAGATACTGGCCTGTCCTGCATCCAGCATGCTTTTTGAACGCACACTTAGTGCTGCTGGAGGGTTTGTAACGGATCAAAGGGTGCGCCTGTCCACAGACTTCTTTGATAGGCTCACATTTATAAAAATGAATCAGTCCTGGATCAGCAGCTATCAAGCCCCTGATGCTGATGTAACTGATTGAATTTGCTAGGGATATGGGATCCCTTTAAGACTGCCTATTCTATTCCTGAATCTTGATGATGCTAGCTTCCAACAATATTTTTGGTTTAGGGCACCACCGACACCCAAGGCCCAATTTTTCTGCCCCTGTTTAACAGGGACATGTAATTTCAATTGTTAAAATAATTTTTAACAGCAGGGCTCATTCCTGTGCCCAACAAGAGTAACTGTGAGTGGTTACAGTGTTCTGGCACAACCAACACTCAAGGCCCTATTTTTATGCACCTGTTTGACTGGGGCATGTAATTAAAAATTTTGAAATAGTATTTAACAGCAGGGCCCCTTTCTGCCCCCAACAAGAGTAACTGTGAGGGGTTACAGTGTTCAGGCACCACCAACACCCAAGGCCCAATTTTTTTGCACCTGTTTGACTGGGGCATGTAATTACAATTTTATATAGTCCAGTCCCTGTAGCCTTTATAATACAGTTCAGAGTATATAGTGCAGTCCGCATAGTATATACATTGCAGTTCAGAGTATATAGTGCAATCCGTATAGTATATATAATGCAATTCAGAGTATATAGTGCAGTCCGCATAGTATATATAATGCAGTTCAGAGTATATAGTGCAGTCAGTATAGTATATATAATGCAGTTCAGAGTATATAGTGCAGTCATTATAGTTTATATAATACAGTGGAGAATATATAGTACAAAAAAAACAGAAAAGAAGGAGGGCGCACCAACCTAGTGCATTACCACTAATAAACTTTAATGCAGCATAAAAACAGCAGAAATAATACTCACAAACGAGCTTGCAAAACCAGCTTTAAAAAGGGCGCAACAGCGCTGTTTCTGTAAATCGACACACCAGGACCTATTGCCAAGAGGATCAAACCGGTGCAAACGGCTAACGCGTTTCGGGGGAGCACCCCTTTCTTCAGAGCCTGAGCGGGCAATGGTTGGTCTCTCAAACTTCTCTCTCTATAAATGTGCCTGTATCTGCCACACCCAATTGGTGGCGACGCCCCCCCTCCTCCAAAGACATAGGCAACACCCACCCATTTGGGCTAACCCTCCCTGGACCCATCCTTCTGAGTGCGATCTCTATTTGAGCCAGATAGTAAAAAACAATAACAAGCATCACTCAATGTTGCCTTCTAAATAAATTTTTTATATATATTTTGTGGGCTTAGTGCTGCCTGTAGTCTTTGCTAGAATGCTAGTCCTGTGCAGTCAGATTCTGCCTACGATAGCTGACAGTAGTGGAGTGATTGGTGTAAGGCGCGCGGGCGCATTGAGATGCGCGCGCACCACCAATCTTAGCCATCTATAGGCCATTCTATGACGGCCGGAAGCAGCGGGTGGAACGCAAACACACCCGCACTTCCGGGCCGCGTCCCCTGCACACAGTGTCTTCTGACACTTCTGGAAGGGGAAATGACGCCGCGATCAGCCGGAAGTTGCGGGTGGAACGCAGGAACGCCTGCACTTCCTGGTCCTTCGGGCGGCGTGCGTTCCACACGCCATTTGCAGTATCATTATGGCTCCTGGGAGCCGGAGAAGCCCCGCAATAACAATCCTGGTGAATCTATGGTATGGGGCTACTGACTGATCTGAATGCATGATTTGAGGTATGTGTGGTCAGCGCCTACGTCCCCCCCCCGTGGTGGCTGTCCGGAGCGGCTGCGCCCTGTGCTATGTGGTCCATGCTGATAGCACTATAGATCCTTTGGCTCATTATTTAGCAGGCAACATTGAGTGATGCTTGTTATTGTTTTTTACTATCTGGCTCAAATAGAGATCGCACTCAGAGGGATGGGTCCAGGGAGGGTTAGCCCAAATGGGTGGGTGTTGCCTATGTCTTTGGAGGAGGGGGGGGGCGCCACCAATTGGGTGTGGCAGATACAGGCACATTTATAAAGAGAGAGGTTTGAGAGACCAACCATTGCCCGCTCAGGCTCTGAAGAAAGGGGTGCTCCCCCGAAACGCGTTAGCCGTTTGCACCGGTTTGACCCTCTTGGCAATAGGTCCTTGTGTGTCGATTTACAGAAACAGCGCTGTTGCGCCCTTTTTAAAGCTGGTTTTGCAAGCTCGTTTGTAAATATTATTTCTGCTGTTTTTATGCTGCATTAAAGTTTATTAGTGGTAATGCACTAGGTTGGTGCGCCCTCCTTCTATTCTGTTTTTTTTCTAGCTTGAATACCCATTGTTCAAAGGAGGGCTGCAAGACAGTAGGCATTACCTTTTTTAGGCGGTCGCACCACACGTTTGGTTCATGGACACCTGAGCGCAGGAGAGATTTTTACTGAATATATAGTACAGTCAGTGTAGTATGTATAACACAGTGTATTGAGGTGGTTAAGGGGAACCCCACGTCAAAAAAAAAGAAATGTCATGGGGGTCCCCTCAAAATCCATACTAGGCCCTTCAGGCCTGGTATGGATTTTAAGGGGAACCCCACGCCAATTTTTTTTTTATAAAATGGCGTGGGGGTCCCCCCAAAATCCATACCAGTCCCGATCGGAGCATGCAACCTGGCAGGTCAGGATAGGAGGGGACAAGCGAGCGCCCCCCTTCCTGAACCATACCAGGCCACATGCCCTCAACATCGGGAGGGTGCTTTGGGGTCCCCCCCAAAGCACCTTGTCCACATGTTGATGGGGACAAGAGCCTCTCCCCGACAACCCTGGCCATTGGTTGTCAGGGTCTGCGGGCAGGGGGCTTATCAGAATCTGGAAGCTCCCTTTATCGAAGGGGCCCCCAGGTCCCACCCCCCTATGTGAATGGGTATCGGGTACATTGTACCCCTACTCCTTCACCAACAAAAGTGTCAAAAAGTAAAAAACACAACACACAGTTTTTGACAATTCCTTTATTGTAAAAGAAAAAAAGTGTCCTGCGATGTCTATATGCTTGGATAAGGGTCTGGTATAGATTTTGGGGGAGAGGGACCCACGCCAATTTTTTTTTAAAGTTTGGCGTGGAGTTTCCTTTAAATCCATACCAGGCTGAAGGGCCTGGTATGGACTGGTGGTGGTGGGGGGGGGCGGTTACCCACGCCAATTTTTTATCTATATTGCCAGGAGCCGGCAATACATTACAGCCGCGAGCAATTTTAAATTACATTTTTTCCTTTAGAAATGTCATTTTGTTACGGCACTGTAATACACATTGCACAGATGTACAGGCTAAGGGGACTCCCCAGGCACGATATTTAAAGGAATATTTCATTTTTATTGTTTCACTTTAAGTATTGTTAAAATCACTGCTTCTGAAAAAACGGTTGTTTTAAAAAAAAAAAAATTTGCATTCATACATGTCCCCTAGGGCAGTACCTGGGTCCCCATACACTTTTTATGGCAATAACTTGCATATAAGCCTTTCAAATTAGCATTTTTCATGTTCATGCCCCATACACTTTAATAGGGTTTGCATGTTCGCACATTTTTTTTGCCGGTTCGCATGTTCTGGTGCGAACCGAACCAGGGGTGTTTCGGCTCATCCCTAACCATAACTAAAATCTAGTGGAACCAATAGCCTTCAGGATTCACTTAATTAGTAAATAGAGTCCACCTGTGTGTACTTTAATCTCAGTATATATACAGCTGTTCTGTGAAGCCCTCAGAGGTTTGGTAGAGAACCTTAGTGAACAAACAGCATCATGAAGGCCAAGAAACACACCAGGCAGGTCAGGGATAAAGCTATGGAGTCTAAAGCAGGGTTAGATTATAAAAAATATCCCGAGCTTTGAACATCTCACAGAGCACTGTTCAATCCATCATCTGAAAATGGAAAGAGTGTGGCACATCTGCAAACCTACCAAGACATGGCCGTCCACCTAAACTGACAGGCTGGGCAAGAAAAGCATTAATCAGAGAAGCAGCCAAGGTAGCTCTGGAGGAGCTGCAGAGATCCACAGCTCAGGTGGGAGAATCTGTCCACAGGACAACTATTAGTCATGCACTTCACAATTCTGGCCTTTATGGAAGAGTGTCAAGAAGAAAGCCATTGTTGAAAGAAAGCCATAAGAAGCCCCGTTTTGCAGTTTGCGAGAAGCCACGTGGGGGACACAGCAAACATGTGGAAGAAGGTGCTCTGGTCAGATGAGACCAAAATTGAACTTTTTGGCTTAAAAGCAAAACGCTATATGTGATGGAAAACTAACTCTGCACATCGCCCTAAAGACACCATCCCACTGTGAAACATGGTGGTGGCAGCATCGTGTTGTGGGAATGCTTTTCTTCAGCAGGGACAGGGAAGCTGGTCAGAGTTGATGGGAAGATGGATGGAGCCAAATAGAGTCTGCAAAAGACTTGAGACTGGGGTGGAGGTTCACCTTCCAGCAGGACAACAACCCTAAATATACAGCCAGAGCTACAATGAGAATCTGTGGCAAGACTTGAAAATTGCTGTTCACAGATTCTCTTCATCCTATCTGACAGAGCTTGAGCTATTTTGCAAAGAAGAATGGGCAAAAATGTCCCTCTCTAGATGTGCAAAGCTGGTAGAGACGTCCCCAAAAAGACTTCCAGCTATATTTGCAATGAGATCTGGTTCTACAAAGTATTGACTCACGGGGGCTGAATACAAATGCATCTCACACTTTTCACATGGAAAACCTTTTATCATTTTCCTCCCACTTCACAATTGTGTGCCACTTTGCGCTGGTCTATCACATAAAAGCTCTATAAAACATTTACGTTTTTTGGTTGTAACATGACAAAATGTGTAAAATGTAAAGGGGTATGAATACTTTTTCAAGGCACTGTATATATAAGTAAACAATCGGCTTGAAAATCTGAGGGTTTAATATCAATTTAGTAAAGTAACTAATGTAAAATCAGACTAAGATAATTCGATTTTTTTTTTTGGTGCAGTAGCTTTTTTAATGTTAGATGGAAAAAACAAAACACAGAATATAAACAGAATCGTTTTGCTACAATATCTTTAATCTTATATTTCGGTTCGGCTGGGGGAAGGGTATATACAAAATACCTTATATAAATAACCTAAACAAAGAAGTTTACTAGAACTTGACAGCTTACTTAGTTCACAAACTGTACATCAAAAATGTATACTATACATAATAACATCTGAAGGCAGTTAGAACTTTTTTGGAAACCCAAACCTGCACAGGGCTTGTAAAGCTCCTACCCACCACCATGGGAAAGCACTTGGCAATCGGCTGCCCTGGCACTAAATACTAAATGGTGTGGAGTAAATATGAGCTCCGGTGTGTTCGCACACTCCACGTGCAGAGCCCGCCAGGAAGTCGGCACGGCGCTGCGCTAATCACAGGCAGTGAGACATTTTCCCGATGTGCGGCTGCAGAGATCAGGAAATGTCTCACTGCCTGTGATTAGCGCAGCGCCGTTCCGACTTCCTGGCGGGCTCTGCACGTGGAGCGTGCGAACACGCCTGAGCTCATCCTTAGTGTGGAGCATCACATGATTCCCTGGTGATGGATTCCAGTAGGAAGAGTCACCATATTACACTTGAAGTGCAGATAATGTTAGGTCTAGTTTACATTTGCAGTTGAGCAGCGCTTTTATCATGCTGCCCCCCCAAAAAGTCCGTAGAGGGGGGGTACATATGTACAGCTGTAATATTTTGCAGAGCAGCTGGCTTCTCCTCCTCTCCCTCCCACTGACCCCGCTGCTGGGGAATCTTCAGTGTCTGCGCCCAGAGTCCCCCCAACCCCCTCTGCTCTAATTTCCCCCACTGATCCGATCCCCCTGTGTGCCACTCTTCTCTCTTCCGTGTCCCTACCAACATACCCAGTTCTTGTAAACACAGTTTACTATGCTTCAGTTTCTGAATGAACAGGAAGCCGCTCATCACAGAGCACTTCCTATCTATTGATGCACCCAGGGGGTGCCAGGTTGTCCCCTCCCAGCCATCATAATTTCACCACACCCACTTTACGCACACACCGCAGGCCGCTGTCCCCCTGAATCCTCATTCTCAGCTTTAAAAGTTGCGAGGTATGACACTGGATGGCACCACACTGCTGTGCGGATACATGAATGAAGCGTCACATTTTCTTTTATACTAGCCCGCAGAGTAAAGCCCTGCATTTTATTGCACTGACTTGTGTAATCCTAAAGTACATCTCTCATGTGAGAGTTGACAATTGAAAAAGAGGGGAGCAAGAGGGATATTGGGACTTTATATGAAGCACGTGGAGTGCCTCTTGGTTTCCCATACCTACCCTGGTTGCGGCCTGTGTTGGTCGTCCCCTCCTGGGCTACCTGCCACGGCTCCCGGTTAGAGGTGCCTATAGGTGGTTTGCGGCGCCGACCTACCATACCACCAACATGTTTAACCTGAGTAAGTAAGCATGCACTCGTTTTGGGGGTTTCCTTCACCCCACCCCTGTTCATGCCCTTCATTAATTTAAATTTATTTTTGATTATTTATATTATTTCTCTATCATAGATTTATCACGTGCTTTGCTCCTGACGAGTGGTTCAAAGGCCACGAAACGCGTAGAGCTACCAAATGCCGTGTCCCTGCCAACATACCCAGTTCTTCAAGTTATCATTTACTACTCCAACAGGTGTAAGATGCCCTTGGTCTTGCAGGCATCAATCTGCTTTTTATTTAATCATGCCTTGGTGAACCCTGGACTTTTATTGTGATTCTACTTTGTGACACCAATGTTATTATCATGTTTGGACATTACCATGTTTTGCAATTACCTTGTTTTGCAATTATCTTGTTTACTATTGATACCAGCATTTTATGTTATTCTAAATGTAATCAATAAAATTCCTATTTTTTCACCAATTCATTGCTTTGCTACCACATGCTTCTTATAAAGTCCCAATATCCCCCTGGCTGCCCTCTTTCTGTATAGTTGTATATAAAATGCACTTTTTATCTTTCAAAAAGTGTTTGCCAGTGCTAAACCTTTCATCCGATTTCTGTTGCATTTGTAAATTCCAAAAGTCAGTATAAAATAATTGTATGGGTAAAAAAAACAAACAAACTTGTGTTTAACTAATCTTTTTTTTTATAGAATTCTCCTTTAAGGGGCGTGGCAGGGTGTGTGTCCTATGCCTAAATACGTTTGCTAATAAGTGTCCCTCATTCCTATATCAAAAAGTTGGTAGGTATACATGTGACTTTAACTCTCACTCAGCCCCTAGCAACCACCAGCACTGGGTCTCTCGCTGGAAGAGCTCAGCTCGCACAAGCGCAATAGGTATCTGAATAGCAGAGGGACTCACACATGCGCAGTACACATCAGCTGAGACTTGCACTGAAACAAGCGCACAGCGCCCCCTGAAGTCCTGGCCGCCTGTTTCCTGCTTTACGTCACATCCTGCCCTGGAAAAAAAAACATGAAAGTTTAGAGCGCGAGATACAATTGTGTGTACGGAACCGTCAGCTGGAAGTATGGACCCGGCCTCTTGTATGAAGAGCTTACTGCAGGCCATAGCGCGGTACAAGAGCACCAAGAATGAGGCGGACGGGGCTGCCGTGCAGAGACAGCTGGAGGTAGAGGATCCCCACCTAGACCGTACATGAGCGCTCTATACGTCTCAGGTCCCTGTGTACCAGGCAGAGGCTGCATGGCATGCCGGGACTTCTAGTTCTACATGCAATCTTTTCCTGTCCTGGGGGGGACATGGAGGCTGCTGGGGAGACACTATCCCTGACCTGCAGCATGCATTTACATAAGGAGGACTTGTGTCTTTCCTCATCAGTAATGCATGCTTGTGCTGACTCTCATTATTGAAGTCAGGAACACTAGAGGCAATTTTATTTTGGATAGACTGGGAGTGCTTATACACCCCTTTTTTGCTATCTGTGTCCCATTGGGGTGATTTCCCTTCACAACAGGAAGTGAGGAAATCACTCTATAGTGAGTGTCCCAACTGGAAGATTTCCCCCTCTATTCATGACCTAACGACAACTAGGGATGAGCTTGGGTGTGTTGGGATGCTCCTCTGAACCCATGTGCCAAGCCTACCAGGAAGCTGTCACCTGTAATAGGCCAATCGTCTGTGGTAGGAGCATTCCCAGACCCAAAGCCACAATTATTCACTTGTGTGTGGCTGCAAGCTGGGGAATGCTTTAGCCATGGACTGCTGGCCCATTACAGGTGACCGCTTCCATGGCAGGCTTGGCACATGGGTTCAGAGGAGCATCCCAACTAAGGATGAGCTTGGGCATGTTCGCACACTCCACGCGCAGAGCCCGCCAGGAAGTCGGCGCTGCGCTAATCACAGGCAGTGAGATATTTCCCGATGTGTGGCTGCAGAGATCGGGAAATGTCACTGCCTGTGATTAGTGCACAGCCGTGCCGACTTCCTGGAGGGCTCTGCATGTGGAGTGTGTGAACAAGCCAGGAGCTCATCCCTAGTGACAGCTCGACATTTGAGATATTCTTTCACTTTTAAACAGTAAACAGGACAATTTAGAGAGGGGGACTATCACTAATGGGGACACAGACAGCAATAAAAAAAAACTTACAGGGGTTCTAATCCACCTCCACTCTATTCAAATAAAAAAAATAACTTTGGCTTTAGTTATACTTTAAATACATTGTATTCCCTTCAATATAGCCAATGAAGTGACTGGCCTCAGGTGATACCATAAATAAATTAAATAAATCTGTGTACTTATATAGCACCGTCAATTTACGCAGCGCTTTACATATTATTATTATTATACAGGATTTATATAGCGGCAACAGTTTACGCAGCGCTTTACATATTATTATTATTATTATTATACAGGATTTATATAGCGGCAACAGTTTACGTAGCGCTTTACAACTTGAGGGTAGACAGTACAAATACAAAACACTTTAATACAGTAGGCATCAGAGGGCCCTGCTCCTTAGAGCTTACAATCTAAGAGGGAAGGTCAAGAGATATACATATACATTGTACGTTCACATCAGTCCCTATCCTCAAGGAGCTTACAATCTAAGGTCCCTAACTCGCATTCATACATACTAGGATCAATTTAGACAGAATCCGATTAACCTACCAGCATGTCTTTTGAAATTAAATAAATCCTCCTACATAAGTTGTACCTGTCTATCTGTAGTCTCCTCTATACCCATTCAAAGTCCAAAATGTATAATGCTTGTCTGAGTCAGGAAAAAGGGGGCGGCGAGCTGAAGTAATACTCTGCAGAGCTCAGTAAGGAGATGTCTGAGAGCTGATTGGAGGGAAGAGACACACACCTCTTCACACAGCACTCAGGAACAGAGCTGAGGCGGTCAATCAGCTGGAGGTCCTTCCCCCTGTCACCTATTTTTCTCTTGGTGTCAGGATAACTTGTCAGAAGTAATTAATACTGATAGCAGAGGAATGAAGCAGCAGACAGAAATGACAATTGATGCTCTGGATAGAGACATATTTCATGCCTGAGGTTTACATACACTTTAACATAACCGCCAAGTAAATGGGTTGTCCGAAGAAGGTCTGTGTTACTCTCACACATTCAAGTAACTGTCACTTGCTGTAAAATCTATAGATAACCACTAGCTGTAAAGAATAGTTAATATTTATTGTGGCTGAAGAATAACTTTTTGGATGCCATGTCTGTCCACTGTCTGCTCCATTGCTACAGGACATTAATGTATCGGTTAGCAGGTGGAGCAGCAAGGAACCACCATCCAATACATCTGATTAGCTCTTTACAGGAGTTGTAAAGGCAGGTGTTTTTTCCCTCTTTCGTCTTTCAGGACAGCACACTTGAGAGACCTTGGCTCCTCCCCTCTTAGGAAACACTGCCTCCACCAGACCTTTAAGTCGCCCCTTCCTTTCAGCCTGTCAGTTTTGGTGTTTCCTCCAGCAAGCAGACAACGCTAGGAACCTGGGCTATTTCAGCTGGGGAGGCTGAGACCGGTATGATCCTGGAAGGGAGAGACAGAGGTCTCTCACACACAGCAGCACAGATGGGGAGTCTGGTTACCTGCTGTGGCATTGCGCTCCCTGTCTTCCCTTGCGGAATGTGGAGGCCTGGGCGTTCGTTTCTCCGCTGCCTGGGGAGGAGCTCAGCGCTGAGTCGGATGACAGGCGACGTCATTTCCAGCGGGGAGGGCACTTCCATTTGACCCGCGGCTTCCGGTTCTGGCCTGCGGGACGGAAAACGAACGGCGCGACAGCTGGTGCAGGCTCCATTAAGGCTGTAGTGTCAGCCAGAGGAGCATCCCGAGGCAGACCACTCCCCTGGCCAGAGGGATGTCGGAGATTGATGGTTCCTGTTCTGTGCCGGGTGACGCCAGCACCAGCCACACTAAGGTAAGTGGAACCCTGGGGTGGTGTTCCCTTACCATGTTCCTGCTTAGCTCCACGGTTGAACCCCCCCTCTTGGTGGTCAGAGGGGAGGAGAGGCACGTTTGGGACACTGGTGGTGGTTGGTCCTGGGGGGTGCACTCCTGGTGTTGGTCACATGGTTTTTATTTTTTGAAAGACTGTTGCTGATGCTGGCGGGGCTTGTTTTGTCGTTTCAGGACAAATCTGCGGAAAAAACCAAGCCCTTAAATGTGTCCAAAAGAAAGTGCCCATCATGTAGGAGTACTTTAGGGGAGTCCTGGGGGAAGGTTTTGTGCAGTAAATGCATTAAAGTCTTAGTTAAGGAACACTCTATGGAACAGAGCTCTGACCTGGCAGCTTCTGTTAAGGAGCTTTCCAGCACTTTTCAATCTTTCAAAGCATTGTTTGAAAATGTTCAGCCTATACAGCCCCCAGCCGGTCCTCTGCCAGCACAACAAGATGTCGCACCTGGTCCTTCAGGTCCCTCAGTCAGTGAGGAGTTACCGGGGGGCTCCAGAGAGGCTTTGGAGGATGAACCAGATAGTGCATCCTCACATTCCTCAGAGGAATCAGATGAGAAGGTGGACAGCGAGTCCTCCAGAACCTCCCGATATAAACTCTCCTTGGAGGAAGTGGAAGAGCTCTTGGGAGCAATCCACACCACCCTAGGTATCCAAGAGGAGAAGAAATCTCTGTCTCTACATGACCGAATGTACTTGGGTCTTGGAGAGCAGAAGAAAAAGGTCTTTCCGGTACATGAGGTTCTAGTAGATACCATTAAAAAGGAATGGCGGGACCCAGAAAGGAAACCTTTCTTTTCTAGGGCATTAAAGCGCAGATTCATGTTTTCAGAGGATGAAGCTGCTGTTTGGAACAAGTCTTCTCTCAGGTTTCCAGAAAAACAGACTTGGCGTTTGAAGATATGGAGGTGCTTGCAGACCCCATTGACAAGCGGATGGCTTCTCTACTTAAAAAATCTTGGGATTCCTCTCTAGCCAACCTTAAGCCTGCCGTGGCCATCACAGTGGTGGCACGTAACATGGAGCACTGGCTAACGCACATAAAAGCTCATATTGAAGCTGGGACCGCTAAGGAGACGATTCTCTCCTCCTTCCCAATGCTCTTGAAGGGAATCGCATTCATTGCTGACGCCTCAGTAGAGTCGGTTCGCATGTCTGCTAGATCTTCTGCCTTGGCCAACTCAGCCAGGAGAGCTCTTTGGTTAACCTCTTCCCGCTGACCGTACGCAGATATGCGTACTTGGCTTTTCAGGGTTATACCGGGATGATGCCTGCAGCTGCAGGCATCATCCCGGTACCGTTGTTTCGAGCGGGCGATCGGCTACCCGTATATAACAACCGATGCGGCTAAAAGCCGCTCGGCTGTTATACCGGAGGAGCGGGAGGGGACATCCCCCCCCCCCCTCCCGCCGCTCCTACCGGGCCTCCCGTGCGATCGGGAGGCCCGGTGTCCAATCGGATGCCTCCGGCGGCTGTGGGCGGGCTGGAACAAAGCTGTCGGAGGCTTCGTTCCAGCCTTCTCAATGTAAACGCGGAAGCGACGTCATGATGTCACTTCCCGTTCACTCGGCTGCCAATGGCGCAGAATTTAAAAAAATATGCAGTATTCAGAATCGCCGTTTTTGGCGATCTAAATACTTTGAAGTGTAAAGGAGGGATGGGGGTCTTTTAGACCCCCGATCTCTCCATAAAGAGTACCTGTCACCACCTATTACTGTCACAAGGGATGTTTACATTCCTTGTGACAGCAATAAAAGTAAAAAAAACAAAAACTTTTTTTTCTTTTAAACACAATTTATAAGTATAAAAATAAATAAAATAAAATTTTGTTTTTTTTTTAAAGCGCTCCCGTCCCCGCGAGCTCGCGCAGCGAAGAAAACGCATACGGAAGTCGCGCACGCATATATAAACGGTGTTCAAATCACACATGTGAGGTATTGCCGCGATCGTCAGAGCGAGAGCAATAATTCTAGCCCTAGACCTCCTCTGTAACGCTAACCTGGAAGTGTCCCTTTTCCAAAAATTTGCGTTTAAGACACCGCTGCACAAATACCGTGTGATATAAAATATTGCAACAATCTCCATTTTTTTCTCTAGATTCTCTGCTAAAAAAATATATATAATATTTGGGGGTTCTAAGTAATTTTCTAGCAAAAAATATGGATTTTAACTTGTAAACACCAAATTTCAAAAATAGGCTTAGTCATGAAAGGGTTAAAGACCTGGCAGGGGGACAATGCTTCAAAATTCAAGCTTTGCGGAGTCCCTTTCACGGGGGACTTGCTGTTCGGTCCGGATCTGGAGGCGGTTGTTGATCGAACGGCCGATAAAAAGAAGGCCTTCCCCTTGAAGAAAAAGTTGGGGGAACAGCCTAAAAAGAAGACTCGCTCACAAAGGAAGTTTAATTTTCCAAGAGCAGAGTCTCAGAAAAAAGTCTGGACCAACAAGGGCAGAGGGTGCGGGGGAGCGATTTTTCACCCTCCTGAACAGCCCCGAAAGCCCCAATGACAGGTTAACTCCAGTGGGAGTCGGTTACCTCCAATCAATTTATTCTAGGGATTGTAAGAAGGATCACACTTCCGTCCTTTACAGTAGTTCATTCTGAAAGTTTGGGACCGCACTCAGAAGTCCTATGATTCGGTGGTCCTCATTCCTGTACAGGTGAAGAGATCCCTGTGGTGGTGGAGAAAGGCAGCAAACCTATCGCAGGGTCTGGAGTGGGTTCTGCCTGTGTCCAAAATTGTGACAAGAGGCACAAGTTGGGGCGCACACCTGGGGGCGAGTCTGGCGCAAGGTTCCTGGGGAGTCGAGGACGCAGTGCAGTCCTCGAACTGGAGAGAACTGAGGGCCGTTTTTCTGGCTCTCAGAGCTTTCCAACAGGAGCTCCGGGGACATCATGTACAGATCTGCTCAGACAATTCCTCAGTAGTTGCTTATGTAAACTGACAGGGGGGCACCAGGAGCGGTTCCCTTTGGGGTCTGACGGAGACCATTTTCAGTTGGGCCGAGGTCACGGTACTCTCACTATCAGCTGTTCACCTAAAGGGGGAATTAAACCAGAGAGCAGACTTCCTCAGCTGGAGGAAGTTGAGGGAAAGTGATTGGATCCTTAGTCAAGTCATCTACAAGATGATTATCGAGAAATGGGGGGTCCCATGTGTGGACCTTTTCGCTTCAGGGGAAAACACAAAGGCCCCCCTCTTTTTTTTTTTTTTTTTCCCTGAACCTCTGGGACGTGGCAATAGGGGTGGACGCTCTGTCTCAGAGCTGGCATTTTTCCAAATGCTACGCCTTCCCCCCTCCAGTTCTGTTGCCTGCAGTCTTGAAAAAATTCCAGTTAGAGGACACGACCCTGATCTTGATAGCGCCACACTGGCCCAGGAGGCCATGGTTCTCGGTCCTAAAGAAACTGGCGGTGGAACCACCCTGGATACTACCGGTCAGGGAAGATTTACTCTATCAAGGTCCAATCTGCTGCCCTCAGGTGGAGAGGTGGAATCTGGCTGCCTGGCTACTGAAGAGGACTTGCTGAGGAGTAAGGGGTTTTCCGAAGGATTGGTAACAACTCTTCTAAATTCTAGGAAAGAAGAGACGCGCAAAATCTATTTAAGGGTCTGGAAGAAATTCAATTCTTGGTGCGCAGAGAGCTCCTTTAATGTTCGCAGTCCAGTAGCAGTGCTAGAGTTCCTACAGAGTGGGGCAGATAAGGGGTTGGCACTTAGTACCCTTAAAAGTCAGATGTTGGCTTTAACCACTTGACGACCGCCTCACGCTGATATACGTCAGCAGAATGGCACGGGCAGGCAAAATCCCGTACCTGTTACGTGATTGCCTTCCAGCGGGTGGGGGGTCCGATCGGACCCCCCCCCCCGGTGCCTGAGGCGGTCGCCTTTGGTCTGGCAGCGATCAGAGATGAGGGGGAGGCCATCCGATCGTGGCCTCCCCCCTCGCGATCGCTCCCAGCCAATGAGATTCTTCCCCTGCCTCTGTGTAGTACACAGAGGCAGGGGATGTGATGTCATCTCTCCTCGGCTCGGCAGTTTCCGTTCCGGCGCCGAGGAGAGAAGACTGAAATGTGAGTGCACAACACACACACACATCACAGTAGAACATGCCAGGCACACATAACACCCCCCTCCTGTCACATTGACACCAAGCAATTTTTTTTTTTTCTGATTACTGCATGGTTTCAGTTTGTGACAGTTACTGTGGTAGGGCAGTTAGTATTAGCCCCCTCTAGGTCTAGGGTACCCCCCTAACCCCCCCTAATAAAGTTTTAACCCCTTGATCACCCCCTGTCGCCAGTGTCACTAAGCGATCATTTTTCTGATCGCTGTATTAGTGTCACTGGTGACGCTAGTTAGGGACGTAAATATTTAGGTTCGTTGTCAGTGTTTTATAGCGACGGGGACCCCCTTATACTATCTTATAAATGTTTTAACCCCTTGATTGCCCCCTAGTTAACCCTTTCACCACTGATCACCGTATAACCGTTACGGGTGACGCTGGTTAGTTTGTTTATTTTTTATAGTGTCAGGGCACCCGCCGTTTATTACCGAATAAAGGTTTAGCCCCCTGATCGCCCAGCGGTGATATGCGTCGCCCCAGGCAGCGTCAGATTAGCGCCAGTACCGCTAACACCCACGCACGCAGCATACTCCTCCCTTAGTGGTATAGTATCTGAACGCATCAATATCTGATCCGATCAGATCTATACTAGCGTCCCCAGCAGTTTAGGGTTCCCAAAAACGCAGTGTTAGCGGGATCAGCCCAGATACCTGCTAGCACCTGCGTTTTGCCCCTCAGCCCAGCCCACCCAAGTGCAGTATCGATCGATCACTGACACTTACAAAACACTAAACGCATAACTGCAGCGTTCGCAGAGTCAGGCCTGATCCCTGCGATCGCTAACAGTTTTTTTGGTAGCGTTTTGGTGAACTGGCAAGCACCAGCGGCCTAGTACACCCCGGTCGTAGTCAAACCAGCACTGCAGTAACACTTGGTGACGTGGCGAGTCCCATAAGTGCAGCTCAAGCTGGTGAGGTGGCAAGCACAAGTAGTGTCCCGCTGCCACCAAGAAGACAAACGCAGGCCGTCGTGCCCATAGTGCCCTTCCTGCTGCATTCGCCAATCCTAATTGGGAACCCACCACTTCTGCAGCGCCCGTACTTCCCCCATTCACATCCCCAACCAAATGCAGTCGGCTGCATGAGAGGCATTTTCTTTATGTCCTCCCGAGTACCCCTACCCAACGAACCCCCCCAAAAAAGATGTGTCTGCAGCAAGCGCGGATATAGGCGTGACACCCGCTATTATTGTCCCTCCTGTCCTGACAATCCTGGTCTTTGCATTGGTGAATGTTTTGAACGCTACCATGCACTAGTTGGGTATTAGCGTAGGGTACAGCATTGCACAGACTAGGACACACTTTCACAGGTTCTCCCAAGATGCCATCGCATTTTGAGGGACCCAAACCTGGAGCCGGTTACCGTTATAAAAGTTAGTTACAAAAAAAAGTGTAAAAAAAAAAAAAACACAAAAAAAAATATAAAATAAAAATTAATAGTTGTCATTTTATTGTTCTCTCTCTCTCTATTCTTTCTCTATTGTTCTGCTCTTTTTTACTGTATTCTATTCTGCAATGTTTTATTGTTATTATGTTTTATCATGTTTGCTTTTCAGGTATGCAATTTTTTTATACTTTACTGTTTACTGTGCTTTATTGTTAACCATTTTTTTGTCTTCAGGAACGCCATTCACGACTTTGAGTGGTTATACCAGAATGATGCCTGCAGGTTTAGGTATCCTCTTGGTATCATTCTTTTCAGCCAGCGGTCGGCTTTCATGTAAAAGCAATCCTAGCGGCTAATTAGCCTCTAGACTGCTTTTACAAGCAGTGGGAGGGAATGCCCCCCCCCCCACTGTCTTCCGTGTTTCTCTCTGGCTCTCCTGTCTCAACAGGGAACCTGAGAATGCAGCCGGTGATTCAGGAGGCTGACCATAGAGCTGAGCAGAGACCAGAGTGGCTCCAAACATCTCTATGGCCTAAGAAACCGGAAGCTACGAGCATTTTATGACTTAGATTTCGCCGGATGTAAACAGCGCCATTGGGAAATTGGGAAAGCATTTTATCACACCGATCTTGGTGTGGTCAGATGCTTTGAGGGCAGAGGAGAGATCTAGGGTCTAATAGACCCCAATTTTTTAAAAAGAGTACCTGTCACTACCTATTGCTATGATAGGGGATATTTACATTCCCTGAGATAACAATAAAAATGATTTAAAAAAAAAAATGAAAGGAACAGTTTAAAAATAAGATAAAAAAAAGCAAAAAAATAATATAGAAGGGGGAAAAAAAAAAAAAGCACCCCTGTCCCCCCCTGCTCTCGCGCTAAGACGAACGCAAGCTTCGGTTTGGCGTCAAATGTAAACAGCAATTGCACCATGCATGTGAGGTATCACCGCGAAGGTCAGATCGAGGGCAGTAAGGCCCCTTTCACACTGGGGCGGTGGGGGCGTCGGCGGTAAAACGGCGCTATTTTTAGCGCTGTTTTACGTCGTTTTTACGGCTGTATTCGGCCGCTAGCGGTGCGGTTTTAACCCCCGCTGGCGGCCGAAAAAGGGTTAAAACCGCTCGTTCAGCTCGGCTATAGCCGCAGTATAGCCACGCTGTCCCATTGATTTCAACACACCGCTCCTTCACCGCTCCAAAGATGCGGCCCGCAGGACTTTTTTTACCGTCCTGCCAGCACACCGCTTCAGTGTGAAAGCCCCAAGCTATTTGCTGAGCGGTATAGTGAGTATTTTGCAGACCCCACTTTTTGTCACAAAGTTTTGAAAATTGAAAAAAGAAAAAAAAAATTTTTTTTTTCTTGTCTTTCTTCATTTTCAAAAACAAACGAGAGCTGCAAAATACTCACCATGCCTCAAAGCAAATAGCTTGGGGTGTCTACTTTCCAAAATGGGGTCATTTGGGGGGGGTTTGTGTCATCTGGGCATTTTATGGCCTTCAAAACTGTGATAGGTAGTGAGGAGTAAAATCAAAAATTTACGCCCTTAGAAATCCTGAAGGCGGTGATTGGTTTTCGGGGCCCCGTACGCGGCTAGGCTCCCAAAAAGTCCCACACATGTGGTATCCCCATACTCAGGAGAAGCAGCTGAATATATTTTGGGGTGCAATTCCACATATGCCCATGGCCCGTGTGAGCAATATATCATTTAGTGACAACTTTTTGTATTTTTTTTTTTTTTTTACTTGTCATTATTCAATCACTTGGGACAAAAAAAATTAATATTCAATGGGCTCAACATGCCTCTCAGCTATTTCCTTGGGGTGTCCACTTTCCAAAATGGGGTCATTTGGGGGGGTTTTGTATAGAGGTCGACCGATATGGGTTTTTCTCTGGCCGATGCCGATATTTAGAAATCGCGGTGGCCGATGGCCGATATGTGATGCCGATTTTTTTTTTTTGGGCCGATATATTAGGCCTATTTTTTTTTTTTTTCTTCCCTTCATCTCATAAAATCTAATAGTTAGACCCCTTTCACACTGGGGCGTTTTTCAGGCGCTTTTGGGCTTAAAATAGCGCCTGTAAAGTGCCTGTAAAAGGCTCCCCTGCAGTCTCAGTGTGAAAGCCCGAGTGATTTCACACTGAGGCGATGCGCTGGCAGGATGTTAAAAAAAAGTCCTGCAAGCGGCATCTTTGGAGCGGTGTATACCACTCCTCCACCACTCCTGCCCATTGAAATGAATGCGCACCGCTGCCGAAGCGCCTGCAAAGCGTTTCGGCAGCGGCGCTTCAGGGGCGCATTTAACCCCTTCCTCGGCTGCTAACTGGGTTATAAGCGCCCTGCTAGTAGCCGAATAGCGCCGCTAAAATGACGGTAAAGCGCCGCTAAAACTAACAGCGTTTTACCATCAATGCATGCCTGCTCCAGTGTGAAAGCAACCTTAAGTGATATAGAAAATTTTTTACATTTAAACATTTATTAAACAAAACAAACCTCCAATCAGTTCACGTGTATGTAGAATTTAGAAAAGAATAAAAAAAACTATATCTTAAATATTAAATACACAAAAACAGGTAATCAAAACTTTTGGATGAAAAAAATGGGCTAACTTTACTGCTTAGTTTTTAAAAAAAAAATTTATTAGTGTATATTTTCAAAAAATATTGCGTTTGAAAGACTGCTGCGCAAATACCGTGTGACATAAAATATTGCAACAACCGCTATTTTATTCCCTAGGGTCTCTGCTAAAAAAACATATATATAATGTTTGGGGGTTCTAAGTGATTTTCTAGCAGAAAATACAGGATTTTTACCTGTAAGCAACAAGTGTCAGAAAAGATTTAGTCTTTAAATGGTTAAACTGAGAGCTTCTACACATGGAGCTCAGTTCATTCATAAGTGTAAACATTGTATCCTTCAGGTTCTTTTTATCAGATTTGGCAGGCTGCCCAGAGGAGGAGAGAAGTAGCTTCACAGTTTTCAGGCAACTTGTATTGACTTCTATTACAGAAGTCATTTGCAAGTCCACTGATATCGGCCTTTTTTATCAGCACAATCGGCAGGTGCCGATTGAGTAAAAAACACCAAGTATCGGCCGATATATCGGTCGACCTCTAATGCTCATTAGTGCTTTTTTTGCATTTTTTTTTCTTTCACTGCCATGTAGAGCAACCCGTATAATTTCGGTGCTCACATTTTGAATGACAATTACTCAGTCATGCAACACTGTACCCATATGAAATTTTTGTCCTTTTTTTCACACAAATAGAGCTTTCTTTTGGAGGTATTTAATCACCGCTGGGTTCATTATTTTTTGCGCTATAAAAGAAAAAAGACAGAAAAATATGTAAAAAAATGCATTTTTCTTAATTTCTGTTATAAAATTTTGCAAATTTAGTAATTTTTCTTCATATATTTTGGCCAAAATTTATACCGCTACATATCTTTGGTAAAAATAACCCAAATCGATGGATATTATTTGGTCTTTGTGAAAGTTATAGAGTCCAAAAGCTATGGTGCCAATATCTGAAAATTAATCACACCTGAAGTACTGACGGCCTATCTAATTTCTTGAGACCCTAACATGCCAGAAAAGTACAAATACCCCCCAAATGACCCCTTTTTGGAAAGAAGACATTCCAAGGTATTTAGAAAGATGCATGGTGAGTTTTTTGAAGTTGTCATTTTTTCCCCACAATTCTTTGCAAAATCCAAGTTTTTTTTTTTTTTTTTAGTTTTTTTTTCTTCACAAAATTGTCATATTAGCAGGTTATTTCTCACACACAGCATATGCATACCACAAATTACACCCCAAAACACATTCTGCTATTACTCCCGAGTATGGCGATACCACATGTGTGAGACTTTTACACAGCGTGGCCACATACAGAGGCCCAACATGCACGGAGCACCTTCAGGCGTTCTGGAGCTCCCAGGCCAATTCTGACATTTCTCTCCTACATGTAAAAATCATCATTTATTAGCTAGAAAATTACATAGAATCCCAAAACATTATATGTTTTTTTTATCAAAGACCCTAGAGAATACAATGGTGGTCATTGCAACTTTTTATCTCGCACGGTATTTGCGCAGCAATTTTTTTAACGTGTTTTTTTTTTTTGTAAAAAAACAGTTTTGTGCTTTAAAAAAAAAACAGTAAAGTTAGCCCAATGTTTTTGCATAATGTGAAAGATAAAGTTACGCCAAGTAAATAGATACCCAACATGTCACCTTTCAAAATTGCACGCGCTTGTGGAATGGCGCCAAACTTCGCTACTCAAAAATCCCCATAGGTGACCCTTTAAAATTTTTTACTGGTTACATGTTTTGAGTTACAGAGGAGGTCTAGGGCCAAAATTATTGCTCTCACTCTACCGATCGCAGCGATACCTCACATGTGTGGTTTGAACACAGTTTTCATTTGTGGGCGGGACTTACGTATGCGTTCGCTTCTGCATGCGGGGACAGGGGCGCTTTAAAAAATTTTTTTTTTTGTTTTTATTGTTCATTTTACTTTATTTACTTTAGTTTGATGCTTTTTCCCCCCCAAAAAAATTTTTGACCACTTTTATTCCTATTACAAGGAGTGTAAACATCCCTTGTAATAGGAATATGGCATGACAGGTCCTCTTTACAGTGAGATATGGGGTCAATAAGACCCCACACCTCACCTTTAGGATGGGAAGCCTGAAATAGAAAAAAAAAAAAAAAGGTCCTGGCATAGATCGTAGCGGCGAGTCAGTAGAAGCACCGGAGGGCGGCGGGAGGGGGACATCCCCTCTCGCCTCCCGTAAGAACAATCAAGCAGTGGAACAGCCGCTATGATCATACTTATGGTGTAGGGAATCGCTGGCTGAAAAAGCTGATATCTGAATGATGCCTGTAGCTGCATCCATCATTCAGATATCCCCGCACAAAGTCAAGGACGTCGTATGACAGCCGGCAGGCGGGAAGTGGTTAAAACGCATTTTTCTCTAGTCATCTTCCAGGACGGCACACCTGAGATGAGAGGCTCCTCCCAACAGGAAACACAATCAATCGACAGCTGTTTTAAGTCCCCACCCTTCCCCTTGATCCTCAGTTTTTGATTGTGTTTCTCCCTACACAGCGAAACCGTTTGTTTTTTTCCAAATGACCCGAAGCCTGGGGCTGGTGGTCCCCCCCTGGGAGCCGGACCAAATGCCTGGGGAAGGCCTACGGCCACATCACCCTGAAAGTGAAAGAGGGCGCCGCCTGCCCGATCTCGTATGATCTCGGAGGCAAAGTAGGGTCGGGCCTGGTTAGTACCTGATGGGCCTCTGGGTCTGGCCGGATATATTTATCCTTCCTGGGGGGTTCCCCTATCCTTTCCTCAGGGGGGGCAGCAGAAACTGGAAGAGCCCCCCTGAGAGCTGAAGGCCCCTGGGTACAGCGGTGTCCCCAGAACTTCAGGGGCCTTTTTCCTGTCTCCCCCCCTTACCTGTCCGGGCGTCCGTTCAGACAGGGGTGCTGGCTGTCAGTTCTTTCCAGGGCCCCCGACTCCTGGGCCCCTGGTAGCTCGCGTGGGCTGCTGGGGAGGGCGCCGCCTGAACGACCCGCGTTCTTACCCAGGAGGGAAGGCTGAGAGTCAGCAGGAGCAGGCGCCCACATCCTCCTTTCGAGGAGGCACCAGTTCACTACGGTGGATGTCTGCCTAAACCACCTCAGAATGGAATGAGGAACGTACGGCATTGCCCCCCCCAGGTGTATATACTGACTGGCAGGACACAGCCTAACCTTGCAGCTCCCTACGGGGACAGCAGTTGGGGGGGCACTTTGGCGGCTATCCTCCTTGCATGTGGACCATAAGGATGGAAAAGCAAGCCCGGTGGCTGTGGAAAAAGGGGAAGACTACAACGGTGAGTACTTTCCTTTTACCTTGGGAATTTAGCTGCAAAATCCCCAATCCCAGCCAGATGGTTTCTGGGCATTTGAGATAATCTCCCCTGGGGTCTAGATTCAAATAGCCCAGAAGCTTCTGCTAAAAACACCAGCTACAGCTCTCTCTTACATCAGAGATGCTGTATGGTGGACAAGTGTTGCAGAGGAGCGAGTGTGCCTAAACCACCTCAGATGGGAAAGAGGTAGGTAAGGCCTTTCTTCCCCTTCCCCCTGTATTTACTAAGTGGTGCAGTGCAGGACCTGGGGTCTGCATAACAAAATAGCCCAGAAGCTACTGCTAATACCACCAGCCACAGCTCCCTCTTACAGCAGAGACACTGTGGTTATCACAACAGTAGGTTTCCAGACTCTCCCTACATGTCCGGTTGTGGGACATTAGTAGGGATGAATAGAGTGAAGGGGGGGAGTACCTGGTAGATACAAAGACTTACAGGCCAGGTATACCACTGAACAATTTATGGATTGTGCAATGGTTGAAGGATTCAGGAGTAAGCTCTCCTGGTCAGCAGGTGCACTAGGTTATATGGTCCTATTAGCCCAGCTGCTAGGAATCTGAAGTCATAAGCTCCAACCTCCCACTCCACCTTTACATTGTGGTTATATGGAAGTGCAGGAGGTAAGAAAAACCTTTTTGTTGGTTTGGGCTGCAGTTAACTCAGTGACAGATCTAAAGGCGATTTACCATAAATCGCTTCCTATATCCTTTAATTAAGGATTTTCTGTGCAAACATATGCAAGAGCTAGATAGATACATGATTGCTTGTTTAAGGCCTGCAGGTGGCTATTTTCCTCCAGGCTAAATTGGTGATCACCTTTTCTAGAGGCTGTCCTAAATTAGTCTCTAGGGCTGGGCTCATGGAGACTTTAGTTTCTGATCAGCCCCACCTGTGTGTGAGCTGGCCAGCGTTTGCTCAGTCTACGGAGGTAAGATAGGACAACAGCTACTATAGTAAGGTGTCTAACCATTTTAGGATTTGTTCCTTCACTGGGGGTGAAGTGTTAGTATCTACAGCCCAGGCTATGCCTAGGGATCAAATTGCTCTGTTTGGTTATTTCATAAAGGGATACACCATGACTTCTCCTTGGTTGCACACCAGCAGACCTCAGTAGTGAAGGTTTGTCCTTGCTGGGATGTTTTGTGGCACAGCAGAAATACACATTGAGATTTGTGACATCTCTGCTCATAAGGGGTATATTGCTGTACATCAGAAATGCACTGCACTGAAGCTTGGTTGTTGTCTGTTATATCCTAAAGGTACTGCCTTATTTGGCTACAGATCAGAAAAATACAACAGGGAAGGTGGTCTGTACTTTCTGGTCTTGTGACGCATGGCGGAAATGCACATCATTGAGTCTTATGACATCTCTGCTCATATTTGTTATATTGCTGCACATCAGACATACTCAAAATTGAGTTCTGTCTGGGGTTTTTTGTGTCCTGTATTACTGCCTTATTGGTTGCTTATTAGAAAGGCAGTAGTGAAGATTGATGGTCCTGAATTGTTGGGAAATACAAATTGAACCTGTGCCAGGGGTAGTACTGGTACTGCCTTTGGTAATCGGTGCAGCCCCGCAAAGTGGCGTCAGGCTGACAGTGCTATTAACGGCAAAGGTTGCTGATTTTAGACATGCGATTTGACATGTTGAGTCGCATGCCAAATCCCTTCAATATGGATGTGCTATCTCTATTCAGATTGTTATATTGTTGCACATCAGATATATACAAGATTGAAGGTTGTCTGTCCTTTTTATGTCTTACATTTACTGCCTTATTGGCTGCATATCAGAAGGGACACAGCAGTGGGGTTGCTTGTCCCTTTCTGATTTGTTTTTGCTGCCTCAGCAGGGAGACACATTGAGGATGGTGGCGTATCTGCTCAGTATTGGTATATTACTACACATCAGACATATACAAAGATTGAAGATTGTTTGTGTCCTGTATGTTCTATATTTACTGCCTTATCGGCTGCATATCAGAAAGGCACAGCAGTGAGGGGTGTCTTTTCTGTTTCTCATTGTTCTACCCTGCTGCTTCTTAAGGATACACAGCAGGGGGTTGTTGGCTGCACGCCTCCAGGGAGATACAGCATTGGGGACCCCTCGCTTGTTCAACCTGAAAATTGCAAGTTACCTGCGACCTGTGTAATCTTGAGGTCTGTGGATCCAGAAAGCAGGGTCTGCTTGGTGGCGCTGCGACCTGGAGTTGCACAGACACAAATGGTTCCCATTGGAAGCCATAGTGCATGACTTTTCTGTTGCGTTTTTGCGGTTGCAGGTTGGGTCGCACAGGTGTGGGAGCCCTAAGTTTCCCTTCTGGTTAAGGTTTTGCTACACACAAGAATAGACATCATGGAGTTTATTGCCTTACTTTGCAATACACCAGAAAGATCGCAGCTAGGAAGGCTGTCTGTTTTTATGTGGCTGCACAGCAGAAATACTCAACATTGAAGCTTGTTGGTGCTTTCTGTTTCAGATTCCCTTACCTTACTGCACTTCGGAAAAAACACAATGCTGCAGGTTGCTTGGGTCTTTTCCGTGTTGGTTCTATGTGACTGCACTACAGAACTGCATAACAGAAAAGATATTGTCTTGTTATGTTGGTTTAGCTAGCCAGTGCCATATTGATCTTATAACTGTATTTGGTGGTTCATCAGAAATACGCAACATAGAAGTTTGAGTCTTTCTGTCTTATATTTATGGCCCTGTTTTGCTGTACATCAGTAAAACTCCACCGTAAACAGGACTCCCGTCCTTTATGTGTATATATATCAGTTATGACCTAGCTAGCTGCACATCAGAAACACGCAGCATTTAGGGTCGGTTCACACTGAGGTAGCACGACTTACAGCGCGACTGCCTCAGGCGACCCAGGACACCACTCAGCGGCGACTTGCGAAACGACTTCTGTATAGAAGTCAATGCAAGTCTCCCCCAAAGTCGTACAGGAGCCTTTTTCTAAGTCGGAGCGACTTGCATCGCGCCGATTAGAACGGTTCAATTGCACAGAACAGGACGCTACTTGTCAGGTGACTAGGTCGCCTGACAAGTCGTCCCAGTGTGAACCAAGGCTGAGGGTTTGCGTGTGTCTTAATGTTTTTACATATTGGCTGCACATCAGAAAACCAGACTGTGAGGACTGTTTGGCTACATTGAAGTTCAGATTTGGGTCTCTCCCATATTTGATATGTTGGTTTAGCTAGCCACACTCAGATACACATTATTGTCTATTCTTGTGTCCTTTCTGTCTAAATCTATTGTGCTGGGTCCACAATCTATGATCTTTTTGAATTTGTGATATTAATAATACATGTATCACCTTTTGTATTTCAGCCCTCTTTTCCGTGGAGGGGCCTGGAGTTCTGGCTGCAGATGTCACATGTCAGAAAGCCTCAGCCCCTTACATTCAGGGATGCTGGAACCATTTCCTAGGGTTGAAGCCCAGTAGGGTTATAGGACACTGGAGGAAGGCGATAAAGAATCACCCTGCTTAGTAAGAACTTGGGAAGTTCTGTTCAGAGGAGTATTATGACCTGAAGATGAAGTATAAAGATGTCCACCCGACCGAATAGTTTACGGCTCAGTGCATGGCCTTCATCTCACCCTTCTAGCAGAACTAGATGTAGCAGTATAAGTGTTATACTCCTGCTATGAACTTTATTCTCCTGAAGTAGGCACTCAGGCGTAAGTAAAGCCACAGAGTGGGCATGCCTTAAACCCAGGGATCAAGCCTCGGTTAATCTATTACCCTTAAGTAGGCTTCCCTTTAGTCTTTGCTGATGTAAAGATAAAAATGAACAAAAAAGGTTGTCTGTTAGAGGCCCACCTTTTTTTGCAGTTTTAATTCCCTGAACAGAGTAGTGTTAAGACAGGCCCTCTTGGTGATCAATTAGTGTCCTTGTCTTACAACACAGGTCTCTGATTAATCTTTAAGGGTTCTAAGTAGCACCTACAGGCACAATAGGCCATGGTTGTTAGATGTGTGAGACAGGCAACATTGATAACCTACAAGTTTAACATGTTTTCTGATTCCATCTTTAAAAGCCCACTCCACCTAGGTCCTGCATCCGAAGCAGAGAAGGCAGGGACATCGGTGGAGTAGACCTGCAGACCAGCCGCATGATCCAGCTATAATACCTTCATCAAGCATATGGAGTGGAGGTAAAACTCACTGCAGAACCAAGGTTCGCCAAGAGGGTCTGGCAGTGGTCCCACCCTAAGGTAGGCCTGAGGTACTTGATTATCCTCTCAGGTGTGCCGTCCTGGAAGATGACTAGAGAAAATTGACAGTTACTTACTGATAACTGTTTTTCTAGGATATCTTCCAGGACGGCAGGCCTACTTCCCACCCGTTGGAGGAGGGAAAATGGTAGAACACTAGAAGGTGAGTACCTAATGAGGAATGATTTCCCTTGTGAACCAGGTTCAGGAGTTACTTCTCTACAAACTGAGGATCAAGGGGAAGGGTGGGGACTTAAAACAGCTGTCGATTGATTGTGTTTCCTGTAGGGAGGAGCCTCTCATCTCAGGTGTGCCGTCCTGGAAGATATCCTAGAAAAACAGTTATCAGTAAGTAACTGTCAATTTTTTATTTTAACACAAAGTTGTCCATTTATACAATATTTCTAACACATAGCATGTACACCCCAAAAATGTCACCCCAAAATAGATTCTCCTACTCCTGAGTACGGTGATACCACATGTGAGACTTCCACAGCCTGGCCACATACAGAGGCTGAGCATGGCTGGGTAATGCGGGGTATTGCGGGGGGATTGCAGAGCATTATGGATGGCTGAGCATGGATGTCACTGGTTAGCGCTGTGGGCACTACACAACCCGCCCACAGCCCTGCAACCATCCATCCATCCTCCTCTCCGCTCACAGTGTACCGATCGGTACACAGGAGGAGAGGAACCGGCGTCATCTGATCTGTTTACATGTGATCGCTCCGTCATTTGATCAGCGGCCATTTACAGGGATCCGTGATGCGCCGGGTCCTCCGGACCTGGCGGTCACGGATGTGTTCGGGTGCGCTCCCCAGGGGCGAGCGAGAGGGGAATTCTGGGAGGACGTCATAGTACGCCCTCCCAGAGTTAAGCAACCGCCCTGCAGCCGTCATTTGGCTATGGGCCGGTTGTTAAGTGGTTAAGAAGCAGACCTTGGTGTGTTTGTTATTGGGTGTTGTAGCACATTTGCTGTGTGACCAAATGCCCAATTCATTGCTGCATTTAGGGCATCATTAAAAACGATGGCACCACAAGCGTGATGCATGTTTTTCATGCGTTTTCAGGCATGCGCTCAAAAACAAACATTTATGCATGCTTTCCTGGAACATAAAGATGTGAATGTGGCCTTAATGTTTTGTATGTGTTTTTTATTTATTTTGATGAATTTTAGTTAGCCAAAAGCAACGCAGTAAACTTGTTTTTTGTTTGCCTTTGTTCATAAGGTCATCTTTGGGCTGAAGTTGATCAAGTTATTTGCATCAAACAAGATATTACCCAGTGAATGCTTGAGCGCTCTTGTGGAACTTATTGAAGACCCCCATACTAGTCCTGCTATAACACTGAAGACTGTTAACTTGTTATCAAATTTAGGTAAGTATCTTATGTGGAGAAAGATGCATTAGGCATACACACAGTGGGGTTTAGACCGTGTTCACACTGGTTACGACACGACAGTCGTACCACTTTGGATCCGACTCTGCCCTGCGACTTGAAGTCCGAAATCTGTCTGACTTTAATGAACAGGAATCCAATTTTGATCCCTGACTATACCAGGCGCTGTGTCTGGTATGAATCTTTAGGGGGAACTCCACTCAAAATGTAAAAAAAAAAAACGGCATGGGCTCACCCTCCAAGAGCATACCAGGCCCTTCGGTCTGGTATGGATTTTAAGGGGAACCCCCACGCCGAAAAAGAAAAAACAGCGTGGGGTCCCCCCCCTCAAATCCATACCAGACCTTTATCCGAGCACACAGCCCGGCAGGTCAGGAAAGGGGGTGGGGACGAGCGAGCGGCCCCCTCCCTCCTGAACCGTACCAGACTGCATGTCCTTAACATGGGGGGTTGATGCTTAGGGGCGGGGGGCCCTGCCCCCCCACCCCAAAGCACCTTGTCCCTATGTTGATGAGGACAAGGGCCTCTTTCCGACAACCCTGGCCATTGGTTGCCGGGGTCTGCGGCCGGGGAGCTTTTTGGAATCTGAAAGCCCCCTTTAACAAGGGGCCCCCAGATTCCAGCCCCCCACCCATGAGGTATATTGTACTCCTACCCATTCACCTAAAAAAGAAAAAAAATGTCAAAAATAAAACAGCACACAGGGTGTTAGTCATTTATTACGTCAGCTCCGGCGTCTCTTCCAACTTCTTCTCCCTCCTCCGCTGTTGTCTTCTACCTGTCAGTTCTTCTCTGCTGATGTCTGTCAACAATAAAACGCATTGCACGTTTTTAGAGTAATTTTATTAAGGCAGCTCCGTCATCTCTTCTCCCCTCTCCGCCTCTTCTGCCTCCTCCGCTGATGTCTTCTGCCTCTGTTGGTTCTTCTCCCCTCTCTGGTTCTTCTAGCCCTCTCCAGTTGTTCTCTCTTTGTCCCTTGTCTTCTGCCTCTGCTGGGCCTTCTCCGCTATCTTCTCACGCTTTTGCCATGTCTTCTCCGCTCCCTCTGTTCTTCCGATGTTGACTCAACGCTCTCTCCCGCTCTAATTCTGGGTGCGCGTTATGTCCCTACTTATATTGGCATAGGGTGGGGTCATTGGGTGATGTCATCTGGAGGCCCCGCCCCATACTACGTCCTACCCCGGGTCGGTGACGTCATAAGGGGCAGGCCTCCGGTGACCCTGCCCCATGCCAATTTAAGTAGTGGCACACCGCGCACCCAGCATTAGAGTGGGAGAGAGCGTCGAGTCAACATCGGAAGAAGAATAGAGGCAGAAGACAGTGGAGAGGAGCCAGCAAAAGAGCAAGAACATAGCTGAGAAGACCTGGCAGAAGACAGCGGACAGAGGGAGAAGAACTGGAGAAGGCTAGAAGACATCAGCGGAGAGGAACAGATAGGTAGAAGACAACAGCGGAGGAGGGAGAGGGAGTCGGAAGAGACGCCGGAGCTGACGTAATAAATGACTTTAACACCCTGTGTGCTGTTTTATTTTTGACTTTTTTTTTTTTTCTTAGGTGAATGGGTAGGGGTACAATGTACCCCATACTCATTTACATAGGGTGGGGGGCTGGAATCCGATAAGCTCCGCGCCTGCAGACCCTGAAAACCAACGGCCAGGGTTGTTGGGAAGAGGCCCTTGTCCTCATCGACATGGGGACAAGGTGCTTTGGGGTGGGGGTGGGGCGCAAGGCCCCCCGCCCCAAAGCACTGACCCTCCCATGTTGAGGGCATGCTGCCTGGTACGGTTTAGGAGGGAGGGGGCTGCTCGCTCGTCCCCACCCCCTTTCCTGACCTGTTGGGCTATGTGCTCGGATAAGGGTCTGGTATGGATTTGGGGGGGACCCCCACGACGTTTTTTCGGCGTGGGGGTTCCCCTTAAAATCCATAACAGACTGAAGGGCCTGATATGCTCTTGGAGGGGGAACCCATGCCAGTTTTTTATTTTTTTTTATTTGGTGTGGAGTTCCCCTTCAAGAACATCAGAGCATAAGTCGCATACCAAAGTCGGATCAGTAAAGACGGCAATCCGACTTCAGTGATATTCAATGGGCTGAAGTAGGATCAAAGTCAGACCAAAGTAGTACAGGGAGCATTTTCAAAGTCGGACCGACTTGTGTCGGACCAGTTAAGACGGCTCCCATAGAGAAACATTGATTTTCACACGTCATGCGACATGAGCTCCCAATGTCTTGAGCGTTTGTCGTACCAGTGTGAACGCAGCCTTATTTACTAAATCTGAAGAGTGCAAAATCTGGTGCAGCTGTGCATGGTAGCCAATCAGCTTCTAACTTCTGCTTCTTTAGCCAAGCTTTCCCACAAAAACCTGGAAGCAAATTTTGCACACTCCAGTTAAAGAAAATCAACCCCCTGTGACTTCCATAGTCCCCCCATCCACGCTAAACAGTGTGGATTAACCACTTCAGCTCCGGAAGGATTTACCCCCTTCCTGACCAGGCCATTTTTTGCGATACGGTATTGCATTGTTTTAACTGACAATTGCGCGGTCGTGCGACACTTTTCAAATAAAATTGATGTCCTTTTTTCCCACAAATGGAGCTTTCTTTTGGTGGTATTTGATCACCTCTGCGTTTTTTGGGGTTTTTTTTTGAGCTATAAACCGAAAAAAGACCAACAAATTAAAAAGATATATATTTTTTTACTTTCTGCTATAAAACATTACCAATAAAAATTGTTTAAAAATCCCAATAAGCATATATTGATTGGTTTGCGCAAAAGTTATTTATTTTTTTAAATTATTTTTTACTAGTAATGGTGGCGATTGGTCATTTTTGACGGGACTGCCACATTACGGCAGACAAATCTGACACTAAGTGATACTTTTTGGGGACCAGTGACACTAATTCAGTGATCAGTGCTAAAAAAATATGCACTGACCCTCTATAAATGACACTGGCAGGGAAGGGGTTAACACCAGGAGCAATCGAAGGGTTAAGTGTGTTCCCTTTGAATATTTCTGACTGTGGGGGGGAGTGGATGCACTTGAGGAAAAGAGATCCGTGTTTCAGCTTAGCTGAAACACAAGATCTCTCTTTTACTCTTGACAGAACAGCGGTCTGTCTTGTTTACATAAGCAGAGCGCCGTTTTTTCCTTTCCTCCAAACGATCAGCAGGTCCGTGCGGCCACTGGCCGAGCTGATTGGCTCTCGCTGTGTCCAATCACAGTGGGAGTGGCACGTGCTTTCCTCCTAGATTGCGTGCAAAAAACGGGTACATGATTTTGTGCAGACAGGCCGCCCTGCAGCAGTATATAGGCGGTCCAGAAGCGGTTAAACAAATTTCCTGCTGACAGCTCTTGAACTCTGACAAAATAGTACCCACAGCTGTCAGAATATCCTCCACAGTAACTACAGGTTTTTGCCTGAAATGGGAGCATTAGCTGAAATTGGAGCCATGTATCACCAGCTTTAGTTTTTCTGATTTGATGGTGGTACCAATATCATTTTAGGTACCACCATTATCTTTGTAGAGTAATCTACAGTGGATCTAAAAAGTCTACAAAAAGCCTGTCAGGTTTCTGTGATGTAAACAAATGAGACAAAGGTGAATCATTTCAGAACTTTTTCCACCTTTAATGTAACCTATAAACTGTACAACTCAATTGAAGAACAAACTGAAATCTTTTATGGGGGGGGGGGGGGGGGGGAGTAAAATTATAAATCTAAAATGTGGTTGCATAAGTGTGCACACCCTCTTATAACTGGGGATGTAGCTGTGTTCAGAATTAAGCAATCACATTCAAACTCATGTTAAATTTAAAGTGCCTCTGATAAACCCCAAATAAAGTTTAGCTGTTCCACATCCTACAGCAAAATTCATGGTCCACAGAGAGCATCCAAAGCATCAGAGGGATCTCATTGTTAAAAGGTATCAGTCAGGAGAAGGGTACAAAAGAATTTCTAAGGTATTAGCTATATCATGGAACACAGTGAAGACAGTCATCAAGTGGAGAAAATATGGCACAACAGTGACATTACCAAGAACTGGACGTCCCTCCAAAATTGATGAAAAGACGAAAAGAAAACTGGTCAGGGAAGCTGCCAAGAGGCCTACAGCAACATTAAAGGAGATGCAGGAATATCTGGCAAGTATTGGCTGTGTGGTACATGTGACAACAATCTCTCATATTCTTCATATGTCTGGGCTATGAGGTAGAGTGGCAGGACAGAAGGAAAACATTCAAGCCCGGCTACATTTTGCAAAAAACACATCTGAAGTCTCCCAAAAGCATGTGGGAAAACATGTTATGGTCTGATGAAACCAAGATTGACCTTTTTGGCCATAAATCCAAAAGATATATTTGGTGCAAAAACAACACTGCACATTACCAAAAGAACACCATACCCACAATGAAGCATGGTGGTGGCAGCATCATGCTTTGGGGCTGTTTTTCTTCAGCTGAAACAGGGGCCTTAGTCAAGGTAGAGGGAATTATGTACAGTTCCAAATACCAGTAAATATTGGCACCAAACCTTTTAGGCTTCTGCTAGAAATGCTGAAGGGTGAAGTTCCTCTTCATGTTCAGCTAACGACCCAAAGCATACATCCAAATCAACAAGGAATGGCTTCACCAGAAGAAGATTAAAGTTTTTGAATGGCCCAGCCAGAGCCCAGACCTGAATCCCATTGAAAATGTGTGGGGTGATTTGGAGAGAGCTGTGAGCAGGAGATGCCATCGCAATCTGACAGATTTGGAGTGGGCAAATATTGCCAAGTCAAGATGTGCCGTGCTGATACTCATACCCAAAAATACTGTAATAAAATCAAAAGGTGCTGTAATAAAATCAAAAGGTGCTTCGACAAAGTATTGGTTTAATGGTGTGCACACTTATGCAACCATATTGTTTTCTTTTTTTATTTTTACCTTCCTCCACCGAAAAGATTTCAGTTTGTTGTTCAACTTGTGTGTATGTTTTTAGGGAAGTTTTTGGTGTGTGTATTGTACTGTTCAAAAAAGGTTTACTAAGACTATAAGATCTATGTGAGATTGGATACACTTTTTTTGCTTTATTAACCGCTTGCCGACTGCCCCACGCACATTTACGTCAGCAGAAGGGCTCGTACAGGCAAAATTGCGTACCTGTACGTTGCCCTTTAAGAGGCGGCCAGCGGGTGCGCGCGCGCCCGCGCCCGCGGCAAGCTTCGTGAGTCGGGTTACGGGTCCCGCGGACTCGATTGCCGCGGGCATACCCGCAATCGCCTCATGGAGAGGACGAACGGGGAGATGCTGATGTAAACAGCATCTCCCCGTTCTGCCTAGTGACAGTGTCACTCGATCTCTGCTCCCTGTCATCGGAGCCGAGATCAGTGACGTCAGACTTCCAGCCCATCCCCCTGACAGTTAGTAATCACTCCCTAGTACTGATTTAACCCCTCCCCGCCCCCTAGTGGTTAACCCCTTCACTGCCAGTGTCATTTATACAGGAATCAATGCATTTTTATAGCACTGATTGCTGTATAAATGACAATGGTCCCAAAAATGTGTCAAAAATGTCTGTGTCCGCCATAATGTCACAGTCACGATAAAAATCGCTGATCGCCGTCATTTAAAAAATTTTTTAATAAAAATGCCAAAAAACTCCCCTATTTTGTAAACGCTATAACTTTTGCGCAAACCGATCAATAATCGCATATTGCGATTTTTTTTTTTTTTTTTTTTTTTTTTTTTTTTTTCCAAAAATATGTAGAAGAATATGTATCGGCCTAAACTGAGGAAAAAAATTGTTTTTTTATATATTTTTGGGGGATATTTTTTATAGCAAAAAGTAAAAAATAATGCGTTTTTTTTCAAAATTGTCGCTCTATTTTTGTTTATAGGGCAAAAAATAAAAACCACAGAGGTGATCAAATACCACCAAAAGAAAGCTCTATTTGTGGGAAAAAAGGACGTCAATTTTGTTTGGGTGCAATGTCGCACGACCGCGCAATTGTCAGTTAAAGCGACGCAGTGCCGAATCGCAAAAAGTGCTCTAGTCAGGAAGGGGGTAAATTCTTCCGGGGCTGAAGTGGTTAATATGTCGATAGGAGGTTTGTATTTCATACAACATGTATGATGACCAAAAGCGTACAAATAAATTGATCTGTAGTGCTAAAAAGTGTAGTGGTTACTGAGAATTGGTGGTGCACAGAAATGAAAATTCTTGACCAAAACCGAAAATGTAGGATGCATTTGGCTGAAAACCGAAATGGACAGTTTTTTAAAAGAGATATATATTTTTATATATAATTTGTATTTTATTCGTTTTTGAAGCACTTTTGCTTTTAAAAAAGCACAGGAAAAGCTCAAGGGAAATTTACCGTATTTATCGGCGTATAACACGCACTTTTTTCCCCTTAAAATCAGGGGAAAGTCGTGGGTGCGTGTTATACGCCGATCCCCGCTATCGCTATGTGAATGTCGGCGATCGCCGCCGACATTTACATAGCGAGTAGTTTCAAATATGGCGCCGCGGACTTCGGAAGGACTCGGCAGTGCTGAACGAGCGCCGCCGAAATCACAGAGCCGAGATACACATAGTCGGGTGTATTCGGCTCTTTCCGGCGCCGCTCACTGTCACGCCCAGTCCCGCCATTGGACCTGTGTTATGTCCATCATAGGGCGGGACTGTGAGCGGCGCCGGAAAGAGCCGAGAACCCTCAGCTATGTGTATCTCGGCGGCGTTCGTTCACTTCCGCCGGCGCCGAGTCTCTCCGAACTCCGCTGCGCCATATTTAAAACTACTACTATGTGTATAGCGGCGGCGGCAGGAGGCATGGACACTAGGCTGCACTGGGGACAAGGCTGCACTGGGGACAAGGCTGCACTGGGGACAAGGCTGCATTGATAAGGCTGCACTGGGGACAAGGCTGCATTGACAAGGCTGCACTGGGGACAAGGCTGCACTGACAAGGCTGCACTGGGGTCAAGGCTGCATTGACAAGGCTGCACTGGGGCAAAGCTGCATTGACAAGACTGCACTGACACTGAAAAGGCTGCAATGACACTAACAAGGCTGCAGATGAACACTGATGAGGCTGCATTGATGGGCATTTTAATGTAAGTTTCTTTTCCTTAAACTTCCCTCCTAAAAGTTTTTTTCCTTAAAATTCTCTCCTAAACTTGTATGTCTTCACACAGGTTTGCTGCAGTGAAATGCACTTCCCTATTGAGATGCATTAAAAACGTGGGAAAAATGCATGAAAAATGCACCCGTATTGCTTTTTTTTATTCTTTTTTTTGAGTCACATGACCTATAAAAATTACAGCAAAATCAAATGCGTTTTTTTTCCCAGCAAAACACAGATAACCCTATTTTCGCACTATTTATTTTCGGCGCATCCTTTTAGAATTTATAACTGAAAAGTTCATAATTCCCCTTCAGCCAAGGGGACATGGACAAAAGGAATCAATCAGGAAAATTGTTGAATCACTGGAAATCAAGTCCGTGTGTGCGAATAAAACTGTATGCCACCAATAGTATCCACCCCAGCAATCTTGGGACAAGATCCATCCTCAAACAGTAAACGGGCAAAGTGATGTCAAGAGCTGGAACATGTTATATGTTCCACCTTAAATATAATGGGGTTGATTTACTAAAACTGGAGAGTAGAAAATGTGGTGCAGCTGTGCATGGAAACCACTCGGCTTCCAGGTTTTTCTGTCAAAGCTTAAAGTGGTTGTAAACCTATATTAAGGCTTACCTGTAGATAACAAGGATATCTCCTAAACCTGCACGGTTTAGGAGATATCCCTGTATTTGCATATGCCGTTGCTTCAGTTGTACTGTGCCGTTTCCACGTGACATCATCACGGCTCCGGCTAATCACAGCACTGGAGCCGCGATAACCGGAAATCACTCCGAGACAACATGTCGGAGGGGGAGACGTGGACCGATGCGGGGGCTTCGATCTGAGGTAAGTAATACATAATTAGCTAGTATGCTATGCTTACTAGCTAATTATGCCTTTTTGTTTTGCAGGGTTTTTCGTTTTTTTGCTGAGGGTTTACTTCCTCTTTAATTGTACAAGCTGAAGTTAGAAGCTGATTGGCTACCATGCACAGCTGCACCAGATTTTGCACCATCCAGTTTTAGTAAATCAACCCCAGTGTGTCTCATGCTGCATCTAAGATTCTTTTGTCATTGTTATATACATTTGGATTGGACACCACTTATCTGTCTGTATATATAACTGTTGCACTTTTCATCTGTGTGTGCGTGTATATTCTAGCCCAGCACAGTTGGCCATGTCTGTTTTGATGACTCACATATCTTTTTTTTTTTTTTCTTTTTGTGTTTGATAGCTGTAGACACTGAAACAAGAGAAACTCTCCATACTACTTACAATCTCACCAATGTTTTGGCTGGTGTAGTTTACAGATATAGCTCCATCCTAAATGATCCAGTTTTATTACAGGTTTGTACATTTCTATTGTTTGGCTTCTCCTACAACCTCTATAAATCTTACGATAGTACTGAACCCATATACTGGTATAATATTAGTATGTATGTATTTGGGAAGTGGAATATTATGTCCTTAACCTCCCTGACGGTATGATTATTTCGGATTTTAGGTGCTAAAAGCGGTACAATTATTTTGCATGGAAATTTGGCTTTTTTATATTGTAGGTCTGTAATTCTTAACAATAACACACTTAAATCTGTCCAAACAAGAGTCTAGTAGATATCCCGGGTATGATAAAGTTTGAAACACAAAAACATAAATTATAATATAATAAAAATAAATAAAAAAATAAAAATAAAGAGTAATAAAATTAATTTCCACACGATTCACTATCGCTCAATTCTGCAAGTGTTCTAATTTACTATCGCTGTTTTCTAGCTGGTCTAAAGCCACTTTTGACGTAAAGGGACACTTTTTGGTTGCTATGGACAATCTCCAGTTTCCAGGCAGAAAGAACAGTATATATAATATAAAACTGCATGCAGGGCATGGGCCAAAGCACTGGGGACAAAAGGGATGTGAAATGATTTCATACAGTTCTGTAATCTGTAAGATTACAGTACTGTATGTGTTATGATTTTTACTTTTTTTTTAATTTGCCGCCGGGCTCCGCCCCCGTGCGTCGCGACGCTCACAGGGAACGGAGCCTGGCAAGGAGAGGCTTTGGAGGAGGACGGAGCCCACGGACACTGCGGGGGACATCGCAGGATCCCGGGGACAAGGTAAGTAAAGCCACACCAGGATCCTGCGATGTAATCCCGAGTGTGGCTCGGGGTTACCGCTAATGGTCCTGAATTTTAACCCCGAGCCACACTCGGGAAAACCGCCAGGGAGGCTACTAGATAAAGGGATATTGGACCATGTGCGTGCATCAGTAGTATTACATTTTATAATTTGATAAAGCAAATATTTGGCTTGTCTTCAGAAAAAAAGATGGACCTGCATGTCCCCAGAGTATTCAGTATTTTCTTATGGTACAAAATTAAAACCGTTACAAACCATGTGATTTGTTGCTCATTTCCTAAAGGATAAGGTCTGGTTCACACCACTATGTTGCTGTAACACTTGGTAGCATACTATGCATGCTGTAATGCCACTCGCTCTGGAATGCACCTTAGTGCATCTCAAAAATCAGCTTTAGCAGACCTACTTTTTTTTTTTTTTTCACCCCCTTACATTTTGAATAGACAGCAAAATGCAAAGTTCCTCAAGGAACAAAAACACTTTCCCTTGTGTTACGCTGCATACAGGTGTAAAACACTTGCATTGTAGCCAAAGCTCTGTGTGTTAGGGTGGCTGTGTATGGCATCCCAGTGTACTGCTGAGTAACAGAAAATGGACCTAAGTGCACCACTATGCACCTACAATGCGTAGTGGTTTGCTGCATTGTTAAAAGGGTCATGTTTGTTTTCTTTTCTTTTGTCAGTTGTGGTGTGTTGAAAACCTGTTCCTAATGAATGGCCTGCCTTAACGCAACATGTAATAAAATTCATTCACACACTTTGGAATAACACTCCTAAAGCCACATCCGTATATAATTGAATTGGAGGAGGGGAAGGATAAAGAGCCACAAGGCCCTGATTCGGACTTTACAGGCAAGTTGGAAAATGGTATAGTACAAAAATTTATTTTTATTCACAATGAATCATATCAAACAGATCAAGTAGAAAATAATTAAAAATATATATGATTTGTATATAGATATGATTCATTGTGAATAAGAATTAATTTTTGTACTATACCATTATCCATCTTACCTGTAAAGTCAGAATCAGGACCTTGTGGCTCTTTATCCTTTCCCTCCTCCAATGCGTTCACACACATCATAACTGGAAACAAAAAATTTAAAAACTCCCATAAAGCTAAAGTGAATGCAGACCCATTCAAGGGTGTTTGATGTATTGAAAATGACTGACTGGGTTTTCAGTTACTTTAAATTTATATAATTCATGTCAGTCTGGTGAGATTAGATTACATTCACTTAGAGATTCAATTTCTAGCATTTATCTGATGCCAAAGAATTATGAACTGCTGGGATAACATAAACCGCAGGTTCTTTGGCAGCCTCACACTGGGACTTGTAGGTAAGGAGATTGAATGTTGTGGAAATGATGCTCTCACAAATTCTATTCTGTTCTTTGAAAATCACTCTTAACAATTTTGAGAGTTGAAGGGTCATTCCCCCCCCCCCCTTTTTTTTTTTCTTTTTTTTTTTTTCCTTTTTAACAACAATTTCTCTTTTTATTGGAGGTACAGGCATGGTACAATAATGGCAAATAACCATGTAGCACAAACAGCCATAGAGTTATAATCATGATGGTACAGACTAGAGCAAAACATGAAAGAACATGGGAATCCCACTGATTTAATGTAGCACTCACCCTATGGATCAGGGGGGTGTAATCTAAATATATAATATCAACAAAGAAAAAACAAGACCATTCACGACCAAGTTAACAACAAATTTATTGAGCAATGCCACCTCAAAAAAAGACAAGCATAACGAATCCCTCTGTACCCTGTGACCTCCTATAGGTCCCACCTAAAATTACCCTAGTAACTCCATCTAAATCTGGGACCAGATGGCACCAACCTCACAAAACCGCAAGGGAAGCGGTCCCAATAGGGAGCTGAGCCCACCCTCCCCAAACAATTCCCCCCGAGAAAATTCATTGTCAGTCAATAGCAATGAATGGAATCAAATGGCCATAAATGAGTACACAGGAATATCTTCCGATGTCCAGCTGGTATCAAACGGAGAGTGCATCAGCCATGCACATGACAGTCCAGACTAATGATGTCTGGGTTAAATGTCCATAAGGGGTTATGATGAGAAGGACAGAAGATGGAGTGGTAGGAATGGAATGGAGATAACTCCTAGATGATGGACTGACCTCATGTCATATGCACAAGCATTGAAGACAGTGATAGACTAGAGGGAGATTCCCAAATAATGTCGGGTAGACTCAACCTGTCCCTAATACCACCCTGTGTAGCAGACTCCCGTTTTGATGGTGTCAGGTGTACTCACAGTCCTCCGTTCGTGTTCCTCTCCAAGTGCGTGGATGTAGTAACCACTCGGCCATATCCCGTCTCATGCAACTCTCCTGTTTGTGCAGTAACCGCCAGAGTTCACATGCTGCACGCTACTCAGCTGATCTGATAAGGGGCGCTGCTCAGCTGATCCATTCAGCCGTACCCCGTCTCATGCAGCTCTCCTGTTGGCAGTTGTATCCAACAGAGTTCACATGCTGTGCGCTGCTCAGCTGATCTGACCAGGGGTGGCGGATCTCTTAAATCTGGATAGGTAGACGAGCAGTAGACTGAATGTTCCACAGTTAAAAATGGGACGTCCCTGAAATAAGGAGTGGTTGGGCCAAGAACAAGGGGGGGCTGCATCTCTGCGTCTACATGTTTCGTTCCAAGCTATTGGAACTTCGTCAGGACACAAAAGTTCAGCTGAGCAGCACCCCTGATCAGATCAACTGAGTAGCGTACAGCGCACAGTATGTGAACTCTGGCGGTTACTACACAAACAGGAGAGCTGCAGGAGTGGTTGAGTGGTTAACACATCCACCCACTTGGAGGGGAACACGAACGGAGGACTCAGTACACCTGACACTATCACACAGCAGTCTGCTTCATATGGTGGTATTAGCGACAGGTTCAGTCTACCCAACATTGTTTGGGAATCTGCCTGTAATCTATCACTGTCTTCAATGCTTGTGCATGGTAGTCGCATATGACATGAGGTCAGTCTGTCATCTAGGAGTTCTCTCCATGCGTTCTTACCGCTCCATCTCCTGTCCTTCTCATCAAATCCCCATATGGAAATTTAACCTAGTCATTAGTCTGGACTGTCATGTGCATGGCTAATACACTCACCGTTTGATACCAGCGCATACTGGCTGGACATCGGAAGATATTCCTGTGTACTTATTTATGGCCATTTGATTACATTCATTGCTATTGACTGACACTGACCTATTTTGAGGGTATGTTTGGTAGGTTAAGAGCTAATTGACTGGTTTGTTTTGGGGTTTTCACCCTTGTTCTATTATAGGGCAGTGCCTCATTTGCCCATTGTGGCTTTATGGTGGAGCCCTGCACCCAGTGGGAATGGGTCCATTCATCATCCCTGGCTGGGTGGGTTAGGGCCTAATTTTCTCTGGGGGGGCGCTGTTTGGGGAGGGTGGGCTCAGCTCCCTGGGACAGCACCCGGCACCCCTTGCGGTTTTGTGAGGTTGGTGCCATCTGGTCCCAGATTTAGATGGGGTTTCTAGGTTGATTTTAGGTGGGATCTATGGGAGGTCAAGGGGTTCGTTATGCTTGTATCTTTTTTGGGTGGCATTGCTAAAAAAAAAATTAGTAATTAACTCAGGTTGGTCGTCTATTGTCTTGTTGTTTTTTTGTTTTTTTTCTTTGTTGATACAGCCAAACATAGACAGGTAAAGTTAACATACAGGTCATAAAACTGCATCTGACAAAGCGGGACTCGCTAGTGGATGTCATTTTTAGGGATTTGTGCTTTATCTGTATTTACTGCCCAAGCCAGGGATGTGGGGAGAGCCCCTCTCCATGTGCCTTGACTTCCTGAAGTATTAATACTGCAAGCTTTTCTAAGTAAGAGCAACATATCAAAGCTGGATATGATTGAATAACAGCTATTTTGGGCTGGCTTAGTTATGTGTCTTGCTTAAATTTTTAATATATTTGTCCAATTTGTGATCCTTTTTTATATAGTGCCTTCAGCTGCTGCAAAGGTTGACCTATGATATAAGAGTTTTGCATGCAAGTGTCAACATTGAGGAACTAATATCCTTCTTGATGAACAGAATGTAAGTAAACTTTTAGCAATCCATTTCAGGCACCTTTTTTATGGGAAAAATATGCATCTGGCGTCCTGTGTTCTTTGTTTCTTTCATGCTGTATTTTTGTTTTTAACCTATTGTATCTGCCTCTGTTTTAGAAGTCTGTGGTAGGGGCATGCACAGACATGGCATTCTCCCCCCCTCTGCCCCACCTAATCTACTGGTGATATGAAAATGCGGGAGGCAAATAAAATTAACCAGTCAGTGTGGCATACTAGAATTTGCTCAAAAGCAGCCCTAATAATTCCTAATAAATGGACAGAAATTCAATTTGTGGGTGGCCCTGTCTATCCCCACCTGCACAGCATCCTTTGACAGAAAATTAGGAGTCAGGCAGAAAATTGATGGCCAAACAGCAACTGCATCCATTCAGGTGCAGCTGCTGTTTGGAAGCTCTGACAGCCACTGGTGCCGTCTGTCAAAATACAATAGTCCAGCAGTGGGGTTTTGTCTATCCATGCCGTAGAGCCCCATGGGAGTCGATTGAATCAGACTTTCATTAAAGTGATTGTAAAGGTTCGTTTGTTTAACCACTTCAATACAGGGTACTTAGACACCTTCCCGCCCAGGCCAAATTTCAGCTTTCAGCGCTGTGGCAATTTGAATGACAATTGCGCGGTCATGCTACACTGTACCCAAACAATTTTTTTATCATTTTGTTCCCACAAATAGAGCTTTCTTTTGATGGTATTTGATCACCTCTGCGGTTTTTATTTTTTGCGCAACAAATAAAAAAAGACCGAAAATTTTGGAAAAAAAAAAAAAGTTTTTCTTTGTTTCTGTTAAAACTTTTTGTAAATAAGTACGTTTTCTTCTTCAATGACGGGCACTGATATGGCTGCACTGACGGGCACTGATACGGGGGCACTGATGGGCACTGATAGGTGGCACTGGTATGCGGCACCGATGGGCACTCATAGGTGGCATTGATGGGCACTCGTAGGTGGCATTGATGGTTACTTATGGGTGGCACTGATAGTTGACACGGATGGGCACTGGGCATGGATGGGCACTGACAGGTGGCACGAATGGACACTGATGGGTAGCACTGATGACACTGGTTGTTTGCAGTGATGCCCCTAAGGGTGGCATTGCTGGGCATCACTGCAACATAATGGTGCCCATTTGTGGGCACTGATTGGCACAGATTGGGCACATGTGGATGGCCATGGGACTTAAAGTGAAGTTCTGCATCTAAAAAAGCAAAATTTTCAAGCTACACTTGATTTGTGTTTTTAATGTTCCTATGGTTAAATAAGAAATGTAGCAATAAATTAGTGTGTTTTTATTTTATTTTATTTTTGTCTTTTTTTATATCTTCTAGTCAGTCACCGGAAGATGAGCTGACCATGCCTTGTCTTGGCCTTTTGGCAAACCTTTGTCGACACAATCTTTCTGTGCAGTCATACATAAAATCTTTGGTAAGAGGATCTTAATTTTCAGATCTTTAGTGATTGGTAAAAAAATCTGAGAGAGACCTTTACAAATATATTTTAAATGACTAACCCTAACTTTTATCCATCTACCTCTTGGGTTTGTAACCAGTAATTGTTGGGAATCATTTGGCCTTGTTCTATATTTTTTTCATGAACAAATACGTGTGGTAGAGCTTATTACATTTACTAAAAGCTAAAGATTCTTATCCTGGGGGGATATCATCCAATTTGGCAATGTATGTCACTAGCGACAAAATAGCATCTGGGTGGGCAGAGGGCTGCTTACCAACTCCCTGTATACTTCCCATCAAGAATTATGATTGTGTTGCTACATAGTGTAACCATGGATTCGGTAGGGCTGCTCCCCCTCCATCTTTCGGCCTCTTGCTCAAGCTTTAGTCCTGGCAGTACTTTTAATGGTATAACCATGGGGTGTTATGGAGCATAGACAGATCAATTTCACCAAGTTTACTTTACCTGCTTGCAATACCTAAAGGTGGTTCCGTGTTTTCTCTTTTTGTCCCTAAAGCGGACAAGTAGAGGGAAAGACAACAAATCTCTGTGGGTCTTGGTGTGATCTGTATACTGAGGTACTTAAAAGACTGTGTGTTAGGGATTTGGCATGACTTGCATGGTACATACTGAGAAGGTTCCTCATCTAGTAACTTTAAGGCTGATTTGGACCAGTTTATAAATAGTCTTGAGTATTTCTCAAATTCTGTTATGGTGGCCATGGCTGCATTTAAGAAGGTGGTGGTATCTCCTGGCAATAGCATAGTATTAGTGCAGAGCATAATTTTCTCTTGTATCTCACCATATTGAAAGCCATGTCTTTCTGGGGCAGATTTTATTGTGGAAGCCAATGGTTCAGTGGCTAGGGCAAACAATAATGGGGACTGGGAGCATCCCTGATGAGTCCCCCTACTCGGCAAAGGGTGACAAGTGTCTCAGCCTCTCTGATAACTGCCTGTGGGATATGATATAGAAGTTTTAGCCAGGACATGAATGTCTCTCCAAAAACAAATTTAGCTAGTGTTGCTCATAGATATTGCCATTCAGTGCTATTGAAAACCTTGGCATCAAGTGACAGCAGGGCCCTATGCCCCATATTGTTCGCTGGGAATCGGATATTGAGAAACGATCTTTGCAAGTTAATCGCTGTAGTCCTTATGGGGCATAAATTCTGATTGATCAGGATGCAGTGTCATATCCTTTAACCTTATTAAGCCTATTGGAAAGGGCTTTAGCCAAAATGTTTATGTCCTATTGTAGAAGTGAGATGAGCCTATATGAACCTGGATTTAGATGGTCTTTTCCTGGATTTAACAGGAGAATTATGGTAGCCTTAGTCATAGAAGGAAGTAAATGGCTTTTGTCCAGGGAGCTATTAAATACTTGCAATAAATATAGCAAGTTACAGTCTGCATTTTGTCTGTATCATCGGTGGCTGTCTGCACCTGGAGCCTTGCAATTAAGAAAAGAGATGGTTGCCAGTTGGCAGTGAGTGGGGCATCTAGTCACTTCCTATTAGAGTCACAGAGCTATAACAACTTGATACTGTTCAAGTACTCGTGAAGCGGGTCAAGCATTTAGTGCTAATTGGGTTGGTAGAAGTCAGAGTAAAAAGCAGCGAAGTCTGCCATGATTAAATCGGGTGAGTTGACCTGGTTATCCCCAGAGGTGCATAAGTCACCTATGGTGGTGGAGGATTATTGACACTTGAGCAATCTTGGCTAAAAGGCGACCAGTTCTTTCACCCTTCTAGTATTGCAGTTTGGAAAAGAATCTCTTTTGGTCTGCCAAAGAGGCAATGAGCTTTATCACAGTATCTTGCGCGGACAGCCAAGCCTCTCGGACAGAATCGGAAGGATTTACAATAAAATCACCTTCCGTCTGACACACCATCCGTACCACCTGTGTCTCAATCCCTCTAGTGGTCTCTTTAATTGATGAGATTTCTGAAATGAACACCCCGTGTAGAACTTCTTTAAAGGCATCCCAACCCATTTCAATATCAGGACAGTTTGCATGAAGGTGCCAAAATTCTGATATTTTGTCTTCAATACTTTCAGGGGACTTAAATAAGTGCAACCAAAATCTATTGAGCATTCAAGGAGCCCTATTTAGAGTAGTGTACAGTCTTGGTATGCCTTGAATGACTAAAGATGAATGGTCTGAGATGCCTCGAGGGGGTATATTGTATGTCGTGTTACTCCAGTTTTAATAATGTTAGTAAATAAATGATTGCTGTAAAGGAAATGCAGATTGCAAAATGTACAAAGCTTCTTTTCCAGTAGATTCAAATGTCTGCACTGCTGAAAGTCTCTGGCTCATTTTAAAAGACACAGTGCTGTAAATGGAGAGTTACATTTTGTTTCTGCAGACTTCTAGACTTTGTACACTGCACTGCTTTATCTCTGGAAAGCATTTTTATCAGGTGTGCGTGTGTGTGTTTTTCATGTTTCATTGTTGAAATTCAAATTGAGCAAACTTATAATTTTTTTTTTTTTCCCCCTACAGAATAATGTTAAGGCGTTCTATCGTAAATTAATCAGCTTCTTGGCCCACAGTAGTCTTACTGTGGTGGTATTCGCACTTTCAATACTGGCAAGTTTAACACTGAATGAAGAAGTTGGCGAAAAGGTGAGGTGCTCCCATCCTTGAGACTCTGCTGCTCTTCCCTTTTTTTGTATTTCATGTAAATAGGTCAAATGCCTCTAGTTGGAATAGTCATAAAGGGATATATGTAAATACAAAAGGAAAGATGCTTAATAGTTTCATTTTATTGTCGTATTGTCATAATAAAAAAGAAACCCTGTTAACACTGGAACAAAGTCCCAGCACGGCAAGGTAATCCGTACATAACTGTTCATACATAGAAATGGTGCTACAGGTTAAAGTGGTTGTAAACCTCGGAATGTGAAATATGAACAAAGCATATCCTTCTATAGTGTGTACTTGTCTCAATTAATAGCACTAAAGCCCCATACACACGGGCTGAATGTTGGGAGACATCGGCCGTTTTTTATTGAATCGGCGTGTGTGTGCCAGCCAGTCCAACAGAAGCATTCTGGAAAACCAGCAGCCGACCGGCTCCTGGAGTGTTCTGGTGGGGAGGCGTCCCCCTATCAGAACACAACAGATCAGCGGGGGAGATTGCTCTACTAACAGTCTTTTACCGATTTTGCTTATTTCAGTGATCATCAAAAAGAAAAAAAATCCTGATCACCCCCTCTCCCCCACTATGGTAACACTGATCTGCTCTTGTGACAGTATGTAAAAAAAAAAAAATGTCTCAGATCATTATTTGATATGTAATTTATGCCTCTGGGTAGCCTGAGGGTGCTCCTTGGCTTTTGGGCTTCTCTATGTGACTAGGCTGTGAAAAAGTCTCACATGTGGTATTGCCATACTCAGGAGTAGCAGAATGTGTTTTGTGGTGTCATTTTAAATATGCCTATGCTTTGTGTAAAATAAATAATTTTAAATTTTAAAGAATTATTTTTTTTTTCCGGCATTTTCCAAAAACGTGTGGTAAAAATTACTTTTTCAAAACACTTGCTATGCCTTTTAGAAAATATCTTAGTGTTTGCTTTTTAAAATTGGGTCATGTTGTGGGTGTTTCCACTGTCCTGGTGCTCCAGGGCCTCCAAAAATGTGATAGATAGTACAAAAATTAGATTTTGGGCCCCTACATCCGGCTAGGCTGTGAAGAAGTCTCACACATATGGTAGCTCCTCGGGAGAAGTAGCAGAATTTGTTTTGGGTTGTAATTGTAAGTATGCCCATGCAGTGTGTGAGAAATAACTTTGTGGAATAATGACTTTTTTTTTTTTTTTTAATTTTCTAAAAAAATACAACTTAAAAAAACTCACTCTTACTAAATACCTTGGACTGTCTACTTTCCAAAAAGGTGTTATTTAGGGGATATTTGTACTGTCCTGGCATTTAAGGGCCTCAAGAAATCGATAGGCAGTCAGTACATCAGGAGTAATCGCCATTCAAAGTGTGACAGTGGTGAAAGCTGAAAATTGGCCTGGACAGGAAGGGGATGAGAGTGTCTGTCTGAATGTGAGGCGGTTAATCAGCTCCCCTCCCTCTTGTGGTTCCACTAGCTGTAGATCATGCTTTTTGGGGTTGTATACCTATTCTGAAGTCTTCGGGTTAATTGGCACTGCAGGGTCCTCTCCTCCTTTCCAAGCTGGGCAGTCCTTACTGATGCAGAGGGAAGAGCTAACATGGTGACTTCACCACTTTTCTGCACCAGTACATTGTTAAGGGAACTCTACTGATTCTCTCTCAGGGGGTGGGGCCAGGGCACCTCTTAGCTGAGAAAGTACTACATGAGAGGGTTTTGGAGTAAGGGTGAGTATTTATTTTTTAGGCACTTTTTTAAGAAAACTACTGTTTTCTGATCTTGCAGTGCAGGACACAGGCTTCTTTAAATTATTACAACTGGGTTATATGTAGCTACCTAGAGGTGATTGGACAATGGCAAATAAAGGTTGCTGGGACATCCTCCTATAACCCCTATATAACTCCTTCCACTCCCAGCTAGCTAGTACCATCTCGTATGGAGGTTTTTTCTTTCTCTGGATAATTCTATTCCAAGGTCATTATTTTATCACTTGGTTTTACTGTAGCTTCTTCCATCATCTTGGATCAGTGGACTCCTCTGCAGAGTTTTGGGGGACCGGACCCAGACCCCTGTTTGTGGAAGATGCGGGGCCAGCCTATAATGCTGCTTTTGTACTGGATCTCGCCGTGAGTGCTGAGTTTGGCATTTAATGCCACGTGAAGTTGTTCACAGGGTGCTTCACAGTTCCAGACCCATGGTCTAACTGGTGTAGAGCCCAGTCTCAGAAGACCTCTGCACAGGTATCCCCATTGTGGAAGGCGACGCCAACTACTACTCTTGTGTTACAGCTTGCACTGTGGCATCCCTTCTCCTGCAAGTCTACTGCAGAGGTCGTGAGTACCCCATCAAGGACATTTTGTTCACAAGCATGGCAGATTACAAGTGCAGAGATGGGGTAAGAAGGACTCCTTAGCTCAAGGTCAAACTTTAGCTCCCTTGGGGGTTGTAGTACATTGAGAGCCCTATTGCCCTCTTCTCTGATGGTTGCCCTCATTCTGTCATCCTGCTTCTTCACATTATTTAGCCAGCCTTACTCTTTTCCAGAGAGGAATTTTCTGCCGCAATGTCGGATCTCTTTCTAGAGAGGAATTTTCTGCTATAGTGTCAGATTTCAGGATCTGAGTTTTTGGCCTTGTTGAGACTGTAAATAACTGAGGTCACAGCTGTGCCTCTTTGACCTCCCCTCCTGAATCGGTATTTGACATGTGCAAGAGGAGGTAGGTGGTTCAGCTGAAGACCCCTTGTCTTTGCAGGCATCAGATCAGGATAAGCTACATTCTTTTTTCCTAGGCTAAAAGAAGACTATTGCTATGCTTACTGATGCTATATGCTTTGTTTAGTGTAGGAGCAGCCTGGGTCTGCTCGTCAAAGTATCCAATATGGGGTCACTAAAATTTTCTCTGTTCCAGGACCACAGGCTGATTAATCCTGCCCTGTATGGAGACTGCCTTTTAAATCTGCTGAGCCCTTCTTGACCTGCTTGTTATGTGAGCCTTTTGGCACGGTTTGCTTTGTTGCCCACCCCTCAATTGGAGTGCTTTTTGGATGTCCTAGTTGTAATGATTTGAAGAAGCCTGGGTGCTTTACTGTGCAGTCAGGAGAATGGAATGCTTGGCTTGCCAGTTTCCTGGAGTCCTATACAGGATCCTCCCCTCCATTCTTCTGATCTCGCTATTGTTTGCTATGAAACTGAGGCTACCTGGAAGTGGGAGGAATTCTATAGAGTGATGTCTGTGCAGCTCTTTTTTTAATTTTCCCTATAGCACAAAGGTAACTGCATGTAACAAATTGTAATGATTTAAAGAAGCCTGAGTCCTATACTGTACTCCAGGGAACAGATTAGTCAAAAATCCAATATTAGTCCAGGACTGGACTTAAATGTGCTTGACACTTTTCTGTTTTTGTTTTATTAGGAAATCTTACAGCGGATTTTCACCCAAAAGGGGAAGTTCCACTTTTCTTCCCTTCCCCCCCGCCCCCTTCTGGCACTGTTGGACAGATACTTTTTGGGGGGGGGGGGGGGGTGGCCAGCGTTTACCTAGTTTTGATAGGTGTTTACTACATTGGGTGATCCAAGTGAAAGTTGACCTCCCTCTTTGCCTGCAGCCTTCTGAGACGCATCCCAGGAGGCTGCAAGGATACTCAAAAAGCACAGCCCGGCTCATGTATGCATAGTGGGAAAACAGCTGTTGAAGCTGCAAGGACTCAGTTGGCTTGCAAAGTAAATGTGTTGAGAACCTGAGGACCGTCTAAGAACGGGCTCATGTGAAGATGACGCTGGATACCTGAACAGGTAAGTGTCCTTTCTTTCTCGTACATCACGGGACACAGAGCCTCAGTAATTACTGATGGGTTATGGGTATCACAAGGTGATTGGACACTGGTCACACCCTAGACAGGAAGTTCAACCCCCTATATAACCCCTCCCCTTACTGGGGATACCTCAGTTTTTCGCCAGTGTCTTAGGTGTTGGTCACGAATAAGATGTGCTGTGCTGAGCTCCAAAGGAATTTCTTTCTCGTACATCACGGGACACAGAGCCTCAGTAATTACTGATGGGTTATAGGGTATCACTAGGTGATTGGACACTGGTCACACCCTAGACAGGAAGTTCAACCCCCTATATAACCCCTCCCCTTACTGGGATACCTCAGTTTTTTCGCCAGTGTCTTAGGTGTTGGTCATGAATAAGATGTGCTGTGCTCCAAAGGAATATCCAATACTGGGGCAAGCCATGCAACCGGATCCAATCAAAGTGCTTTTTCAGGCCAAATTGGATGGTACCTGGGCCTCGTGTCCGAAGAAACGAGGTTTTACCTGTAACGCTTCTCTTTTTAGAGAGCTGGACCCCAGGATCCAGTATTTGTTTTTTTCAGCCATATCCCTGGCGGGGTGCTTTACGGGCCTGCGGATCCTCCTATTTAAGAGGGCCCCAGTCTCTGAAGGTTTTTCAAACGGAGCCTACCGTGAGAGGTGAAGATTGGGTCTGTATAACAGAACCCTGCAGCTGGATAAGGTAAGAGAGACTCCTCAAGAATTTTTTAATTCTAGTAGGTTTTCTCCTTTAAGTAAATGTATGCTATGCCTAGAGTCGCCACCGGGGGCTGTCAAGAGCACATACCTTTTCATGTTCCGTCTGTCTCAGTGTCCACGCTGTACACTCCTCCAGCCAGGCTCCAGGTAGGATGGGTTGGGGGGGTTCTCTCCTTCAGGGATTCTCCCCCTAAGCCATGAGGTGAGCCTGAGCAAGCAGCGGTAGTATACCGCACCACCCGCTACCGCCATTTCTGGCAGGTTCCCATCCACCGGCCCTTCTCTCTCTCTTCCACCCCAGCCTCCCCTCCATGCTTGTCCCGAGCATCGGAGCCTCGGCTCGCGCGGGAAAGCACGTTTTTGAAAATAACGAGGGGGGGGCGGGAGGGGTGTTTGGAGCATTAACGTGACGTCCGGCGTGATTAGACGCCCACATCGCTGGCTATACAGGCTATAAAGTGCACTCTTTTTCAGGTGCACACAGCCTATGGAGGGACACAGAGCTGACGGGGCATGTGAGGTGGGACACAGGCATTCTCCCAGGCAGCATTTACTTTAAACACCAGACTGGGAAATGGTAGCAGCGGCAGTTGCTGAACTACATCGCTCAGCAGTCAGTGTTTTTTGTGTGATACCTCCACCTTGTTGCTTGGCACTATGGGTAGAAGAGGTACAAATACCCCGAAAACCAGAGGCTCTAGGGGATCTCCCTCAGGCTCTGAGGACCCCCCTTCTGCAGCACCTTCCCCCCCTATAGGACCTGGGACGGCTGGCCAGAGTGAGCCGTCCGGGTCAGGGGCTGCATCTGCTTCTGGCACTTCAGCCCCTGTATACATTACGCTGGAGGTTTTTTCCTCAGCCATTAATGGATTAGAGGAAAGACTAATGGCCTTAAACACATCTTCACTCAGTGGAAGAAAACGCACTAGGTCTCCCTCTGTTACCCAGGACCCTCAAGCTGAGGAACTCTGGGGAAAAAGGAGAGGAATCCCTCTCATTGTATTGGGATGAGACTGATGATTCCTCTTCTGAGGAATCAAGTGGAGAAGGACCCTCTTCAGCTTCTCAGGATGAGAAGGTGTTAGTGCAAATTCTTGCTGGATTGGTCCGCTCCACATTTAAGTTGCCCGTATCTGAGTCAGTTAAAGAACCCTCCTCTTATGCATATGCGTAGAATCTTATGGTTGAAAAATTGGTCAGCCGAATCACCATGTAAGAAGCTTCTGGCTGGATTTCCATTTCATGGTGCAAGGCTGTTTGGAGAGGATTTGGACAATTATATCCAAAAGATCTCTAGTGGGAAAAGCACACTCTTACTAGTTATGAAAAGGAGTAAATGTCCCTCTTTTAAACGGGCTCTTTCCCCAGTGCAGTCGCGATGGCCTCCTCCGTCAGGCTCAAGAAATAAATTTCAGAGTCGACCCCTGGGACAAAAGAAGTCCTGGGGGAAGAAGCCTACTAGACAAGACCCTAAAGCCTCTTTATGAAGGAGCGCCCCCGCTCGCTCTGGTGGGGGGGGGGAAGACTGCTACAGTTCTCAAAGCTCTGACAGGAAGATTTCCAGGACAGATGGGTGATCTCCACGGTAACTCTAGGTTACAAACTGGAGTTCCGAGTATTCCCCTCTCCTCGTTTCCTCAGATCAAATGTCCCCAGAGATCCAGAGAAAAAGCTCCTTCTCCTTCTAGCGTTGGAGCGACTATTGTCGCAAAAGGTCATTGTGGTGGTTCCCATGGGAGAGCAGGGATTGGGGTTTTATTCAAACCTTTTCACGGTTCAAAAACCAAATGGAGATGTAAGACCCATTCTGGATTTAAAGGATCTAAACCGATTCCTAAGGATTCGATCCTTTCGCATGGAATCAATTCGATCAGTAGTTTCCATCCTACAAGGAGAAGAACTTCAAGGATGCGTACCTGCATGTACCAATTTTCCCTGCTTATCAAAAGGACTTGCGTTTCGAAGTAGAAAAACGCCACTTTCAGTTTATAGCCCTGCCTTTCGGGCTAGCTACTGCACCTCGGGTGTTTACAAAGATCTTGGCTCCTCCTCTGGCCAGATTAAGGGCCCAAGGTATAACAGTAATAGCATACCTAGACGACCTGCTCTTGATAGACCGGCCAGTAGCCTGCCTGGACCAGAATTTGGTCAACTACTTGGAATACCTAGGTTGGATTCTCAACTTAGAAAAGTCTTCCTTAAAACCAGTAAGAAGACTAGAGTATTTGGGCCTGGTCATAGATACAAGCCAAAAGAAGGTATTTTTACCTCAGGCAAAGATCGGTGCCTTAAAAGAACTGATTCAGGTAGTCAGGACAAAGAAGGGTCCTTCTATCCGCCTTTGTATGAGGCTGCTGGGAAAGATGGTGGCTTCATTAGAAGCAGTACCCTATGCTCGGTTTCATTCGAGACTGCTGCAACACAGTATCCTGTCTGCCTGGAACAAGAAAGTGCAGGCATTAGATTTTCCAATGTGTCTGTCTCCTACAGTGCTTCAGAGCCTCAGTTGGTGGTTAATACCCGAAAACCTGCAAAAAGGAGTCCTTTTTACCGGTTACCTGGACAGTGGTAACAACGGATGCCAGTCTTGCGGGTTGGGGAGCAGTTCTGGAACAGTCTGCGGTCCAAGGGGAATGGTCCAAAATCGAGAGGACCTTACCCATCAACATTCTGGAGTTCCGTGCGGCGTATCTAGCCCTAAAGGCCTGGACTCTCAGGCTACAGGGTTGCCGTGTCAGGATCCAGTCCAACAATGCCACAGCAGTGGCTTATATCAATCATCAAGGAGGCACCAGGAGTCGTGCAGCTCAGAGAGAAGTGAACCAGATTTTAGTCTGGGCAGAAAAGCATGTGCCATGCATATCGGCAGTTTTCATTCCGGGGATAGAAAACTGGCAGGCAGACTATTTGAGTCGCCAGCGGTTAGTCCCGGGGGAATGGTCTCTTCACCCCGACGTCTTTTGGGCCATATGCCAAAGATGGGGGGTTCCAGATGTAGATCTTTTTGCATCCAGGTTCAACAAAAAGATCGACAAGTTTGTGGCAAAAACAAGGGATCCTCTTGCATACGGGACAGATGCGTTAGTGATTCCGTGGCATCGGTTCTCACTGATTTATGCATTCCCTCCTATTCTACTACTGCCACGCTCCTTCGCAGGATCCGGCAGGAGAAGTCGGTACTGCTGGTAGCCCCAGCATGGCCCAGGAGAGCTTGGTATGCAGAAATAGTAAGGATGACAGTAGGTTCCCCGTGGACCCTACTGTCACATCCAGACCTGTTATCTCAAGGTCCAGTGTTCCATCCTGCCTTACAAACGCTAAATTTGACGGTTTGGCTATTGAAACCCACGTTCTGAAGAGTCATGGGCTTTCAGGTTCTGTGATCTCTACCTTAATCAATGCAAGGAAGCCAGCTTCCAGAGTGATTTATCACAGAGTTTGGAAGACTTATGTATCCTGGTGTGAAGCCAGGGGTTGGCATCCCAGAAAATATGCCATAGGTAGAATTCTTGATTTTCTACAATTAGGATTGGAAATGAAGCTGGCCTTGAGTACCATCAAGGGCCAGGTCTCGGCCTTATCAGTATTATTTCAACGGCCACTTGCTTCACATTCTTTGGTCCAAAACTTTATGCAGGGGGTGACGCGTCTTAATACTCCGGTTAAAGCACCCCTAAACCCCTGGGACTTGAATTTGGTTCTGTCAGTTTTACAGAAACAGCCTTTTGAACCAATACGCCAGATTCCCTTGGTCTTGTTGACAAGAAAGTTAATTTTTCTGGTAGCCATTTCTTCTGCTAGAAGAGTATCAGAATTAGCAGCCCTTTCCTGTAAAGAGCCTTATTTAATCATGCATAAGGATAGAGTGGTATTGCGCCCTCATCCTAGCTTTCTACCGAAAGTGGTTTTAGATTTCCATCTAAACCAAGATCTTGTTCTGCCTTCCTTTTTTCCAGATCCCTGTTCTACGGAAGAAAGGTCACTACATTCTTTGGATGCAGTAAGGGCAGTCAAGGCCTATCTGGAAGCAACTGCTCTAATTCGCAAAACGGATGTTTTGTTCGTACTACCAGAAGGTCCCAATAGAGGAAAGGCAGCGTCAAAGTCTACCATTTAGAAATGGATTCGACAAATGATTATTCAAGCTTATGGTTTGAAACAAAAAATTCCACCTTTTCAAATCAAGGCACACTCCACAAGTGCGATTAGTGCTTCTTGGGCGGTGCATCACCAGGCCTCTATGGCTCAAATCTGCAAGGCCGCAACCTGGTCTTCAGTCCATACATTCACCAGATTTTATCAGGTGGATGTGGGAAGGCATGAGGATATCGCCTTTGGGCGTAGTGTGCTGCAGGCAGCGGTACAAGGTCCTCAGGTTTGATTACACCCTACGTTGTGTGGTCCCCTCCCCTCAAATAGCATTGCTCTGGGACATCCCATCAGTAATTACTGAGGCTCTGTGTCCCGTGATGTACGAGAAAGAAAATAGGATTTTTTATAACAGCTTACCTATAAAAATCCTTTTCTTTTGAGGTACATCACAGGACACAGAGAGGTCCCGCCCCTCTTCTAATACACTTATATTGCTTTGCTACAAAACTAAGGATTGATGAGGTACTGAGGGGAGGGGTTATATAGGGGGTTGAACTTCCTGTCTAGGGTGTGACCAGTGTCCAATCACCTTGTGATACCCATAACCCATCAGTAATTACTGTGGCTCTGTGTCCCGTGATTTACCTTAAAAGAAAAGGATTTTACAGGTAAGCTGTTATAAAAAATCCTATTTTTTTAATAAAAGGCAGCAGCTACATTTGTAGCTGCTGGCTTTATTTTTTTTTAACATTCTGTAACCTAATTATGATAAACTTGTATGAATTGATATACTGCATGTTATAAGTTTTTGAAAAAAATACAAGGATTTTGTTCCAAGTTATCAAACAAGTGTTCTTGACCCATACATGGTCAGGTTTAAGTATGTAATATACATATTCTGCTTTCCATGCAGCAACTGTTCTGTAAGTTGTCATCCAAACGATTTACAGATTAGCTGCTGCTGATTGCAGAAGAGCATGTCAGTTTTTATGCTCTTGAACTTCAATCACTGCTGTGAAGTGAGTGCTGCTAAGTATGTGCTCACTGCAGACAGCTGTCATAGCAAGGTCAGGCACCTCTTCAGGTTTTAAGTTTCAGCTTGAGCTACTGTCTTTTAATATACACCTTTTATAAGCAAATGCATAGATATGAGTACTTTTCCTATACAAACATAAAGCATCTTAAACAGATTTGTCGATGAGATGAAAGCTAGTATGTACTTATTATGGAAATGTGTTTTATAGCTTTTTCATTCCAGGAATATACATCAGACATTTCAGTTAATTTTTAACATTCTTGTAAATGGTGATGGGACGCTAACAAGGGTGTATTCTGCCGACCTTCTTATGGATCTGTTGAAGAACCCCAAAATTTCTGATTACCTGACAAGGTAGTGCATTTTTGCAATATGATATTGTTAAGATGTTGTGTGGCGTCGCGCTGGCGCTATAAGCTAAACAGTGTATGTGCAGCTCAGTTTACATGATGCAAAAAACTGAGCAGGCAGGTAGATGTAACAAAGTAACCCAAGGTGCCAGAGAAAAATGGCCTAAATAGCACTGCTCAGTGCTAAAGGAAAAAACCTTTTTCAAAAGATGAATGTAACCTACATAAAACGTAATCTCTATAAACAAAACACAATTGCATTCATAATTGGGTCAGCAGCTGTTAAAATATATAAAAAAAGAGAAATGAAAAAAAAAAATTGAAATAAAAACAGTAGCATTAAAAAGTCCAACGCGTCTTGTGTCCTTAAAATGCCATAGCAGCGCTCATGTCAGTTCATCCTCATGTGACAAGCTTTTATATGAATCCACATATAAGGAAAGACAATGAAGTGACTTCTTTTACCGCTTCAGCCCCGGAAGATTTTACCCCCTTCCTGACCAGAGCACTTTTTGCGATTCGGCACTGCGTCGCTTTAGCTGAGAATTGCGCGGTCGTCCTTTTTCTCCCTTTGTCTTTCAGGACAACATCTGGAGAGAGCGCAGCTCCACCCATTTCCCAGGAAACACTGTAGTCAGTTTTCTTTATAGACCAGACACTTCCACCATGGCCTGAGTTGTAGTGTTTCCTCTGCCATGGTGGAAGCACTGCAGGGAACCAGGGGTGTGCTACGCTTTCTCCAGGTGGGGAGAGTATGGGGCATACCTGTAAGGTTATTTTGTCAGCAGGCCAGCCCAGCATCCTCCCTTATGTGAGGGGAATGCTTCGGCGTCTCCTCCTCTTCATACCCTGTGAGGGTCAGGCTACTGGGGGTCCCCGCTCTCTTCAGACCGGCGGCAAAGGCTGGAAGGAGGGATAGTATGTCTTACTGCAGCGTCTCCTCTGTTCCCAAGCCTCCATGCTTTCTGGGTGGCGAGTGCGTCATTTCTGTCTGGGGGCGGGACTTCAGGCAGCGCGACGTGGCTTCCGGTTCCGGCTGCTGGAACGCAGGACAAGGGGGCGGCCTTTCTCGCTGGTGTCCTTTCCGGTCCTCGCAGCGGCGAGCTGAACGCCATTGTAACCTTGCAGCATGGGGGAGGAACAGACGGCGGTGGCAGGAGCCACTCACACCAGCCAGGCCCAGGTAAGCAGGGACAGTGGTCTCTGTACATTCTACGGGTTCTGTATTTTTTTCCCTCCTTTACTCCCATGGGGGGGAGATAGGGGAGCCTGCACCACTCTCCTTAGATTGTTGGGTACTAGGGAGAATGTGTTTGTCTGTTAGAATAGTGACTCTGTGTGGGGATTCACTAGTAAGCTGCAGTATCAAACACAGGGGCTAAAGGGTTAGCTCCTCTATTTGGCAGCGGGTTATATTTTGCATTCAAGTGGTTACTGTTTATCTATATATTCTGTTTAGACACATGTTAATTGAGGGCTGGTTTTGGTGTATTTCAGAAGGTTAAAGAAAAGACTAAACATTCCTCCCCTCCTCCTAAAAGGAAATGCCCGTCCTGCAAAAATGCACTTAGAGAGTCTTGGATCAAGGTGTTATGCAGGTCCTGTATAACAGATCTAGTTAAGGAGGAAACTTCCCCAGCTACACTTGCTAACTCAACCAGGAGAATTATTAAGCTCCTTCCGGAAAGAACTGGTGGACACGTTTGAGACGTTACGTTCTTATCTAGATAAGCGCCCAGCTGCACAACCTAAAGGCAGCGCAGTACCCCATTCTCATCCGTCTGAATCGCTGCCCCCCCTGGATGCAGAAACAGAGGATGAAGAGTGAAGCGTTTCCCCAGATTCTGAGGAAGAAGTGGATGAAGAGAGAGGTTTCTTCTTCACGCTATAAATTATCCTTAGATGAAGTGGATGATCTTTTAAAGACTATCCACACAACTTTGAATATCAAGAAGGATAAAGCCCAGTTGTTATTGCCCTATGCTTTTCGCATAGCCCAGGACACGAAAGAGACAGAATACAAAAAACCCTAGAGGTCCCAAAGAGGGAGGGTCAAGTCGGGGGTACTGTTTCGCCCCCCTACCCAAAACACAAAAAACCAGTGACAGTCCTCCGACTGTGGGAGCAAGGCTGCAAGCTTTTTTTCCACAGTGGAAGACTACAACAACCACTCCTGTTCATTCTCAAAACAATTTTAGAGGGTTACAGACTGGAGTTCTCTCAACCCCCACCCATTTGATTTTACGTAACCCAGGCCCCTCGAGACCTAGGGAAAACTCTAGCAATGTCATCCATCCTACAGGAATTGATCCAACAAAGGGTGATCATAACTGTTCCCCCCAAAGAGGAAGGACAGGGGTGCTATTTGCACTATTTGCACGTATTCCTAGTAAGGAAACCATCAGGGAAGTTCAAATTATGAAACTGAAGATACTAAACAGATCATTCGGGTGCAAGAAGTTCAGGATGGACACAATCTTTTCAGTGAAGGGTCTTCTGACCCTATTCTGTTTTATGGCATCCATAGATCTGAGGGATGCGTATCTTCATGTGCCTATAGCACCAGTATCGCAGAAATGCCTATGGTTTGCGGTCAAGATGGGAGACTCAATCTTGCATCTTCAGTTCAGAGCCCTTCCTTTTCGGGCTGTCGTCCTCACCGAGGATATTCACAAAAATTGTAGCAGAGGCCTTAGCTCCCCTCAGAGTAAAGGGAATATCTATTGTACCATATCTAGACAACCTCCTGCTATTTGCCAAAACAGGGGGTCTATTAGAGAAAGATCTGAAGGAGACAAAGAGACACTTGGAAGGTCTCGGCTGGATCATAAACAAGGAGAAGTCAAACATGATCCCATCTCAGACAATAAGTTTTCGGGGATATACCATCAATTCCATACGGAAAAAGAATCTTTCTCCCGGAGGAAAAAATAGAGAAGGTCCAAAATGCCGTAAAAAAGACCCAGGCAAACCTGCCAATCTCTATCAGGGCAGCCATGTCAGTATTAGGACTTCTCACAGCATCAATACCAGCAGTACAATGGGCACGTCTCCATGCAAGGGACCTCCAACAGGCAATTCTGAGGAATTGGTCTTATGGGGAGTCTCTGGAGAAGTTGATCAGAATGCCCCCTTGGGTTCAGAGGAGTCTCTAGTGGTGGAGGAGTCTCTCAAATTTGGACAATGGCCTACTCTGGTGTTTTCCCGTAGAAAGGAGGATAACAGACGCAAGTTCTTGGGGTTGGGGTGCCCATCTGGAAGTGCAGATGGCTCAGGGGACATGGACAAACAAGGAAGCCAAAAAATCCTCCAATTGGAGGGAGTTAAGGGCTATACTTCTAGGACTATGAGCCTTCAAGCATCTAGTCCAAGGTCACCATGTTCAAGTGTTGTCTGACACACCACAGCAGTGGCTTATATAACAAGGCAAGGAGGCACGAGAAGCAGGTTGTTAATATCCTCAGCCCTTCAGATTCTGTCCTGGGCAGAAGGCAACTTGGCGTCCCTAACAGCAGTGCACCTAAAGGGAGATCTGGATCTAGTAGCAGATTTTCTGAGCAGAGAAAGGATACTAGAATCAGAATGGAGTCTGAACTCTGAGGTATTCCAGAGGCTAATAGAAAGATGGGGAGCTCCTCAGATAGATCTGTTTGCATCCCAAACCAACACAAAGGTGGAGGCTTATTTTCCCTGAACAGGCAAGATCAAGCGAGCGGATTGGACACACTAGCACAGCCATGGAACTTCCGCTTGTGCTACGCCCCCCCTTTTCAAATTATCCCGTTGGTACTAAAGAAGCTGCAAAGGGAGGCCACAAGCATGATTCTAGTGGCTCCATTTTGGCCCAAGAGGGCCTGGTTTTCAACTGTGCAGAAGATGGCGGTGAAACCTCATTGGGTTCTTCCACTGCGGAGAGACCTTCTAACTCAGGGGCCCCTTCAACATCCCAATATCCAGCATCTCAGACTGACAGGCTGGTTACTGAGGAGCAGATCCTAAAAAGAAAAGGCTTGTCTGACACTGAACTAGTCTCAACCCTATTAACCACTTCAGCCCCGAAAGAATTTACCCCCTTCCTGACCAGAGCATTTTTTGTGATTCAGCACTGCGTCGCTTTAACTGACAATTGCGCGGTCGTGCGACGTGGCTCCCAAACAAAATTGGCGTCCTTTTTTTCCCACAAATAGAGCTTTCTTTTGGTGGTATTTGATCACCTCTGCAATTTTTTATTTTTTTATTTTTTGCGCTATAAACAAAGAGCGACAATTTTGAAAAAACGCATTATTTTTTGCTTTTTGCAATAATAAATATCCCCCAAAAATATATAAAAAAACATTTTTTTTTCCTCAGTTTAGGCCGATACGTATTCTTCTATATATTTTTTGTAAAAAAAAATCGCAATAAGCGTTTGATTGGTTTGCGCAAAAGTTATAGTGTTTACAAAATAGGGGATAGTTTTATGGCATTTTTATTTATTTTTTACTAGTAGTGGCGGCGATCAGCGATTTTTATCTTGACTGCGACATTATGGCGGACACGTCGGACAATTTTGGCGTGATTTTGGGACCATTCACATTTATACAGCGATCCGTGCGATTAAAATCGCAATGATTACTGTGTAAATGTGACTGGCAGTGAAGGGGTTAACACTAGGTGGCACTGTAGGGGTTAAATGTATCCTAGGGATGTGTTCTAACTGTAGGGGGGATACGCTAGCAGTGTCACTACACTGATCGCTGCTCCCGATGACAGGGAGCAGAAATCAGTGACACTGTCACTAGGCAGAACGGGGAGATGCTTGTTTACCTTAGCATCTCCCCATTCTTCCTCGCTGTGAGGCGATCGCGGGTATCCCCGCGGCGATCGAGTCCGTGGGACCCGCGACCCGGGCTCCTGGCCGGCGCGCGCACGCAATGGCACGGCGGCAATTTCAAAAGGACGTACGGGTACGTCCTTTTGCCTAGCCGTGCCATTGTGCCGACGTACATCGCGTGCGCCAGTCGGCAAGCAGTTAAGTAGCCGAAAAAAGGTTACCGGAGAAATTTACTTTAAAACATGGAAGTGTTTCAATTCCTGGTGCTGGTGTACAATTAAGGTTTTTTTCACCACAGGAAATTATTTCTGTTTTAGAATTCCTCCATGAGGGAATGGAGATGGGGTTGGCGGCTAGGACCTTAAAGGTCCAAGTGGCCACCTTATTGGTACTCCTTGAAAGACAGCTCAGGAGCCGCTTATTATAAGATTTTTTTTTTTTTTTTTTTTTTTTTAAGGCATTGGCCAGAGCTAGGCCAGTCCCTTTTTAAGTTTTTTCCGAAATGGGACCTATCGTTGGTATTACAGGGTTTGACTAAAAAAAAGTCACGTACGGTCGTCGTGGAGATCACGCAAAGGTGCAACGACCAGAAGTGACGTTTGCGTGTCAGTCAGCTGGGAACCACCAGGAAGAAATCAGCACGACTGTTCGTTTGATACAGGCGGCTTCCTACACAGCAGGACCGGTGACTACGCTACGTTTTATCCTTACACTGCTCTATTGTTTTAACAAACTAATGATCCTGCTGTATTGGAGCCATCCATATCTCCATCCTAATAGAATCCTAACAGTATTAGTGGATACCTTCGAAGTGACAACAAACGTTTACCTTAAGGCGCATGAAATATTAATATCTGGTGAGTGTATACCCTAAGGGGAATGTTACTCACGTGGTGGCGTTCTGGGTTTGTGGTGCACGAGTGACAACTAGGATCACTGTAACATAAGGCTTCACCTATTTAAAGAAGTCACTTCATTGTCTTTTCTTCTTATATGTGGGATCATATAAAAGCTTGCCACATGAGGATGAACTGACATGAGTGCTGCTATGGCATTTTAAGGACACAAGATGCGTTTGGACTTTTTAAGGCAGGTAGATGTATTTTATGAGAGAAGAGACATTGCATGTCTCTTCTGCGATAATAACCTGCCTGCTCGAAGTCTGTCATTGACCTCTGCTGGCACCTTGGAGCAAGCCATCTTCAAAGTTGATAGAAACATAGAAACCCTCCTCTAACACAGCCATCCAGGCTTCTAATTTGTATTTTAAACACAGAACAGGTGCTCTGGTTGGAAATGTGGGGGGAGTGTGAACTAGGCTGCCGAGGAACTGCACTGCATCTGAGCACCTCAAACCAAAAACACCATTTAAATCATTTTTATTAAAGAAAACTCTCCCATTCATCCATGTCTCCATGCTTTATTTTGCTGAGAAATCACCTTTGAGAAACGCCCCCTAGCATTTCTGTCCATGGCCATCTTGAGTAAGGGCAGACTATTCATGTAGCATTTACTTCCTTGAGTCCATTTGCCTTTAGCTCAGGCATGCAGGCCGGAGGGTGTACTGGGATGTATGACATCCTTTGCCTAGGCCAGAAACCAGGAAGTAACTGAAGAAATGTAAAAAAAAAAAAAAAAAGTTATAGACAAGCAAATATATACTTTCCTTTCTATTTACTAATGCTAGCAGAATGAGGATTAACAATAGTCAATGTTGACTAAGAAATCAAAGTTCTGCTTTAACTGCTTCTGCTGTGCACTTTGAGAATGACTTGCTCCGTAATGTATACATAGTTAAATGAAAGCTTGTGTTGCAGTTTATGCTGTATATAAACCTGTGAAAGTCCATAGCCTTTCCACAAATACATTGTAAAGTGTCAAGTGCATTTTTCACTGATCTACATCTCCCTCGTGTGATCCCATATACAGATAAAATATACTTTTGCTGCAGACAAACTACTGTGCTATAGGGTTGATTGTTTAGACAAGAAAAGTGTTAGCTATAGGTTAGTGCAGGGGTGTCAAACGCAATCTCATTGTGGGCCGCATCAGCATTATGGTTGCCCTCAAAGGGCTGGTTGTATCTGTAAGACTAAATAAATATTTCTAATCTTTTATCATATTAAATACCGTATTTATCGGCGTATAACACGCACCCCAATTTAGGAGGGAATTTTAAGGGAAAAAAAACTTTTAGGAGGGAAGTTGAAGGGAAAAAAAACTTACATTTAAATGCCCATCAGTGCAGCCATGTCAGTGCAGCCATGTCAGTGCAGCCATGTCAGTGCAGCCATGTCAGTGCAGCCATGTCAGTGCAGCCATGTCAGTGCAGCCTTGTCAGTGCAGCCTTGTCAGTGCAGCCTTGTCAGTGCAGCCTTCCCCAGTGCAGCCTTCCCCAGTGCAGCCTTCCCCAGTGCAGCCTTCCCCAGTGCAGCCTTCCCCAGTGCAGCCTTCCCCAGTGCAGCCTTCCCCAGTGCAGCCTTCCCCAGTGCAGCCTTCCCCAGTGCAGCCTTCCCCAGTGCAGCCTTCCCCAGTGCAGCCTTCCCCAGTGCAGCCTTCCCCAGTGCAGCCTTGTCAGTGCAGACTTCCCCAGTGCAGCCTTGTCAGTGCAGACTTCCCCAGTGCAGCCTTGTCAGTGCAGACTTCCCCAGTGCAGCCTTGTCAGTGCAGACTTCCCCAGTGCAGCCTTGTCAGTGCAGACTTCCCCAGTGCAGCCTTGTCAGTGCAGACTTCCCCAGTGCAGCCTTCCCCAGTGCAGACTTCCCCAGTGCAGCCTTCCCCAGTGCAGCCTTGTCAGTGCAGCCTTCCCCAGTGCAGCCTTGTCAGTGCAGACTTCCCCAGTGCAGCCTTGTCAGTGCAGACTTCCCCAGTGCAGCCTTGTCAGTGCAGACTTCCCCAGTGCAGCCTTGTCAGTGCAGACTTCCCCAGTGCAGCCTTGTCAGTGCAGACTTCCCCAGTGCAGCCTTGTCAGTGCAGACTTCCCCAGTGCAGCCTTGTCAGTGCAGACTTCCCCAGTGCAGACTTCCCCAGTGCAGCCTTCCCCCAGTGATCCCAGCCATTCTGGGCTTCAAAATCGCTGATCGCGATTTGAAAATGGCGCCGCCGGCGCCGAAATACACAGAGCCGGTCCTCGGCTCTTTCCGGCGGCTCTCGTTCACTTTCAGCTCCACTCGTAGTCCCGAGCGGAGCTATCCGAACCTAACCGAGTAGGTTCGGATAGCTCCGCTCGGGACTACGAGTGGAGCCGAAAGTGAACGAGAGCCGCCGGGAAGAGCTGAGGACCGGCTCTGTGTATTTCGGCGCCGGCGGCGCCATTTTCAAATCGCGGTCTGCGATTTTGAAAATGTGACAGGTCGGGATCGCAGGGGATCGACGTATAACACCTGCGATTTTCCCCTGGTTTTAAGGGGAAAAAAGTGCGTGTTATACGCCGATAAATACGGTACTTGTCTATGCATTCAATTTATTACTGGTTTTAGCAAGCAGACCGGCACTGAGCTTGCTTACACTCCTGTAGCAGATGATAACTACTGGTACCATCCACAAGAAACTTTATTGGAGACTGCTCAGAGAGCACATGGTTCTGCCATAGTGTTTTGAGTAGTCTCCAATAAAGTTTCTTATGAATTATACCATTGGTGTGCAACCCTCCTTTTCAACTGGCATAGTATTACTGCAATTGTATTATGCTCATAATTATAAGCAGATGTCCAGAGCACCGCACCTCACCCTCTTACATCAAATATCAAGAGCCCCCCCCCCCCACCATCAGAAGTCAAGTTTCCACCCTCTCTTACATCACAGTGTACACCCTTTGTGCTACTGCTGTGTAGAAGCTGGGGGCAGGGCTGGGAAGCAGAAATTGCAGGGTCTGGAGGAGGACCAGAGGAGGGCAGGAGACAGCTGCTGGAGTCTGCTGAATGTTGAGACTAAGGGAGGCAGGGACAAGGGGGTGCTACGGCTGCACAGAGAAGCGCAGGATCTGGCAAAGGAGTTCTGTCCCCTTTTCTGCTGCTAACTGCTGAGACAAGTTGGGGGCAGAGATGAGGGGGTGCCTGAGCTGCAGGAGAGGTGCGAGGGCCACATGAAAGTCCCTGGAGGTCCTGATTTGTCCTGTGGGCCTTGTTTGGCACATGTGGGTTAGCGGGTACACATGGGCACTTGCAATCATATTCACATTTGGTTTCCATGCAGACACAAACTGCTTCTGTCTGTACAGTTGTTAGCAATTGTGCTCTTTTGGAAATCTTTACATCTCTGGCCAGTCTGTTGAAGTCTCCATATAAATCTCAGGATAGCTCACTCCCACCTGACAATAGTAGCCAAACTTTCAACCTGTCCTTGCCATGAAGATCTTACATCTTTTTGCATAGCTGAGTTCTGGACTATAATCAAAATGCTCTTCTCTGCCCAAAAAGGAGATTTAAAAAAAAAAAAATTCTCTTAAGTTGCTTATATAACTATGTATCTTTACACACTGAGCTTTAATCTTTTTCCCTTCATTAGATATGAGCATTTTAATTCATGTCTTAATCAAATTCTTGGACTTCTACATGGAAAGGATCCAGACTCTGCTTTCAAGGTAATTTATTTAGCTTACTTGTGCACCTCTTTATGTGTCAGAATGCCTATAGGCATGTATTGTGGATTTGCAATTTCTAGTATAGCAGCCTGTGTTTTTATGAATGAAAGGAAGAATCTGACATGTTAATAAACAAGATCAATAAGGTTTTATGGATCTATAGCCGTGTTTCTAACCTTCTTTTCCAGTCAAGGCACCCCTTTAAAACCTGAACAATCTTGAGGCACCCCATTCTAAAATGTGAAAAAAAAAAAAAAAAAAGAATAGTTTTATATAACACAGCAACATGCACACGGGTAGGACACCCAATGTTAGAGGTAATTTATTCTTCCAAAGCAAATATACCTTTACACACTAGTACTGACTAGCATTCCGGCATTTCTCTTCTGCCTCATTTTCTCTCCCTGCTGGCTTGTCCCCTAAAAAGAATGGTCTATAGTACATTCAGTATTTTCACTCTTCAAAATGAACACAACAGATCTATATTTTTATTTTTTGTGCTGAAAGTAAACCATCAAAATTTCAGACATGTTAAATTTACATGTAAATCTATTAAAGTTGATCTTTTCTTAGCCCTCTCTGCCTTTTTACAGCCTTTTTGACTATGAAGAGCAACTTCATGGATAGAGATGGAATGATTAGGGCCAAATCTACTTTTCCAGGAAGATGTAGAATTTGCAACCAACTTCACCTGTCTATATTTCTCTGTATCTACTGATCATATATATATTTTTTTCTTCTTTTTTTTTTTTTTTTTTTTTAAACTAGATTTAACTTTTACATTTGTTTTGCATCATATTTTCTGTTTTACTTACTCAGGTTTGTGGCAGGTTTACTAAGGGCTTATTCACACTTCTTTGTTTCTGTGCACTGCATTAATGTGGTCTATCATGTTGAACTGGGCTACCAGTGCACAGGAATGTACCTATAAACGCAGCATTATTTTCTGATGCAGTGTGTTGTGTGCTGCAACATATGTGCATTCGAGCTGTGTGTGTTTAGTGCATTGGGGTGTCAATCAAAATGAATCGGAATGCACATAATGTGTAGTAAGGTAACTTCTGATTGCAAAAATGTTTTTCAGCCCTCAATTCCTAATAGAGGTATGTTTTTTTTTTTTTTTGTTTTTTTTAATGATTTCAGGATTGCTGTTTTAGGACACGGAAAACTCTATTACCAATTAAACTGACTTGTAATTCCGTATTATAATAGGTAAAATTCTATTTTATACTGCCCTTAATAACTGTCATTTTTCAGGTCTTGGAATTGCTGCTGGCTTTCTGCTCTGTGACAAACCTAAGGCACCTTCTGCGACAAGCTATTTTAGAGCCGCCTGCTCCAAGTGGAGGCAGTGGGAGACTGGGACCACGCACAAAATCTCCAGAGCCTGCTGTAGCTCTTGTTCATTGGTCAAGCCATTCACTGGAAGCTCCTCAGAGCTGTGCAGCATTGGCTTTGGCGCTCTTCAAAGAAGTGTTTGCAGTATGTTCTGTGTGTGTGTGTTTTTGTTTTGTTTTTTTTTAAATTTTCTGTTTATAGATTTTGGATAGAAAACAACAAGTTACAAAGCCATCAAGCTTCGCAGGGCCAGAAAAACAAAAAAGCACTGCAGTAACCTCCCCCCTCCCCTCCCCTATTCCAAGCAACCCAGCCTTGTGAGGAATTCCACCCTGTAGTATGCTAGCAACCGCAAAGGGGTTTAGGGAGATTAACATAAGGCACAACATTCCCTAAAATACATGACAGAAACCCTTGACAGTTTTACTGTCTTTAGCAGGCTTGTTAGTGGTTGTTTGCTTTTGGCCACCCCTCAGTTGGCCTGTTTCTGGACATTCTGACAATATAAGACTTCCTGTTTCCTTAATGGACGAGAAATAAATGGAATTTTTGTACTCTGCAAAAAATCCTTTTCTTGGCGTCCATTGAAGGACCTACCCATGTGTGTTTATATTCATTCTCTTGGTACTGTTTTGCCGTAAAAGGCTTTCTAGGAGCAGTAGGCGTTACCCTGGGCTGTCCTACAATGTTTTTGTTTGCCAGTATCCAAACATTTTTTAGGCAGCATTATAACGTTACAACAGAAATAGGCAACCTTTTTGAGAGGTGGAGACCCTACCTTAACATGAGAGATCAAAGATCATTGGGCGCCTTTTACTATTATTATTTTTATTTTTTTTACTTAGCAGCCCAGTTGGGGGGGGGGGCTTTGGTGAAATATTAGGGGATCTAAACAGACCCCTGATGTTTCACGTTTGAGACAAAGGATGGAGATTGAGAACACAAATCTCAATCTCCATCTCTATAGCCTCAGCTGCACAGAATGAATAAACAGGAAGAGCTCTGCACAGTCTCCCTGTGCATTCAAAAGCTGAAGCATAGTAAACACTGTTATTAATGAAGACTGTGGGGGGACCCAGCAGCAGAAAGGCAAATTTAGACAGGAACGGTGGTGGGGGTGGCATTTACTGGAATCGATCCCCTGTATTTTCCTCCTGTGGCAGCTGAAAGCCTGCTACTCCTCTACCTCTCACCTTTATTCAATTGCCAGAAGAGGGAAAATACAGGGCGTTCCAGTAAATGCCGCCCCCACCCCTGTACAAGTTTTGGGGTTCAGCAAGGACAGGACGCAATCTACCTGTCTGTGATTGAAGGGTTGCCAACTCCCGCTTTACAGTATAAGACTTGTGTCCCTCAAATAGCAAAAAAAATATATACGGTGAGTACAAATGTCCTTTTTATTTGGATGTGCTGTTTTAAATATGAATGAGAACATTTTAGGTCTATGGAGGAAGTGCGCTTTTATAGCATGATCCTGGATTTTCCTAGTCTCTCTTGGACAAGAGTTTTGTAAAGAGATCACAGACCTCTGACAGACAATGATGCTCCTGCTCCACGTTTTTTCTAGTAGCTCAAATGGCCTGAGCATTCAGAACTTGGCTCATTTCCAACAATGAAATATTGAGAGTTCAGCATTTGTGCACATTTATTAAATGAAAATCCTGAGGCCCCAGCATATAATAGCTAGAAATAGCTACAACAACACTATAATTTGTTAAACATCGGAGAAATAGTCTTGAAGCTCAACACAGCCTCCCCCAATACAAATTGAAAAGTATGTAGAATCACCAGAAACTGTTACATCAACGCTGCATAGTCCAGCATTCATAAGTGGAAGCACATAATATGTCCAAATGGACTATAATACATTTGAGAATTGATCCCTTTTAAAAACAGGTACAGGCCCACGAAAGATGTTTTACAAGCTGTAGTGAATAATGCCATCCAATGTTCACACTTGTATGTAAAAATACTCCACAGGGTTTACATGCATAGTTCCACAATTACTAAGTCGACATGTGGGAACCAAATCCAATTACGTTTCAGCTAGCTGATGACACGTGAAGCATGCTGGTGATGTACAAAAACTACTTGAACCAGTCGATTCTTTTAAAGTGGAGCTTTGGTCAAAAAATTAATTCCTGCTAGACCACGTCAGGCTGGCCCATTTTTGCAGGTATAGCTATGTAAAGCATAAAAAATAAGTGTCCATACTATTTAAAATCCAGTAATACTGTTTCACCCTGCTCTGCACATGCTCAGTTGCCCTCTATTTTTAGGCATGACAAATTTGTAGAGACCAATCTGCTGACAGCCTTAAAGCGGGCATTAAACCCTCCTATCCTTTACAGTCAAGGAAACTGCTTCTGTTTTAATCTGCAAATGCCATGGCGCTGCACATGTGATCAGTTATGACACCAACAATTTGATTGTTTGACAGTGTGGTTGAGAGCACAACCAATGTGACAGCAATCTCGGCATTCCAGGAATGTAACTGTTTTTTTAAACCATTAAATCAATGGGTTTAGTTCTGCTTTATTAACTACTGCTGTTCAGGGGCTCTGGACTTCAGCAAAATGGCAGCCTTCAGCAAGCAGAATCAGGAATGATGCTGGAGACAATTTACAGCACACACTAATGATCAAATGTTTCGGCAAGAACTGTCTAAAATCGTAATTCCTCTCGCCTTCGAAAGATTTCTTCTCCTTTCCAGTTGTGTCTTCAGAACAGAAAGTTGAGGTAACTCAAGTGAGACACGGAGAACTAAAAAAAAAACTATCAAAACACAAATGTGTCCTTTTTGTGCACTTTTTAAATAAGAATTGTCACTGCAAAAAACTTTTTTTAATCCCTCAGGGGACCCAGTGCATGTAGCACTTGGTCCTGATTAGATCCATGATGTTTGCAAATATTTTATCATGGTCTGTGCTGAGTGTAGCTCCACATCCCCTGCTGAAACTCAAAATATGAACTGGGGAGGTTTTCTTCTGCTTTCTAAAGCAGCTACATGAGTGAATGTGTGGATCTACAAGCATCAGCACTGCCTATTCAATTTTTTTTTTTTTTTTTATATACCATACACAGGCAGTGGGAATTGAATGTACACGGGAGCTTCATGCTGATAGGCTCCCTTCCACCTGTTGTGTTGAATAATGGCGCTTGTCTATAGGTGTGTCTGTTGACAGACGAGAGCTGTCTCTCTCACATCTGTCTCCTTTGATCCGTGTTATTGGACAGTTTGGTAGAGGGTTATGGGCAAGCTGACCACACTGCTCAGCAAGATAAGCACAGGTTTGAGTGTGGTGTGCGTGGTGTTGTGTTCAAATATTTGTAATTATGCTGCTTCTTTAAGTTGTGAGTAGGAAAAGGAATTTGAATATTGACTCTGTAAGGATTTAACAGTAATGCTTTTTTTTTGTCTTTTAGGATGCCATTGATAAAGGTGCCAGCCAGCTGGCTGAGCGCTTTTTAGACCTTCTGCTTCCAGTCATTCTTGATCAGCTTCTTGTTCCTGATCAAACTGTGGATGAAGTATTGATTAAGAAGAAATGTGAAAGAACGGGGAAAGCAATAGATGTTTTGATCAATATCCTTTTAATACAGTTAATTTTAAATGCATTTTCCTTCTCTACAAAGATAATGGAAAAAAACATCCACATTATTCTTAATATGCACTGGTGAGGCTTCCCCATCATGGCTGGTGCAAATAGCTTTACCACGATTTCAGCATTGAAAGAAAAGGATATGAACTGCTGCTGTTTCACAGAAGACATTAAAGAAAAAAAAACTGCCAATTATACATACAGTATTTCCTCCACCATATCTATGATTAGTACTGTACCTTTTCTGATGCCTTTCTCTGCACCACACCAGTTTCTCTTCTGCAACCTGTCCTAATAAAACAGTTACCTGTCACCATACATCCCTCAACCCTCAGTTGTTATGCGCTACCTCATTCACCTCCCACTTTCTGCATTTTCCTGCTCCATGATCATATTCTTTCTGCCATCTTTTGCTTTCTTCCTGTAAATGTCAGCAGACACTTCAACTCCTCTCTCACCCCATCCATGATTATCCACTCTCTGAATTTATCTCCCCTGGTACTTTATCAGTTTATGCCTATTCTAACATTACATGGTAAACTGTCCCTCCTCTTGCACCTTCTGTGTGAATTGAATTTTACCTTATGTAGTTCTTAACTAATCGGGTCCTGCTTCACCCTGTGGTGTATGATCGGCACCCTCTGCCCCCATTACCTCCTGCTCTGTGACAGGGTTACACTTCATCTTCTCTAATAATGGCACACTTAACCAAATAATATCTTAGTGTGTTATGAATCATTTAAAGACCAGCCTACAATAACCCAAGCAATCAATAGACACATATTTAATGGTCTTTACCAGTTTAGCTCATGTACATATAATAGGTTACAATTTACTAATATTAGTAAATCTAATATACCTTGATGTGCCTGCTAATCCAGGGCAGTATTCTGGAATGTCAAATTTGTAAGGCTGCAGCGAAACTTAAAATATTTCTAATTTGTGTGTAACTGGATCTGCATGGTGAAACACAGTTAGAAATACCATGTATTTAAAGCCAAGCTCGAGGCAAACCTCTAAATACACATGAGGGAGCAGACTTGCATTTCTATTTATTTGGTCCTTAGATGTACTGTACACAGCTCTGTCAGACAGCAGAGCCAGAAAGGCAACACCACTTTCTCTGATACAGTTAATGCATTTACTGCTGACACCACCCTGCCCACAGGCTGCTAATTGGATACTGAAAGAGCAGCAAGGAGGACTGATGAGGCCATCTCTCTGCTCTCTTCTCCTAATCAGCATGTTCCTTATCAGAACATTTGCTTGCAGCACACTTGTTTGCGATGCCCCTCTGTCTCCCACTGCTGCACAGGGTATTGCAAGAGGCTGATATGAAGTTTAAGTTGAGACTCTGGTCATAGGGTTCTGTGTTGTGTACTCTCTATGACCTGATTCACGTGGGAGAGTGTTGGCAATACTTAACTTGAAAACTCAAGGCTCTGGAGATTAGGTTTATAGAACACCAGAATAACAGCAATATGGAGATTTTGGCAGCAGGATGGAATAGATGTTAACCATGCAGATACCAGCTGTGTCTCTTGTATTCCGTTTTTTGCATTTTTTTTTTTTTTTTTTAAAGGCTGTGTGGCATGTACTTTTCCTTTTTTTAAACTTCTGTTCTATTTCTTAACCTTTCTCACCTCTTTGTGGTGATGATGTATTAAAATCTCGACTTGCTAGGACATTGGCTGTCAGCAGATGTGTTACTCTGGTAGAGTATGAGTTCACGTTCATTGGTGTGGATTCCAGCTTTGGTGCTAAAATGGTGGACACAGAGCTTTTGTAAGTTGTGTTTTTTTTTTTTTTTGTGTTTGTTTTTTTTTATTCAGTGGAGACCCATAAACTATATTAAAGTTCATTCATATGTGTTTAATGTAATCCCAGAAAAAAACTAGCATCCTCCAATGTTAAAATTAAGTTTTGAAGAGCATTTCTGGATCCTAGCACAGGTTAATGAATAAGTGAAACACAGTCACTGTTCTTTTATTAAAGTATAATGGGAATAGAGAGGACTGTCACTAGGCTGGGCACGTATACAATGTCAAGATCCAGTAGCCCCAGCTATATCCAATATTCTCTGCATTGCATGATATGTCCCCAAGTATCCATTGGATGCTATATTTTGAATGCAAACTATGAGATAAACACTATATAGACACACAATTCCAACTAAATGTAAAAGATGAAACGGAACAACTTCTTCTTTATCATCCATTGAGGGACTTTAGGTACATTTGGGTTACACTGCTGCCTGCAGGATGTTGGGACACTGGTGAATAACAAATGTATAAGCCAGCCCACATATAACTCTGTAACCAGCATGTTTCACTTTTATGCTAATATCTTAGGAGGTTGGACGCTTTTTCTTCAAGTCTGCTGAAAGCAGTCATAACAATTTTCTACACTTCACACTTTGTGTTCTTTTTTTTCCTCCGTGATTTCAGTCAAGATTTCTTGCTGCACAGCTGCTTGAGCCAGTTTCTATATAGCGGCTATCCGGATTCACATTTCCTCAGCACTAACTTTGGAGCCCGCTGAACTGGAATTGACCTTTGGGTAATAATCTCTGCATTGTGGTGCTTTTCAGACCTTTTTGTATTGTTAGTCACAGAGAGCTTTCTGGATCCAGAGCTTTGACACAGCCCCATGCATGACCCTGTCCCCGAAGACTCCGTAAGGCTCGTCAGGCTGACAGACTGGAAGCTACCTCACATTTGCACTGTTAGGCACGGTTTCAAATTTCCTGCCACCATCTGTTTCACCACAGTAAAGGTTAAGGCTGGGGGATTTAGTGCTGATGTAACCTGCTGCATGAAGTGCGTGTACTCCACTGCTCTGAAGCACCACGAGGATCTCTAGCCTGTGTCCAGTGTCCTCATAAAGTGACTTTGTTACCTGGACCAGTGAAACCAGTTGCCTATGTTTGTGAGTACTTAAGGCCATGCCCCACATTGGACCTAGTTGCATTACTGTGGTGCATGTCTTTGCTAAGACGCACATAGGACAGACCTGCTGCCATGGGTGGTGCCCTAGGCCCATACTCCACTAGTGGTTTTGGGGGAGTTTACTTGGTATCTCCAGAAGGGACTGACTGTCCTCTGTAATTTGGGAATCTGGGACCCCTAGCATCATAGGATCGAAGTCTACCTCAGATCCGTTGGGCACGCCTGGGGCAACCCCCATGTCCACAGGGATATTCATATGAACTTCCTGACTGCATGTGCTCAAATACTGTATTTTCTAGATGCATTCCCCCCGCTCCCGAGGAGTGTCTTTGATTCTCCTGAGCCCCTAAATCAAACTGGACCCGTGGTCCCTTTTAACATCTGATTGAGTCCGAACTGTTTTTGAGGCACCGCAGTCTCCTGCAAAGCTGCAAAGACCTTCACGCTACAGCCAGTGTTTGGGTCACTCCTTTTTGAGATATGAATATATCCTGAAGGTTCCACAATCCTGCTTGATGGTGTATTGGAACATTTTCCCTTTTGAGAGAGAATTTATAAATTGGTGGTCTATTCCAGCCATACATGTGCCAGTGATCCATTTTAACTGACCACCGTAAGGGTTGAATAAGTGTTCACCTCTTGGGGTTTCACTGTCTGAGATTTTACCAGATTAAAGTCCAGTTTGAATAAACAGGTCTAGCTCTCCACCCCGTTTTGGCGGTAAATTTAATCTGTCAGACCATGTCAGAATAGGTAGAAGCCACCGTATTTACCAGCTGGCTGGAGCAAATGCCTGGTGCTTTTTGCTTTAGCTGTGATGGCTTGTTACAAGCATTGAATTTTGTGTCTCGCATGGAACTGATGTCTATACAAATGCGTAGGGCACCCTAGCTGTGTGCTTAGGATGCTAAGGATGCATCTGAATTGGTTATTCTTGATGGTATAGCGTCTCCTCTGACTTGCTTGTGACATTTGTAATATCATGGGAGGCCAGAGTATGCTTCTGCCTCAACGCAGGACGTCTGTAAACAGATTGGAGGAATTCCACCCTTCTCCCTAATCTACTTAAGGGTGGGCACACATGAATTGATATTTGGACAGCTCAACAGGAACGGACAAATTTAGTCTGCATAGCCCTTCTTGTTTGATCGATTGGCCATGCTGGAAAACGTAAATCATTCAATACCTGCAGCCAATCGGCTGCAGTCACTGATTAGTATATTCTAGTAGCAGAGAGTCCCCACTGTGAGAATATGATGTCCTAGTGGGAAGGATTCCTCCCCCCACACTTACTTGTGTGGATGGGGGAACCTGTTCATTTTCCATTCAGCCTGCCGGCTGAATGAAAAAAATAACTAGCCGTGTATGCCTAGCTTTAGCAGTGATTGAAGTAGAAAATTTAGAGCCTGATTCCTACCCAGCTTGTAGGGTTCAAAGGCTGAGAAAGGAAGCCTGAAGCCTCTTTCTCACCCTCCAGTCAGTCTGACTTCAAAGTTTAACCTTGGGTTTTTCTACCATTCTTAAGGTTTATTTAGATGTCTGTTGGGATATAATGTTGCGAGGGCTCTCATGTCCCATTGAAATCTGTGAGATTAGTTGTCTGACCAGGCAACCTCCTTTTCTCATCATGGAAACTAGTTTTTTTTTTAACCCTAATGGTTAGGAATCTTATGTTGGCCAGCCTGGTCTTTTCTTATAGATCGGTTTTGAATGTCCACCTTTTTCCACCTGTTTTTTGGTGGATTGCTGGTTGGTTCTCTCAAAACTTTTTTTTTAGCTCTGGGTCACTTTTCTTTAGTGTCATTCCTCATGGCAGTGATATTTCTATCCTGGTCTGGAGCACCAGATTGATCCTTTTGCGGCCTCCCCTTGGTTGTGGCAATTTCCTTGATGGGGCTTTATCTAGCTCAAATTTAGGTATTTTGTACTTCAGTCACTCCTAAGTTGTAGGCCTTTCCCAAAATTCTTGGGTCTTTCAGTGGATGTTGCCAACCCCTCCATTGGACTGCTTTTAGGATGTCCAAACTATATCTGAATTCCTGTGGCGATGAATGGTGGAGAAAATACGATTTTTTTACTTATTGTAAAATTTGATTAGAGGTGCTGGCTTAGTTTTTTTTGCCAGTATCCCAACCTCCTCTGGACAGCAGTATAACCCAACTGTATTTGAATACCTGTGTCCCTCAATATACTCCCAAAAAATATTTTATGGCAAGTACAAAAATTACTTTAGGGAGCAGACATTTTTGTATTTTGGTATGGATATGATTCCAACCACTGCTGTATAAAGATGCCTGTAGTGATGCTCTAGTGAATAATTGCTTTTCTCTCTCTCTTTATTTTGTTTATTGCTCAAAGCAATGTTTCCACAGATGTCATTTTGAAAACTCTTAACCTTATGAGCAAGCTAAAACGGATAGTAACCAATATGGAAGCTGCTTTTTATAAGATTTTGCAGGTATACTATGTTGTCATATTTTACATTATCATGAAGTCCATTGTTTTTCTAATACCACTTGAATTCTTTTTTTAAGTTGGCCATACACTGGCCCAAAATGACTCATTATACATGCTTCTGTGGCACAGTTGCCTAATCATTTTGCCATGTGTGTAAAGCAAACAATTGTGTGAGCTGACTAGAGACGACCAATATCTTTAGCCATTAGGCATGTTAGAATTGTTTTATTGAGTTGTCTGTGATTGTTAGAAAAGCAGGACTGAGTGCAGGTAATGGGTCTACTGAATAGTGGATGTGCATGTCAGGTAAGAGGTTACTCATCCAAGGGTCTTATCAAGCCATTTTCAATCAAGGTTCAGTGGAACCACAGGATTCTTGCAGCGTTTGCTAGGGTAGGTAAGGAAAAAACAGGGAGGGTAAGGCGCCGGCCTGAGTGTAGTATTAAAATGAGGACTTTAATAGGATAAGATTAAAAAAACACTTAAAAGATTATAGAAGATGCATGCTCATCAAAGTAAAGTGCATTCCTGGCATTCCACATGGCTCTGTGGGTCCCACCACTGTTCCAGATAGCTGGAAAGGAATTGGCAGCTGGCTGGAATGGATCACACGGTTTCTCCAGGAGCAAGGAACCAGGAAGCTCCACACTGACCAGCATGGACTGTGGAACAGGAAGTGATGTCACTGGCATCTGATTGGACCAAGGCAGGGCTGAAATTTTGTCAATCGAAGCTTGCTGCTCCTTCTATTGACCTGCTGCCCTCTAGAGGAGGATGGTTATATATACACAATGAAGAGCATGTTGGTGTGGCCGCGGAACTAGAATGACCAGCAGACCAATGGGTGAACAATTTTAGGGAAAAATTATTTATAGCAAGGAGTGGGGGTTAACAGTCTTGCATTGGCTAAAAAAATTAAACTGATACACATGGAAATATTTGAAGCATAATTCTCTTCTATATGTATAGAAACCGATTGAAGTTAACTATGTATAAAGGGCCAGGCAAGTAAAATAGAAAAAAAGGGGGGGTAGAATGCATGTGAACATGAAGAGGTGGGGGAGGGGGAACAGGCTGTAGTGTAAAGAATTATTATTAATAATATTAATTAACGGTAATGATAGAATTGGTGCTGCGTTCCCCCTAATTGGTATAGAAGGGATGTATATGTGTGTCCCCTCAGGGTGTGGATACCAAGTGGGGCTCACCTAATGATGGTTCATGCAGTGTGTATGTGTATATGTATATATTTTGTGTGTGTGTGTGTGTATATATTTACGATACCACTCCCGACCGATAGAGCAGAGACAGACCTGTTCGTGGGGGGGGGGGGACAAATCAGAAATGGGCGTGTGATCTGTTATAACAAGGTGTATGCGTCTAACTCCTCATGGAGTCCCCCGGGCAAGAAGGAATTTATCCAGAAAGTCTCCTGCTGGCAGTCGTTTGAAACGCTCTGCAGCAGGCAAACCTCCGGAGGTGGCCTCTATGACCCACACCTTCTGGCCTTCGGTGGACTTTTGATGTTCAGTCAAGAAATGTCTTGGCACACTGTACTCATCGCTGCTCGATGAACTGCCTGTGCTTGCCAAACAGTTGGCGAAGGGGACGGATGGTTCTGCCAACATTTAGGAGGCCACAAGGACTGGTCAGACAGTATACTACAGGATCACTGGAGCATTTATTAAACTCTTTTATAGGGTAAGTTTTTTTTTTTCCTTTTTGTAGAGGAGCTTTTTTGTCCACGCTCGACAAATTTATACATCATGCATAATTTTTTTCTTGCATTGAAACATGCCCACTAGTGGGATCAGAGGGTGGTGTTGGGTGGTAGGATCTGGCTTGGGTTTGTGGGCCATACTTGGCGCAATTTGGCTCTTGATATTTTTGGCCTTGCGGTAGGAAACTTTGGGTTTGGATGTTAGGGTAGAACCCAGAAAAGGATCTTCCAGCAGGATGGGCCAAACCCAACACGCCAGAATGGCCCCAGCCAACAAGGTTTACCACCCAGTTCCACGACCGCTACAAACTGAAAAAAATCTTCATCGAGAACTGGCCCATCCTGCTGGAAGATCCTTTTCTGGGGTTTTACCCTAACATCCAAACCCAAAGTTTCCTACCACAAGGCCAAAAATATCAAGAGCCGAATTGCGCCAAGTAAGATCCGTCTTACTTGTACACAAGGCATTTCCCTGTTCTGCCTAGTGACATGACAGGGATCTACTCATCCCTGTCATCGAGAGCAGTGATCTCTGTCATGTCAGTGGTAGCCCACCCCCCCTACAGTTAGAACACACTGAGGGAACACGCTTAACCCCTTGATCGCCCCCTAGTGTTTAACCCCTTTCCTGTCGGTGACATTTACTCAGTAATCGGTGCCTATTTTTAGCAATGGTCCCAAAATTGGTGTCAAAAGTGTCCGATCTGTCCTTCGCAATGTTGCAGTCCTAAAAAAAAAATTGCAGATCATTGCCCTTACTAATAAATAAAATGTTTTAAATAAAAATGCCATAAATCTACCCCCTCTTTTGTAGATGCTATCACTTTTGCGCAAACCAATCAATGTATACTTATTGCTATATATTTAAAAATATGTAGAATACATATCGGCCTAAACTGAGGAAGACATTTTTTTTCTTAAATATATTTTTGGGGGATATTTATTATAGCAAAAAAGTAAGAAATAGTTTTTTTTTTTTTTCCAAAATTGTTGGTCTTTTTTTTGTTTATAGCGCAAAAAATAAAAGCTGCAGAGGTGATAAAATACCACCAAAAGAAAGTTCTATTTGTTGGGAAAAAAAGGATGTCAATTTTGTTTGAGTACAGCATTGCATGACCGCGCAACTGTCAGTTAAATCGACGCAGTGCCGTATCGCAAAAAATGCTCTGGTCATTAAGGGGCAAAATCTTATGGGGCTGAAGTGGTTAAAGATGTATTACAGATGATAAAATATATACAGCATCATTCAATTCTAGGGGAGCCCATAATTTTATTTGAAATTCCTGGAAGCAAGGGTCCTCCTTTTCCCAGACACTCTTTCCTCTTCCATGGGTGAACTCAACTTAGTCTTTGTTTTACACCAGTTTACTGATCTTATTGCAAGGTCCTTGACTAGTTAAAACCACTGAACAATGTTGAAAACCAAAATAGCCATGGAAAGATGGATTTAGAGATAGATGTAGATATATACACAGTGATTACCTATGAACCTCCATAATTAATAGTATAAAAACTATTCCTAACTTGTAAATCAAGAACTATTGAAAAAACCTATATTAAAGTTGTCCACGTATGCCTATGCTATAGTCACATGTATTCTTGTATAATTTATGTGTTTTACTGCACCTGCTGACCATTTATTTGAAAGTATTCCTTTTCTTTTATTTAGGACCAGCGGTTGATTACACCGCTTTCTTTTGCCTTAACTTCTGACAACAGAGAGAGAGTTCAAGTTGGCCTTCAGCTGCTTTTTGAAGCTGCACCATTACCAGACTTCCCCGCAGTTATGTGAGTAAATTTCCTGACTTGTTTGCTTTTGGGAACCCTGCACTGTAATTGGGTCTGAAATTAACAGAATCTGTTATACAAATGAGAATCCCGTGTAAATCTAACTTCAACAGCACCTTCACCCACAGATATGTGATTTTACCAAAACAAAGTTCTGCAGCTAAATGCAAAAAAGAACACAGGTTATCTGCATGGCATAATTTTAATTGGCTTTAAAGCAGAACTGTAGTTGCACATGTTTAAATGCTTTGTTGAATAATATAATTTTTAGTTCAGGGTTCCAGCCCATGAAAACATTGTGCACTACCAAGTTTATTTTATTTATTTCTGGCAAGTTTTCTTATTCTCCGCATCAGTAAGGTGCTCAGAATGTATGGTCATGTTTCTGAGTTTCCTTCAATTGTATTATTGAATCACTCATTTGTAAGCAGGCTGAAGCAGTCAGTGGGTGCTGTCCCAGGAGGGAGGGCTGGGGTTAATATTTTGCCCGATCCTTTAGGCTTTTTGGTGGGTTCCTGTCTGGGTCTGGCCCACTTGTCCTTTGTGATAATAAAAAATGGGACAGTGGTCCGGTTGAGGCAGAGCCGTCATTGGCCCTCTAGGAGAGAACTGTGAGAGAGAGAAGCTAAAGGAGCTCTAGTGCAGCTGTGGGTTGTGAGACCCGTAAGGGATGGAGACAGATGAAGAGACCCTCAGGAGTAGGAGAATTTCGCTTGTCATGGCTTGTAACAGTGACTTTTTTAACTTGCGGTTCACCCTGAAGATACCATTGCTGGAGAAATGTCTCTGAAGGCCTTCTACTTGCTGGACTGCATCAATTTAAGTATGCCAGAGCAGCACACAAGCCTGTAGCTATAGTTAGGGAATTAGGAAAGTATTCTGTATTGCCTTTTGGACTGTGAAATATCAAATTTGCACCTTTCTAAAGTAAAGTATTGAAACAATGTCCATGCCTGGTCTGAAGTTACTAAAGAGGTGTACTGGCACACACAGTTGATGAGTGGGTCTTAACTCATTAAGGTATGAAGATATTGGCGTGGAATGGAGTAATGTGAAGATACAAGTGGTTACAGACATTTAACAAGCAGCCATAGCGTGACATGGCCTCTAACAGCAAGGGAGCGAGCCTTTCATGTGACCCAGTACTTGGCATCCAGCGAGTTAATGGGGAAACATGGATGACATGACAAACAACCACACTACTGCCCCACCTGCCCACACATTATTCTCCTGAACATCATCAACAGATGGAGTGGGGCAGCACAGTCAGAATAAACTATTGAGACTTTTTCATTCACATTTCTGAACGGCACAGTTTAGTAGCTGTATAAATTTACAGTTTCTTTGTAATATAAATATTGGCTTTGTATATCAATTTGAGATCATCTAAACACAGTGGTCAGGTTGATCCCTGCTTCACATGCAGTGAATATATGAAGTCTGTGTTAAAAAATATGCATTGCTAATTTTGGTTTGCATTACTAAGGGGTGTTAGTCATGAGTTGGAGCCTGTTTACTTCATCAAAAGAAAAGTGCACCCACAGTCCAGAGGGCAGTAAATGGCACCAAAACCCCAAAGCAATTGAAAGGATCAGTTTTTGCAACACTGGCATCTGGCACCTGTTTCTGGTAATAGTTTTCCTGAGCAACTTTCACACACATACACTCACCCAAGCACATAATCGCTTAGAAAAGTGATGGACCACTCTCACTTCAGAAATTCAAAAAACTATTCCCTGGTGCACTGTGTCATGCCTTTTAATATACATACGAATGAACATATGAATTCTAATATGTTTGAGAATCCAAAAGAAAACTTATAAATGTACTATACTGTGGTTGCTTGTGATTGAACTGTTTAAAGTTGTACAGTCTGTGTGATTAACAATATCAAGATTGATAATATGGTCTTCTAATTTTAGACTTGGGGAAAGCATTGCAGCTAACAATGCCTACATACAGCAAGAAACTGAGCATCCAGCAAAGAAATTTGGAATGCAAGCCGTTACAAACAACTGTAGATCCTCACAGATGTCAAATTTGAACAGTGTTGACATATCTTCCGCCAATATCCAGGATCTCATACAGAAGCTGCAAACAGGAATGGAGGTGAATTAAAAATACGTATGCCTTACAGACACTATGCCTTTTAACATGTATTAACTATTTTACATTGGATTTACACACAGATGAATGAGTAATAGCAGTCAGTGGTGGGCCAAGGTCATCTGGTGCCCAGGGCAAAGATGGAAAACTCCCCCCTCGCGCTCCATTCAGTGCAATGGAACCCTTCTAATCAGAGTGACTCCCGACACACTGGTGCCAGTAATGCAGCACAAAGGGGGTTAATTAACTGCCACTGGTAACTAATGCATCAGCGACAGTATATTTAACCCCCTTTCCTTCTGCATATTACAAATAACATTGCTAATTAAGCAAACTCCCCTCAGCCGCTGACGTCCCCCTCCCCCTTTCAAAGTTAATTATGTCATCTGCAGATGGCAATCTGTTTACTTGGGCGATGAACTGCTTGCTTCCTCCTCGATCTCACTCGCAAGTCTCCGCTCCGGTGGGTGGCACTGGCAGCACTCTGTGCTCCTCTCCGATCCTGCTTTCTGGCTGACCCGGACATAGAAGCTCCTGTCGGGTGGAGATTACTCTGCCTGACAGGGAAGTGAAGGGTGAGGCTGGTCTTAGGCTTGTGCCGGGTGCAGGAGCGAACTCCGCATATATTTCAGGCTATTTGTGTAGCATGGGCGGCACCCTTCCTCCAGTGAATGGTGCCGCCCAGGGTGTCTTCCCCTTGACCTTAAGACTAATGTGCAAACCGATGTAACTCCATATTCATGAGGTTTTACTTGACAAAACTGATGACATGCGCATGAAAGGATCCTCAGAGAGAGGGAATTTAAAGGAAAACTGCTACTGCTGTTGTCTATTTTTACAGAACCCATGTTACTCTGTAAATCATGTGTGATGTGTGTGAATTGTGAGCAGGTCCATTTCTGGCTGACCCAAAAACTACCTGAATCCAGAATTGTTGTTACAACACTAACTGAATTTGCTTCAATCTTGATTCTACAAGTTCATCTCTTATTACTGATGCAGGTTACCAACTTCCTTTTTCATTTTTCTAGATGAAGGAACAAGGGAATGATTTGAGGATTTCTGATATCATGGATGTTTATGAACAAAAGATTTCTGCATTAGCAGTAAGTATTGCACTTTAAATTCTTGTTTTTCAGAAAAATATACAGCAATTGTAATATAATGGTGTGTTCTTTGTGCAGTCTAAGGAAAGCAGGCTGCAAGACTTACTGGAAGCCAAAGCACTAGCCCTCGCACAAGCAGACAGACTGATTGCACAGTACCAGTGTCAAAGAGCACAAGCTGAAGCAGAGGTGAGAGGAAAACTGTACAGAGTTGTCTGTCAGCTCAGATGGACTTGACAGCTGAGTTTATGACTTAGTTGATAAGAGTTCCCAGTTTGAATTTGCCCTTCATCTTCCCCAGGAATTTTTATAAGAAAGCATTATATGTAGCAGTACTCCCTTTGAGCTAGTTGTGTCAGAACATGCCGCATATTATATTTATATAGATATCACTTGCAGCAGCGCTCAGGCATGATGGCATTCTACAAGACCTATCATATGAATATTTTAACTTGCTCCATAAAGCAGATGTTCCTTCATAGAGTGTACTAGCAGGAGCACGCCTGTTTTCCCCGCATTGTCATGAAAAGATGCCAGACCCCGATGAAGGTTAATGCTGGAACTGCCAGCTGTCGGTTACTATGAAATGGGCAGCTCCTGGGCTTGAAGTCCTGCTAGAGAGGTCTCAATAAAAAGCTCCCTGTATCACAGTACAATACAAACAGAATGTTGTTGCATTGTGCTTTAAGAAACCGTGATAAATGGATTTTTAATACAGCTTACCTGTAAAATTATTTTCTTGAAGTACATCACGGGACACAGAGCACCATAATAATGACTAATTGGGTTATACGCTACCTTTAGGTGATTGGACACTGGCAACCAATAGAAAGACGGTTCCTCCCATATAACCCCTCCTATACAGGAAATACCTCAGTTTTGTAGCAAGCAATGACGATCCCAGAAAAGAGGGGAGGGACCTCTGTGTCCCGTGATGTACTTCAAGAAAAGGAATTTACAGGTAAACTGTATTAAAAATCTATTTTTCTTTATTGTACATCACGGGACACAGAGCACCATAATATTGACTAATTGGGATGTCCTAAAGCAATGCACCTGAGGGGGGGGGACACTATCCCTAAGCCCAAACGGGCCAGAGACTATAAAGCTGCCTGCAACACGCTGTGGCCAAAAACAGTCTCTTTTTGATATCTAACATCCACCTGGTGAACGTATGAACTGAAGACCAAGCGGCCGCTTTGCAAACCTGAGCCATAGACACCTGTTGGCGTACTGCCCATGAGGCACTAACCCCTCTAGTGGAGTGTGTTTTTTAATCCCAAGATGGAACCTTGCCCCTTAATCCATACGCCTGGATAATAGTCTGGCGAATCCACCTAGATATAGTTGAACTTGTTGCCGGCTGTCCTTTTCTAGGACCTTCAGGCAGGACAAAAGCCAGTCAGTCTTCCGAAAAGAAGCCGACATCTTTAAGTAAACTTTGATCGCCCTCACCACATCAAGCGACTGAAGTTACCTTTCCTCCCTAGTTTTAGGGTTTGAAAAAAAGGAAGGTAGAATGATATGCTGATTCAAATGAAATTTGGAAACTACCTTTGGTAAAAAATCCGAACGCATGAAAACTCTGCCCTGATGAAGAATCAAAAAAGGTTCTTTGCAAGAAAGGGCGGCCAATTCTGACACCCTTCTAGCCGACGTTATAGCCACCAAAAAAAAACTATTTCCTGGCTAATAGGACAAACGGAATATGTCCAATAGGTTCAAACGGTTGACTCTGTAAGGCTGACCACCAAATTCCAAATTAGGTCCCAGGGACATAAAGGGGTCTTAACCGGCGGCCTCAGGTGCGTTACTCCCTTGACAAAGGTTCGTACCAAAGAATGGGATGCAATTGGTCTTTGGAAAAATACCAAAAAAGGGGGGAAGAAGTCAATATAGTTATAAATAATTTTTAATGAAAAAAGGAATTCACAATATACACCAATCCAGAAAATATCCTGATGAATCAGGTACCATCACCATTTAAAAAGACCTAACTGTCATGTGCAGTCACAGATGGCCACCTCTCACAGGCAACCTTTCATAATCAGCATTAAGAGTCCTTCACTATGACTGAGCTTCGGTAATATAATAACATATAATAAATAAGCAAATCATGAGTAGAAGTCCAGATAGCATGGAGAAAGGACAGCAGATGATTAAGTTGATGCTGGGTAGTTGTGATGACAGAACTTCAGTCCCTTTTTAGAAATCATAAAAAATTAACAATTAAATTTCTTAACAGGAAGTGGGACATCTCTTCTTTAAAATCCCACATTGAGAATGGTATTATACCACGTGGTCTGAGAGAACGTGTCACTCCAGCTGCTCACCCCCACACCCCTCGGTTTATTGAGGCCTGGAAGGCCAGCTGCATTAAACGAGGCCTGGAAATAATGCAAATGATTGTTGATGAGGAACTAATCCAACTGAATGAAATTAAAACAGAGATAGAGGCAAGCGCGGCGCTACTCGAACCTTTCAAAACTAACCCTTCATTTGATAAACACAACGAACTTCTCAAAAAAGAAGTAGAAAAGACACAAAAAAATCTAAAAACCAATAAACAAGAAAAATTCAAACAAAATTTACAAGATCTGGAACGAGGTGATCTTTTTGATCCCACCATACATGTTGGTAGGAGTAGATCCCGCAGGAGTAGAGGAAGGCATAACAGTTCCATATTCAATCGCAATCACCTATCATCTTCCGATAGTGACAGTGAACACAAAGAACTCTCGGTGACTTTTTTAGACAAAGATCCACCTCCCCTAGACAACCCCACCATAACCACAGGGAAAGTAAAACCAAATCTAAAAGGACACAAAACCTCACACCAATCCCCACCTCCTCAAGGAAAGGTCCGCGAAATACGAAAAAGCCAGCGACAGCCGAGGAACAGAACACACAGAACGTAATGCATACCACTGACCCACATGCCCCATCACGGCCCCCCCCTAATTCTCTAGTGGATATGAAAGTCGTTAACCTTACCCATTTTCCTCTTAATGAACATCACCTATCTCTATTAAATAGAGGCCTCTCCTTCTCCCCCAAATCTGGGATGAATGAGTTCGAGGTCTATAAAGACATTTCACTTTATCTAAGAAAGGTGATATTTGGTTATTGGCACTCACCAAAACAAGATGAGTCTCATTCTATACCAATAGATGGGGAGTGTTGTGGAATCTCATATTAGCCAATGTATTTCATAATGTATATATTGATTTGCATATATTTTATTGATTATTATTATTATTATTTATATTATTATATAATAGTGGTTTTATCAATATTATTATTCAATAAGTAAAGCAACAATTGTTAATCTTTAATAATGTATACTGTGTTTTCCAGATTTAGAAAGTCTTCATTTTTAAGTGTTGAACTTTAAATGACCTCTGCTTTTTGACAAGTACTTGTAAACAGGTGTTCTCGAAAATGTATTAAGATAAGTCTACTGGATGAAAGTTCATTAGAATAGATTCAAGTTATGAAGAATTATCTCAGATAAGAAAACAGGTGGTTAAAATAATTAGGTGGAATACAGGAAAGTTATGTACAGAACATTAATTAAGTTTGACAGGGTCAAACAAAGGTCTGCTTGTGCCCTCATTAAAACTGTTAAAATACATGCATATAGTGAAACATATAAAACATCTGGTGGGGTTATTGAAAGTTAATTGTCTCAAAGTTGTAAATCTGTCATCCTTGAAGCTAGTTAAATCTTATCAAGATAAAGAGAGTTTGATAAACACAGCTGGGTGCCAGACTGTCTCTATACAGGTGTTTTTAATTGGACAAAACCAGTTATAAATCACTTTAATGAACATATAGGAATTTTGGGAATAATTAAGTTTATCTGGTTGTAGAACAGATGTCAGATTTATGGTTGGTTACTTTGATGTAGACCTTAGCGACCAATCATATGTAAGATATAAGTTGAGATAAGACTTGTAAAAGTGTATATAAATGCAAGCTCTGCAATTGTTAGACGGACAAGTCAGATAGGAGCTCATAAGGCTGAACTCTATGTATGCTGCCCTATTGCACGGGTCATAGAGGTCAGAACCAATGGGCAAGTATCTGTCCTAACTTGTCCCCTTGGACAAGTCAGATAGGAGCTCATAAGGCTGAACTCTATGTATGCTGCCCTATTGCACGGGTCATAGAGGTCAGAACCAATGGGCAAGTATCTGTCCACAACTTGTCTCCTCGTACGAGTCATAGAAGACTTCTTAGCTTGTTCCAGAATGTGGTCTCAGGTGAATTTCCCTCAAGAACTTGGTCGAGCTGGAACCCAGAACTCTGTGAGGGGACCAGACCACCGGCAGATCAGGCTGGTCCCTATCAGGTGAGAGGTTCCCAAGAATTGGCAGTAAAGACCCATTCTGGTTCAAGGTGAGAACACTTCACAATTGTTTCAATTTGAATATTTATATCTAATATGCATGCATTGTAAGAAACTGTATAAATTAGACCTGTATATTGTAATATTTTGAACATGAACCTGTATGTTATCAGCTGTTAATAAACCTGCATTGCTGAAGTTCTGCCTGGTTCGATACTTTACTATTCTACTTCATTTGGTGGCCCGTACGGGGACAGCATAACCTCAACTCCGATCTTGCCTAACTCCATGCTGGTGAGGCACTGAGCTCAACACAATATTGCGCAATATATCAGGTTAGCAGACACCTATTATTAGTTCTGCATTGTGTTGTGCCGTGTTTTGCTAGCGCTAGGAGGGGCGGGTGGTTGTTGTTGGGGTATCGCTGTCCACCAGGCAGATCTTTGTGATGGAAGGTTGGGGTTTCTCAACTGTGGGTGCCTTAAAGTACATTGTACAGGATGAGATACCCTGGGTAGAAAATGTATTTATTTATTTATTTATTTTTTATTTTTATTTTTTTTCTCTTTTCTCTTTTTCTTTTCTTTCAATTCTTTCTTTTCTGAAGGGGTACCCCTGTAGAGGGTTAATTACTCTCTATGTAAACCTAGGCGTAACATGCATGTTGTTTACCTGGACTGCAAAAATTAGTCAGGATGAAGTTTTGGGGACTTAAAGACCCCTGGAGAACTTGCGTAACATGCATGTTGTTTACCTGGACTGCAAAAATTAGTCAGGATGAAGTTTTGGGGACTTAAAGACCCCTGGAGAACTTGCGTAACATGCATGTTGATTACCTGGACTGCGAATTTAAGTCTGGATGAGGTTTTGGGGACTTAAAGACCCCTGGAGAACTTGCGTAACATGCATGTTGTTTACCTTGACTGCTAAATTTTGTCTGGATGAGGTTTTGGGGACTTAAGGACCCCTGGAGAACTTGCGTAACATGCATGTTGTTTACCTTGACTGCAAAATTTTGTCTGGATGAGGTTTTGGGGACTTAAAGACCCCTGGAGAACTTGCGTAACATGCATGTTGGTTTCCTGGATTGGTAATCAATCAGGAGAAGGCTTTGGGGTTATCAGATCCCTGGACAGCCTAAGTTAAAAAAAACTGAAACAGTACTGATATGTAGCTACTAGTAGGAAAGGTACCTTTGTGGTGTAAAATAATACTCATGAGTTTAGGAGGTTGATGTCAGGAAAGGTAAGTCCTGACAGGTAAATAAGGTAAAGGTTTTGGAGCTCCATTTGTTAACAAAGTTAAAAGGTATGTATTGTCTTTGTGCTATAAGTGTATGTATTTATATGTATCTGTTATAACGGTCTGTGTACTAACTGAGTTAAGATCAGGTTGAGACATTCCTGATCGCCGTGGCAAGCAGGGCTTGGCGGTTTTTCGTGTCTTAAGACAAGCGTTTTGGTTAGGAGACGTATGCGCGTACGGTGCCTATTGGCTTTACTCTGAGCACTGCTGTCCATAAGTAATTACTAACTATCCTGTCAGTTTTAATAATTCTGTGAATATTTGTATATTTATATATAGTCAGGAATTTGTGTTCATGTGTATGCATACTTTGCTAGGTGGAGTGACTGTATTGCTATATAGAAAACAGAAGATAATGACATTTTGTTAATGAATGTTCACAAATGTAAGTTAATTTCTTTGTAATCTTTGTAGACTGTTAGGGAATATTGTATGTGTGAGGGAGACTGATCATCTCCCATATTAGGTTAGAATAATTCTGTAGTGGTTGTAAAAACGTTGGTGTGAAAGGACCCTGTGTGTTAGTTCTATGAGTGAATTGTAAGAAGTATGTAACTGATGCTGAATTCTGCATAGTGTATGATGAATAGGGAAATGGTATGTATCCTCCATACAAATACAATTAGAACTTTCTGTGTCATATCTTTGATTTTGTGACACTTGTTATTAGTATTTGTTAGGAGGATTTATATTTATATGAGTTAAATGTGTGTGTGTGTGATTTTTTGTATGAGGTGTGAAATGAATCCCTAAGTGAATGATTGTATGTGTCTTTTGTGGAGAGGCTAGGGATTGATATATCTATGGTGACTGATTGACGTTAGCATCAAAGTTCTAAATGTTATTAGCAGTGAGTGTGTGTGTGGAAGGCACGATTCATTTTTTATTTATTTATTTATTTATTTTATATTCTTTTGAATATGTACCTCAGCTAGTTAGCACCATTAATGAGCTGAGGGAGTTAGAAGTTATTTAAACTGTAGAAAAAAGAAAGTTGTTTGTTTTAAGTAATTTACGACACAAAGTTCTCCCATATTTTTTTTGTATCCAGCATACTGCTTCTGGAAGGAAAATATCTGTAGATAAATTCAATGTTGCTAATGTAATTAATGTCATGCTTAAAAACATTTTACAGTTGTAGGTTTTACATGTTAAGCAAGATAATGTATTTCTTTCAGTATGAGTGTAGGAGAGCAGAAAAGTATAGTCACCATTTTAGAAATAGCTGTCTGCACGTATGTGCAACAACTGCATTAAATCATTTTTTGTGACAGCTTATCTCAGTGCTCTGTACTGAGATAAAGGGGCACGTTTAGGTGCCTTTAGACAGAAACTGGATGAGCTGACCAGAAAATAAATAAAATCTCAGAATACGTTCTTATTCTTAAACTTTTGTTGATTTTTTATTAGAATATAAACTGTAGGTTATAATAGGTATTCTGTCTTTTATATTATGGACTGTAGTAGTGAAAGGTGCATTTTTTTTTAGTGTATCACTCTTGTAAGTAGGGTGCTTATTCTCCCTTGTAGCTTTTGTTGTTTATTTTGTTATGTCCCTATCTTATTGTACAGTATTATGTATACTGTCATCTTTATATATTTGCCTACTTAGTAGTAATCACAAAGATAGTAATGGGATTTATTTATTTGGTACAAGGGAACTCCAAATTTATATTTGTTTCTTATTTTCTAAAAAGAATAGTGAAGAGTGATGCATGGTAACAGCGCTACCATCTTATTATATGTGCTATATGTAGCACATACAGGGGGGTAAATTAGATAATTAGAGTCTTAATTTTTAATCTTACCTTGTAAGCTCTGGTGAGCAAGGTCCCTTATTGGTATTGGCTAGAACTTATTTTGTCCTACCTAAATACAATATTTAGTAATTATCAGGTTGATTATTAGTTTGCCTAAATAAATAATTTGTTTCTTTATTCCAGGAGCAGCCAGCACGTTTTCATATGTAAAGTTATACTTTGTAAAATTTCACTCCTTTTGATTTTTTTATTATTCAAGTTCCTAGTTATGCTACTACAGGTGGCAAAGTCAGTTTTTGGATTAGGGTCACTCTGCATTAATATGATCTAATTAACAATAAAATTTGTATATAATTATTCTTAAGGAAGGGACATAGTATGCACATTTTCTTAACCTCTTTAGATTTAACAGACTGTGCAAGTGACCATGTAATTTTATTTTGATTTCTTTTTAATTATGAACAATCACAATGTAGTTTCACAAAATATAGTTCTTCAAAGTCTATTTTGTGTGCCTGTATATAGACTTTATTGCAATAAAAGAACAAAGCTGTAGATATAGATATACTTTAATAAAAGTCTGCTCATTTTTAAAGTAAATCATAGTTTTTCATATGGTCATGCAAATGTATGAGACAACAGCTAAGTGTCTGATGTGGGAAATTTTTCCCAGGATTGGAGTGTATACAGCACTGATATCAGATAATTGTACCCATTTTATGAAAAATCAGTTCCATTTTGCTCTATGCTTGGCATAGACGATAGAACCTTGTGTCAACACTCATATTCATTGGTGGATAGGTTGTATGGGCTATTGTAGACAAAATTAACTACAATTTGCTGGGCCATATGAAACTTTGGATAGATTTGTCACTAAGTTTAGGAGTTCTAGAGGCAAATGATAGTTGCTTAGACTTCATGCTGTAGAGTGGGAAATAAAATGTTCATGTGTTTAAAATAATTAACCAAATTGGTGTAGTTTTGTTTCTAAACAGATCCTTGTTTTAGATGTGATCTCTTGTTCCAGTCAAAGCCACTAAAGGAATGTATGTCAGTAACTCTTGATGACTGCAAGTACATTAAAGATCATAAAAGGAAGTGGAAGAATTCACAATTCAAGTGTCCATTTAAATCCACATTTGTGACAGTGACATTTTCCATTTCTATAGTAGTCAAAATCTGAGTGAGATTACCAAGAGTGTTATTCACACAAGTGCAAGTGGAATACATACAAAAGACTGTTGCAGACAAAGACATTGGAAGTATTTCAGTAATGGACAATTCTAATTAATTATATGTGATACTTTGTATGTAGAGACTTACTGTTGTTTTGTTTGTTATATATGTTATAAGTATTATTCTTGTGAACACCTTAAGGTGGAACTTTGGTCAGAAAATTAATTCCTGCTGGGTTACTTGAGGCTGACCCCTTTTGCAGGTGTAGCTATGAAACACAGTAAAAATAAGTGCCTATACTGTTTAAAATCCACTGTTCCACCCTGCTCTACACAGGCTCAGTTGTGCTCTATTTTTTATTTTTTTTGCAATGAATAAAATCTAGAGGCCAGTTTGCTGACAGCCTGACATTCTACTGCTGCTCAGAGGTTCTGGGCTTCAGTAAAATGGTAGCAGAATAATTAATGTGGAATGTATTCTTCTTGCTAATGAACCTTATTTTATCACATTTTTGTGAGTAGAGTTCCACTTTGAGTAAATGTTCAATCATTATAAACAAATAGTTTTATCATTTTTTGCTTAAAAAAAAAAAAAAAAAAGTGGGGAGGCGTAATGTAATGAGTATGACATTATCGCTAAAGACTGTATGCTATTGATGCTTTATAGGATATGTTATGATATTTGTCATGAATTTTTTAATTCATGTTTTAAGACATAGGAGAGGTAGGCTACTGACTTAGACAGTATAGCAGTGAGTGACAGAAGAGACCCATGCTGACTGTTATTGTATAATATTCTGCAGTATAGTATGTGCAGAAATGGACAAAAAGTGAAATGGTTTTGGGTTTAGCAAACTTTGTGGGAAGACTACAAAATTAAAACTAATGAAATTTCTGGACTGACTATATTGACAGTATGACATGACCAGGGTAATAGTGACTGATAGTTGGAGTCAAGGTTAAGAAATGATAAAAATTTTACAATTATTGTATGGGAAATAGTATAGGTTGGGAAATGTAAAAGAATAGTCTATATAAAATACTTTGTAGTGAAAACATGTACTTCAAGGGATTTATAATAATAAATATTATTAATATTGTAAGAGTATTGTATTATGATAAAACTATATAGATACATGTATATTATTTTAGCGGATGTTGTAGAAGTAAAAGGAAGCCACTAAATTAAGTTATTAGATAAGATGAGAGTGTAGGAGCCATTGCTTTGTAGGTTGCCCTGAAATGCTTGCCAGAGGCCTATTGTATCCTGACACTGACTTTATTTTTATTTTATAACTATATTTTTGAAGTGTAATTTATATCCAGACAAATATTCGGTGATCGCAAAAGACATGATGCAACTTGTTACAAATGTTAATTGCTACAAAGGAAGGATTTCATGCATAAAAGGAGGAACTGGAATATCTGAGACTTGTATCCTTGCAGAACAGGTATGCACTGAACTTGTGTCTTACAGCATCCAAAGCAGCTTGTGCTATGATACTGGACCAGCAAATGATGATGAAGGAGATCTCTCCAAAACACATCAAGCACTTGGCTAAGCTGAAAAGACCTATGCAGGAAAAGGCAGAGCCTTATGGGACTGAGTCTGCTGAATGCTCCTTGGGACCACATACTTGGCTTTCATTCACTAACTGAACGGATTGTTCCTCTTCCCTGTTATCCTTGATGTGATGTTGCTGAGTAACTGTTGCCTGTTGAAAGAAGTTTGTGGCAAGAATGATCACAATGCTACTGAGACTGACAACTATGTTTTCCGTGCCACATATGGAGAAGGACTTTGCAGCTACAGAAGAAGATGCAGTGTGTTTTTGATTGGACTGATTTATTTATTTTTTTTTTTTGGACTGATTTATTTTTATTTTTTTTGGACAATTTATGTGATCAGTGTTGGGTGCATGGGGTCTCTGGGGAGCATGGTGGGTGATCTGTATTGTAATTGCTGTGAGGCTTGTGTGAAGCCTCAACAGGGGGGAAATGTTGTGGAATCTCATATTAGCCAATGTATTTCATAATGTATATATTGATTTGCATATATTTTATTGATTATTATTATTATTATTTATATTATTATATAATAGTGGTTTTATCAATATTATTATTCAATAAGTAAAGCAACAATTGTTAATCTTTAATAATGTATACTGTGTTTTCCAGATTTAGAAAGTCTTCATTTTTAAGTGTTGAACTTTAAATGACCTCTGCTTTTTGACAAGTACTTGTAAACAGGTGTTCTCGAAAATGTATTAAGATAAGTCTACTGGATGAAAGTTCATTAGAATAGATTCAAGTTATGAAGAATTATCTCAGATAAGAAAACAGGTGGTTAAAATAATTAGGTGGAATACAGGAAAGTTATGTACAGAACATTAATTAAGTTTGACAGGGTCAAACAAAGGTCTGCTTGTGCCCTCATTAAAACTGTTAAAATACATGCATATAGTGAAACATATAAAACATCTGGTGGGGTTATTGAAAGTTAATTGTCTCAAAGTTGTAAATCTGTCATCCTTGAAGCTAGTTAAATCTTATCAAGATAAAGAGAGTTTGATAAACACAGCTGGGTGCCAGACTGTCTCTATACAGGTGTTTTTAATTGGACAAAACCAGTTATAAATCACTTTAATGAACATATAGGAATTTTGGGAATAATTAAGTTTATCTGGTTGTAGAACAGATGTCAGATTTATGGTTGGTTACTTTGATGTAGACCTTAGCGACCAATCATATGTAAGATATAAGTTGAGATAAGACTTGTAAAAGTGTATATAAATGCAAGCTCTGCAATTGTTAGACGGACAAGTCAGATAGGAGCTCATAAGGCTGAACTCTATGTATGCTGCCCTATTGCACGGGTCATAGAGGTCAGAACCAATGGGCAAGTATCTGTCCTAACTTGTCCCCTTGGACAAGTCAGATAGGAGCTCATAAGGCTGAACTCTATGTATGCTGCCCTATTGCACGGGTCATAGAGGTCAGAACCAATGGGCAAGTATCTGTCCACAACTTGTCTCCTCGTACGAGTCATAGAAGACTTCTTAGCTTGTTCCAGAATGTGGTCTCAGGTGAATTTCCCTCAAGAACTTGGTCGAGCTGGAACCCAGAACTCTGTGAGGGGACCAGACCACCGGCAGATCAGGCTGGTCCCTATCAGGTGAGAGGTTCCCAAGAATTGGCAGTAAAGACCCATTCTGGTTCAAGGTGAGAACACTTCACAATTGTTTCAATTTGAATATTTATATCTAATATGCATGCATTGTAAGAAACTGTATAAATTAGACCTGTATATTGTAATATTTTGAACATGAACCTGTATGTTATCAGCTGTTAATAAACCTGCATTGCTGAAGTTCTGCCTGGTTCGATACTTTACTATTCTACTTCAGGAGGAACGAGAGGCCCTTGACACTCTGGTCTCGCTACTTCAGGAAAACTTCGAGTCTGACTCAGATATCGAGACTCTGGACTACCAGCATGCGTTGACCCGCTCTGCCAATTTACCGATAAGGTCCACCAAGATGCCCCCTCTTTCCAAATATAAACCTATTGAACTCTTTTTGACACAAGTCAAAAGAGATCTTGCCAAAATTAATTGGAATTATCGGGGACTTGACAATATCTCACGTGAAGAACGAAAAGCCCTTAGAGAACTTGAGGACGCCCCTGGTATCGTCATCAAGGGCAGTGACAAGGGGGGCAACATTGTCCTCCTAACTGAAATCCAGTACGAAACTGAAGTTAGGCGACTTCTGGCGGATGAGTCAACTTACCGTAGACTTCACACCAACCCGTTCACTGCTATTGTTGATGCTCTCAATTATCTCCTTAGCCTTGGTCTGGAGGAAAAACTAATAACCCTAAAGGAGTTTAACTACTTGAAGGTACAGCAATTCAACACACCCACCTTCTATATCATTCCCAAGCTCCATAAATGCTTGCATAACCCACCCGGCAGACCCATAGTGTCTGCCGTCAATGGTCCGCTTGAAAAAGTAGGTAAATTCATCGATGCCCTCATTAAGGACTTGGTCCCTGAGTTACCTTCATTTGTACAAGACACAATGGATGTACTGCGGCGACTTGATAACCTAACTATTTCACCTGGGTTTTATTTAGTGGGGATAGATGTTGAATCGCTGTACACCTCAATACCACATTCTTGGGGATTGCGTGCAGTCCAATTTTTTCTTGAACGTAGGTTCCCAAACCTTGGACAGCATAACGAATTTATAGGCGATATTCTCGCCTTTTTACTTGAACATAATTGCTTCCAATTTTTGGGAAGTTTCTACCAGCAGATAAGGGGAACCTCTATGGGAGCACCCTGGGCACCCTCTTATGCATGCTTACACCTTGGCCTATGGGAGGAGGACCTAGTGTACTCTTCGTCATTGTACCTCAGCCACTGTGTGACGTGGCTGAGGTACATAGATGATGTTCTAATGATCTGGGGGGGCTCCGAAGATGAACTGCATTCCTTCATGAACGAGCTTAATTCTAATGACAGAAATATTAGACTCACCTACACCTTTCACTCCCATACCCTTTCTTTTCTGGATCTAACTATCTACACTGATAATGGCATGATTAAGACTAAAACGTTTAGAAAACCTACAGCAGCTAATACGCTACTTTTAGCATCTAGTGACCATCCAAAATCCCTGATTAAGGCCATTCCAGTAGGCCAATTTCTCAGGGCCCGAAGAAACTGCTCTGACCCAGATGACTTCTTTGCTGAGTCCAAAGACCTGTATAATAGATTCAGAGAAAGAGGCTACTCCCACTCATGTATCAGGGAAGCGAGAAGAAGGGCTACTCAGACAGATCGTGCAACACTCCTTACTAAGAGGAAAAAGGGTCCCAATTCCCCTGAATCCCAAGAGTTTCCCAGGATTATCACCAAATTTGGTGCCCATTGGGACCAAGTCAGGTCTATACTCAATCGACACTGGCACATTCTGTCTGAGTCCCCCTACCTAGGCAAGATTGTTGGCACCCGACCCCTTTTAACAGCTCGGCGTTCCAAAAATCTAAAAGATAGTCTAATCCATTCTGAATACCAAAGATCACCCACCCCCAATTGGCTGACACAGCTCCCTCCCCTGAAGGGAATGTTTAAATGTGGTCGCTGCTCGGTATGTAAGTACGTGGAACGCACAAATACTTTTTCTGATTCTGAGGGCAAGAAACTCTTCAAAATTAATAATTTTATTAATTGTAATACAACCAGGGTGATCTATATGCTCACCTGCCCTTGCGGGAAATCCTATGTGGGGAAAACTAAGAGACCACTGAAGGTAAGAGTAAGTGAACATATTCAGTCCATTTTGGGCAAGGACGACGAACGACCTATCCCTCTACACTTTTTGCGAGCACATGGGGGTAACCCCAAGGGGCTTACCGTAAAGGGCATTTATAGGCTCAACCTCCCTCTGAGAAGGGGGGATTTCGATAGAATCCTATACCAAAAGGAGAAGATGTGGATATACAACACCAACAGTATGCACCCTCACGGGTTAAATAATGAATGCAACCTTGGTGTATTTTTATCTCCTTAATTCGTTGGTGGTTGCCTGTCCACATCTCCTCCCAATGATTGGAGTTTCTCTGACAGTAGCCTCCACCATTAACCCTCTGACTTCAGTTGTCATCGGAATCTCCAGTATACTAGTCATCTCTTTACTATCCTCTATATGATTACGTCACTGCATCTGTCTACCATCAACGAATACCATATTCACTTTAATCTTTTCATCTTTATTCTTCTTCCTTGCACTATCCATCTCAACTTTTTCCTACACTAGTCTTCTCTGCTACTTCTGCCCTATCCCCTTTCGTTGTCTCCTTCTCCTTATTCTCTGCTGGCCCCTGCGGGTTCGCCCTGCTAGTCATGTTTTGATATTTGTTTTCTCTATGTGTTTGGCTGTCTGTGAACAGCGCGGTAGCTATGGCAATGAGACGTCGGCAATCCACGTGACCCCGTCTCAATACTATATAAGAAGATGAGGCCTGCTACTGCGCATGCTCTGATGAAATCCGGTGAACGGATGAAACGCGTCAGCATGACGCCATCACGCTGCTCCTAGCGTACCTGCTGACCAACAGACCCACCCACCAGCCTTGACCACGCTGATCCGCGATACTAGCGGCTGCCTGACTACTGCTACAGTAACTGGCTGAGGGGGAGACCGCTACCTCAGCCGCCTGGACTCCATATGCAGTATTTATGCGAGTTCATACATTCCTACTGCTTACCCGCCATTCACGTCTGAGGTATACCATTGATGACCCCCTACTGGACCGGACCATTCACAAAAGGAGTTCCGCAAATAGGAGATGGCTACAGCTGCAATTTCTCTCTTCTGACCAAGACGGCAAACAACTCTGGGTGAGATCCTTCCTTGTTTGTATCCCTGATTTGGGACTGTCAATTTCAGATATCCACCGCACGAGCCAGCCGGTTTCCGTCCTATAGTGTCAGCCCACCATCCATCCTGCCTCTCCTATCTCAGCTGCCTGCACGCTCCACTCTTATTTCCTGGTCTGCAGCCTTGTGAGCCATTCCCGGCCTAGAGAGGCTCCATTCCATCAGCCCATAGATACTTTTGCCCTGCAGCGATCACTGTGACATCCAGTCACCCCTTTTAGGCCCGTTCCACCACAGCATCCCGCTATTACTGGGTCCTTGCCTCCCCCCCCCCCCGTATCACAGCCAGTTCTGTCTCTTCATATTATTAGTCAGCGTGGATCAAGTTCTGTCATCACAACTACCCAGCATCAACTTAATCATCTGCTGTCCTTTCTCCATGCTATCTGGACTTCTACTCATGATTTGCTTATTTATTATATGTTATTATATTACCGAAGCTCAGTCATAGTGAAGGACTCTTAATGCTGATTATGAAAGGTTGCCTGTGAGAGGTGGCCATCTGTGTCTGCACATGACAGTTAGGTCTTTTTAAATGGTGATGGTACCTGATTCATCAGGATATTTTCTGGATTGGTGTATATTGTGAATTCCTTTTTTCATTAAAAATTATTTATAACTATATTGACTTCTGCCTGTTCCCTACCCATGAATTCACTTTTTCTTCCCCCCTTTTTTGATATGCTACATGAATTCTAAGGAACACACCTACTATTGATTGGTGTTAGCAGCTGTCTCCAATCATATGCAGACGTGTATGGAATTTATCTCCAGTCTGCTACATGTTATATTTATTATCATTTTGAATCACAGAGTGTTACGGTTCTTTTATTCTACCTTTTTTGTTTGGAAAAATACCGATAAGGACAAAATCTGTCCTTTTAATTGTCCCTAAAGCCAGCTTCAAGTCTACTTTTGCTTGAAGAAAGGCCAGAACTCTTCCAATCGTATACCTACGAGGGTTCCACTTCCTTTCCTCACACCAAGAAATGTATGACTTCCACACTCTATAATAGCTTTAGAAACTGACTTTCTAGTGTTTATCGGAGTAGACAAGACTGAACCCATAATACCACGGTCTTTCAATATTCTGGTCTCAATAGCCATGCCATCAAATTCAGCAACCGTAAAGAAGAATGGAATATGGGTCCTTGAGACAACAGGTCTGGACGGCACGGAAGAACCAATGGGTCACCCGACTGCCAACTTCACAATCTCCGAGTACCAGGATCTCCGAGGCCACGCTGGGGCAACTAGGATCACTGGCTTTCGTTCCTCCTATATTCTGTGTAGTAAGCGATGCAGAATTTGGATCGGAGGGAAGGCATATATCAGAGAATACTGATACCAAGGAACTACTAATGCGTCTATCCCGACAGCAAGCGGATCCTTGGTCCTGGATACAAACCTGTCCAGCTTGGCATTGAATCTGGATGGCAGCAGATCCACATCTGGGGTCCCCCAGTGTTGGCAGATCTGTAGAAAAACCTCGGGACAATTCCCCTGACAACAATTTCTGGCGACTTAGGAAGTCTGCCTGCCAACACTGCTGAAAGAAATGGCACATGCTTTTCTGCCCAAGTCAATATGTAATTTACTTCTCTTTGGGCTGCCCGACTCCTGGTACCTCCCTCGTGGTTAATATATGCCACAACCGTGGAGTTGTCGGATTGGACTCGGACAGGGAGACCCCGTAACCTGGACGTCCAGAAGCGCAGAGCCAGACGAGCTGCCCGAATCTCTAATAGATTGATGGGCAAGGACCTTTCTGCCTGGGACCATATTCCCTGGACAGACGCCTTTTGACAATCCCTCAGGAGAAGATCGTCCAGATATCCTACAACGGAGATCTTCTGGGACCTTAGGGATGCCAACACCGGGCCAGAATCTTTGTGAAAACCCTGGGGGCCGTGGCTAGACCGAATGGCAGTGCCACAAATTGAAAATGACGGCCCTCTACTGCGAAACGCAGAAACCTTTGATGTGGTCCGAAGACTGGTACATGAAGGTATGCGTCCTTGATATCTATGGACGCTAAATAATCTCCCTTTCTCAGAGATTTTATTATTGAACGAACCAACTCCATACGGAAGGACCAGACGTTTTACAAAGAGGTTGAGAGCCTTGAGGTCTAAAATGGGCCTTACTTCCCCATTTGGTTATGGCACGGTGAAAAGGTTTGAGTAAAACCCCTTGAATCTTTCTTCGTGCGGAACTTTGACAATTACCCCTTGCTTCAGCAGATGCTGCAAAGCTAGGAATAGGCATTTCCTTTTCTCTGCATCCGACGGGACTCTTGAGTATAGAAAACGGTTTGGAGGAAATTCCCGGAACTCCCGGCTTCCTCTGACCCTGAGGCTTTTTAAAACCAGACAGCTGAGGCCGTCGATACCGCTTGGGGGACTAGGCACTGGAGCATTGGGAATTTTGTAAGAGGGTTGCTTCCCTCCTTTTTTTTTTTTTTAGTAGGGAAAAGGGCACTCTTTCCTCCAGAGATCTTTTGGATATATTTATCCAGATCCTCGCCAAACAAGCGTTCTCCATGGAAGTGAAAAGCTGCAAGTAGCCTCTTGCATGGCGTCTCAGCAGACCAGTTCTTAAGCCACAAAACCCTGCGCATATGTATGGACAGTAACGCAAAACGAGACATCTGCTGGACTGAGTCTTTCAATGCGTCCACAGCAAAACATAGAGCATGAGGAAGCTTCGACAATTCCTCGGTAGGTTCCTCCTGACAAGGCAGGTTTTTTATTAACCTTTTAAACGGGTCTTTTAGGGATTGGCAAATCCCAATAGCTGCAACTGCTGGCTGAACTGCTGCACCAGCCACCGAAAAAGAGGCTTTTAATAAGGACTCTAGCTTTTATCGGCCGGATCCTTAAATACCTGGGCATTATCCACTGGGCAGGTTAAATTCTTATTCACTGAAGGTGCACCCAATTTCTTCCTGAACTTTTCCTCCATTAGGATATAAGATAGAAAACCTTTTTGGAGGTAAGTATATCCTGTCAGGATGATCTCAGTCTGCGTAAACCACCTGCTCCAATAATGGATGCAAAGGGAACGCTTGGGAACCCTGCTGAGGTCGCAAGGATCCCAATGTAGAACAGGAGAGTCCAGACTCCTGAGCCGGGGGTAACTTAAACCCGACTCGTACCATCTCAGTCAGAGATCGGATAAACAATTTCTGGGAATGGGAGGCTGAAATTGGCTCCTCTGAACCTGAGTCCTCAGCTGAGGATTCATTAGCCTCTCCTTCCTCCCGGTCCTTTATGGCCACCTCCTCCAAATCCTCTGCCCACTCTGTTTCCAGATCACCTGGACCCATCTGGCTATAAGAGTCCTGGTGCTCTAGTGATTCTCCACTTGGCCCGGGCTCAGGGGAGGGAGATCTATTACGCTTCTTCCCTCCCTGTGTTACAGAAGCAATCATGCCAGCTATTTTGCCTTCAAGGCCCGCTAATGCAGATGCCAAATCATCTTTCGTAACATAAGCCGAGGCAGGAATATTGGTAGTGGCCACTATGCCTGACAAATGCAATGGCTCAGCCAGGCCAGATGCCGCAGGTCTTTCAGGGGAGACTGAGGCTGCATCAGCATGGGGCTGGTCTCCTGTCTGCTCCCGGTACCTCTTTTTCTGGAAGACATTGCTTACATACGAGGAACAAAAAGTACTCCCCACAAGCTGTAACCAACATTTAACCCGTCGCAACTGTGTCCAAAAACCTCCAGACTCATGTGCCCAAGTATCGCTCTGTGCTGTCCCAGCACATGCCAGGAGCTCCAGCTTCTTATAAAGCCTAACCTGGCAGTGGACTGAGCACACGCGCAACCAGCGGCATGCACGCCCCACGGCGCATCTGCTGTGCCCAAACGCATGCGGCGCACACCGATGGAGCGCACACCTGCGCACGCACGCCATAAGTGTGCGCCATACCGGCCATCTGTAACTTCCAGACACGCGCATAAGCTTTTCAGTGGAACAGAGGGAATATGTGTATAAAAAGTTCCCAAAGGGAGTACTCACCGTCCCAAGCAGCAGGGCCTGTTTTACCAGGCCCAATCTTCCCCCATCACGGCGGGTAGCGCCTCAGAGGACCTTCAAGGACCGGGTCCCCCATTTTTTGGGGTCCACACCCTTGGACCTGTAAGGCACCCTTCTGGTTTACTTTGGGCAAGTTATGACCAGGAATACCAGCTTAACAAGGGTCCAGCGCAATATAGGACACATTACAAGCAAAACCTTGCTCTTAAACTGAGGCTCGGGTACCATCCACTTTAGCTTTCTTATGCCATCCGAATGGATCCGATTACAACATCCTCACTGGGACATGTATTTGAAGAATTTTAAAGAGCTTCAACAGCCATTACCATCACCTTCAAGACACAATTAGTCATTATTATGGTGCTCTGTGTCCCATGATGTATGATAAAGAAATTACATTTGCAACAATCACCGTAGTAATGATAACTGTGCCAAATAGCTTTGCTTTAAGGGATTTGTTGTTCCTAGTTGAATTGAGATGGGAATGGACGGAGTCCCCCTGACCTGTCTTAGACCTTTTATTAAGAAAAATGAAATGGGTCAATTTTAAAACTATTAAAACTCCTTTCTATCCATTAGTCCCCAAGTACCAACAAGTATTTTCATGCTCTGAATGACATCCCCATTTTTGCTCATAAACATACACAATATCATTCAGAGTGTAAATTTATGTTTTTCATTTCTTCATCAAGGCTTTGTCAGTTATATTTTAGGTAGATGGGGCTAGGCAGATTGTTATGTAAAGTTGTGTTGGATAAAAATCACAGTAAGGAGGACTTTTTTAACCACTTAAGGACCAGCCTTGTTTTGGGATTTTAGGTGTTTACATGTTTAAAACAGGTTTTTTTGCTCGAAAATTACTTAGAACCCCCAAACATTATATATTGGTTTTTTTTTCTAACACCCTAGAGAATAAAATGGCAGTCAATGCAATACTTTTTTTTTGCACCGTATTTGCGCACTTTTTTCACTCGTGGAATGGCGTCAATCTTTTACCCTCAAAAATCTCCATAGGCGACGTTTAAAAAATTCTACAGGCTGCATGTTTTGCGTTACAGAGGAGGTCTAGGGCTAGAATTATTGCTCTTGCTCTACCGCTCGCGGCGATGCCTCACTTGTGTGGTTTGACCACCATTTTCATATGCGGGCGCTACTCACGTATGCATTCGCTTCTGCGTGCGAGCTCGTCGGGACGGGGGGGGTTTTAAAAAATTTTTTGTTTTTATTATTTATTTTACATTATTTTATTTATTTTTACACTATTTAAAAAAAAAAAAAAATTGGGTCACTTTTATTCCTATTACAAGGAATGTAAACGTACCATGTAATAGAAAAAAGCATGACAGGACCTCTTAAATATGAGATCTGGGGTCAAAAAGACCTCAGATATCATATTTACACTAAAATGCAATAAAAAAAACGACATTGGAAAAATGTGCCTTTAAGAGGCGTGGGCGGAAGTGACATTTTGACGTTGCTTCCGCCCAGCAGTGTCATGGAGAGGAGTGGGCGCCATCTTAGCCTCACTTGTCTCCAGGCACAGAAGGGAGACGGACGCGATCGCCTCCGCTGCTACCGACGGCTCCGGTAAGCGGCAGAGGGCCCCGCCGATAAAAGTGATCTCGCGGCGATTCCGCCGCAGGGACCACTTTTATCTGAAAGTCGACTGCCGCACGAAAACGGGGATACCGGGCTAGCTGCTGCCATAACAACGATATCCGCTGCCAAAGTTTGGACGTGCGGCGGTCGGCAAGTGGTTAAAACTTAGAAAAAAAAATCTAACAAATTAAAACAAAGGTATCCACATTTTAAAAAAAAATACATTACAAAAGCCTATTTGCACAGCTGCCCTTTTCTTCCTGATGCGCTTTACATTAGAAATTAATGGGAATGCATGTCATTACAGTTTACATTGCAATGCATTTTGCACGATGTTGATTTGACACGCATCCTAACGCACTTGTTGACGTACATTTCCTTTTTTGTTTTTAATATAAAATGCAATACAAAACACATGGGGTACCTCATTATCCTTAAGGTAGTTAAAATAGTTTTTAAATTGTGTTCATTTTATTTACCCTGAACAGCTGTGGTCATTTTTGCTGGCTTCAAAGTAACTTTAAAGAGGAGCCTGGGGGAATAAAAAATTAGGTCAACAGCTACAAATACTGTAGCTGCCGACTTGTAATATAAGGACACTTCCCTATCCAGGGAGCCCGCGGTGTCGGCATCCCAAGCCGATCCGTCCATCGGCTCCAGGTACAGGCGCCAACGTCTTCACTAAGGGAAACGGGAAGTAAAGCCTTGCAGCTTCACAGCCTGTTTCCTACTGTGCACACGCGAGTCGCGTGGCGCTTTATGAATGGTGCCGCTGTCTTCTGGGACCTGTGTCTTTCCCAGAAGGCAGAGGGGGGAGGAGGAGGGGCCGGAAGTTTTGTAGATCACAACGATTACGGAGATCTTACCCGGAAGTGGGAGCGGGTATCCCCCCCCCCCCCCCCCCCCCGAAAGGTGCCAAATGTTGCAGCGGAGGGGGGAGGAAGCAAGCAAATACACAGAGCTTCCCCTTTTGGGTGGAGCTTCGTTAATCCAGTTTATGACAAAAAAAAGTAACCATACGTTTTTATTTCAATACGGCAGGCAAGAAAGCTTGCTACTATGCTGAAAGAGGCAGAGCGGAAGAATGAGGAGCGGAGTTTGCTTTTAAAGTCTCAGCAACTGGAGTCAGAACGAGCCAAGAGCGACATTGAGCAATTGTTCCAGCACAGCAAGAAGCTGCAATTAGTGGCCGAAGAGCATGAAACACTTAAAGTCTCCTATGCTGACCATATCGTGAAGTAAGCAATTTTATTT